>CAMXCT020001491.1:107500-669096 GCA_947184155.2 Cladocopium goreaui
TCCTGTCCCTAGCTGGGAAGGTATGGTCTGGCATTTCCACCCATTTCTAACATAGGATGATTCTTGGAATATGACCCATTTGCTGTCACTGGCCGGAACCATCGCAGTGATTTGCCAAAATCAGCCCAGCAATTGCAGTTGTGACCTGCCTGAAGCTACAGATTGCGGACAATCTGGAAAGACCTCATCCTGGCGCGTACAGCATGTGGAAATAATGGACACTGGCCATCAACAGCAGCTACAAGAGGTAGAGACTGACAGGGAAAAACATCCCACTTCAAAAATATCCCACTGTGTGTCCTATCTTTTTGTAGAAACAACTGTGTGTTTGATCCCACTTCAAAAATGTCGATCACAGAGTATGATTCCACTTGGGCCTAGAAATGACCAAGCCTTTGAACACCATCAACATCAACCAGAAAAACACTTTCTGGTTTTCAATCAGCTAGAACTACAAGCATAGAGTTTAACTATAATTAATGACTATCGTATTCTATAATTAAATTATGTTTCGATAAACCTATAACCAATCTATAATCATACCGACTTATAATTCTATTATTCGCGATTTTTCATTGGTTATAGATTCACTAACTAATTATTGACAAAAACTTATAACTTATAACCATTCATTATTTGTTATTATAATCTATTCTATATAATAACCAATAATAAACCCATGAAAAATCCATGCCCAATGGATCTCCATCTCCATCCTCCAGGCCTTGGGCGGCACCTTGGGCATCCTCCTCTCGAACCAGCGACCGCATGCGCAGGAACAGATGGTCCTGGGCACCTGGGAACGTCGGTGGAGAAGACGTGGAGACTTCGGCGAAAAGGTGAGGATAAACCGATAAACCCAACGAAAAGCGATTAAAAGACTCTAAAAGGCTTGATCACCCATATAAAGTCATATAAACCCTGATGTCCGGCAACTAACATGGACAATGAGGATAAACCATGCGGCGCTTTGCGGTGTGGCAATATTTCAGACACACAACATGTGGGAAAAGTACCAAGCCAGTTCCATTTATGTTCGCAAGGAAAGGATGCCAACAAGATTCATCAAAAGGATTGTCTACAGTCTAGAGGAGTTGAAGCCACCTGAATGGGCACAAAGGAACCAATACAACATGCTGCCCAAACTCTTTATCATTGCAAGTGTCTGCAAGTTCGAACCTAACACCATGGGAAACCGAAGTCTTCACCGCCATTCACCTTACCGGAGTGTAGGGGTCAACAGCTGGACGAATAAAACGACTAACAATCTCCAAAAAGACAGAACATCCCATGAGAATGGTGATATGTATACTTTTATTGACTTTTATTGACTTCTATTGACTTTTTCTATCTCTTTTAAAAAGGGTTACCACAATAATAACAACTTGCAACACTAACCTTCTAAAAACAATGAAGAAGATCCCGGCTCAAACCAAGTGTCGGCGGTCACAGAGAATCTGCCCATGGAAGAAGCCTTCGTTCCACAGGATCTCGATGGGTTCCGGCCCGGACCTCGGCGTTCGTGAAAAACACCAGCAGTGTATCACCAGCGGAGCAGTGTTCAATTGACCTATTATCGATGGGATATTCCCTTACATAGGCCTTATATAGGCCTTATATATGGTAGGTACCTCCAATTTAGGATCCTGAAATGGCCATTGATATTATGAACACCCCTATTTTTTGAGGGTATATCACTATTTGTTCAATGATCATACCCATCTATACCTTATACCCATATGGGTATATCACTATGAATATGATCTATTTTCTGATCATAGGATATTATACCCATCTATACTATATTGGGAATTTTTCATCATATTCATAATGGGAATCCCGATAAGAAACCATCTATTGTTTGATCATCATAGTTATACTATACATTACCCAGATGCTCCATGTATGGAATATTTATCAACATTTGCCCTAAAAATTACCCAAATGTAGGTAAATATACCAGCACCATGGAGCAGATGGGTTATTAACCTACCCACTATTGGGAATTATCAAAATCCCTGGGGGAATCGAAAACCAAGCTGCGAGGTGGTCGAAGCTTGGTTCAAGGTATCCACTCTGACATCCGTGGACGAGCCTGGTGTGACCAGTCTTGGAATCCAATGTGAAACCACTCAGGTCAAAGATGGGGCAGCTACCCTCTGGTAAACTAACAGTTTGCTATTGAATATTGCCATTTATAGTTGATTTTCCCATTAAGAATGGTGATCTTCCATAGTTATGTTAATTAGTTTACCAGAGGGTATGGAAGGTCATCCCTTTGCTCAATATGGTCCCCATTGAAAGGATAGCAATTCTTCTGTCATGTTGTCTCACTTGGAATGGCCGTTGACTTCAAGCTTCGCTTTGAGAGAAATTGCCGCCACTCCAGGGGTGTGTTCTTGCGAAAGCTTCATCATTATACGGTTGTCACACTCGTTACTTCAGCGTTCCCATTTTAGTTGCATCCAAGATAGCAATGGAAACTTACCCGTTTGGTCTTTGGAAACTCTACTACAGATTAGAAAGTGGCGGACCTTCCCTACAAGTAGTAGTATTTCACTTTATGATTGCCGGTTTAGTATTTGATCTGTGCTCGTGTGCCACATCAGCATTTCACATATGTTCGCATTCCCATTCCTGGGGCACGTGTAAATTCTCCCCATGTTTGTCGCTCAATGTTGTTCACATCATCATCCCAACAAGCTCCCCATGTTTATCCTGATATGTTGCAAATTAAGACATGATAATGATCTGGTTGGTGGTTTCAATCCCTCTGAAAAATATGAGTTCGTCAGTTGGGATGATGACATTCCCAATATATGGAAAAATAAAAAATGTTCCAAACCACCACCAAGTGATGGAAAAGTCATCATCACTATCTTTGGTTTCGAGAGATTCTGCTAGTCACTGCTAGTCATATATTCTCTCCGCTTATTCTATTTGACCAGCAAATCACATTAAATAACCAACCAAACCAATGTGGTAAAACCAATAATGTTGGTAAAACAATATTAAACCACCCATGACTCGGAATGGTATTTATGGTGAAATTGGGAATTGCTTATTATTGTTGAAACACATTATTAAATAATCCCGAGATATGAAAATCACCCAGAAATACTTAAAAAATAATCCGGATATATTAGTACACCTACCATTTGGGATAGTTTTTTTTTTACCGGGCAAGCGCTGCACCTGACGTCGGCATTCCGCGACCCTTCTTTGAGGCCATTCGGCGTTGCAGTCGTCGCGCCGATTTCCTGGGTCGGCCACATCCGACACATGAAATCAATGGATGACTTGGAGATGGAGAAATATGGTTATTGAGGGGTAGATGATGGAGAAAATGATTATGAATGATTTAGATTGATTTAGATCACTAGACATATTCCATCACTATCCGTTTGTTTAGCTCCTATCTCCAAAACATGGTGCATCTATTGGATCCTTTCCGGCATCTATAGTTCCATGAAGTTCCCGATTTGCTGATAGTTCCAATGGAACTTCCACATGGTCTTAAACAAAAAAAAACTTGGAACTTTCCGGCAGTTCCATGGGGATTTTCTATTCCCATAGGATCCATGGTGCTGGTATATATGCCAACATTTGGGGTATATTGATGGTAAATGTTACCATATATAGCATACATGGATCCTATGGGTATTGATTTGCACCCAAAAAAAAGCACGTCAAATCCGAGCTGCTCATGCTCCAATAGACGCCGGACAAAGGTGGATTGGACCTGAAGTTCCGAGGCTTGGAGAGTGACATGCTGTGACATGCCCTCCGGCAATTGAAGATACCCTCTGGTTATTTAACATAGCCATGGGAAATGACCCATTTATAGATGGTATTAGATGGTTTACCTATTAAAAAATGGTGATTTTCCATGGCTATGTTAAATAACTAGATGGTAGCTATTGAGAATCCTTATGTCCCTATTCGTTTCGTATAGGTCATTTATAGTACACATGGGCAATTTTCTATGTTAAATACGCAGAAGGTATCTGATTCTCTGGTCTACATTCATCTCCTGGATGTCCCGGCATGTTTTTTGTGTCGCATCACTTAAGTGGTCCTTCTCAGTAGCAATGGTCCAGGATCAAGGCTGGTCTTGGATTATGGCTGCAGCAAGCCCAGCTGTGGCTGTGCCAGGGCTCCGAACGATGTGGTCATCGCCAGCCAAAGCAATGATGGATGGCACCTTCAAGTCCTGTGAAGTGGCTGCCATGGCTGCAATTTCTCAAGAAATGCATGGATTCACGTTGTGAGAGGTCATCCAAAAACATATGTCACCTTGATGCATGTAAATTTACCTAAATTTCCATTGATCATTGATCCCCCCAAAATGTGGAGGGCTCATTTTTGGTCCATCGAAACTTGATCCATCTTGATCCTATTGGATCCGCACATGCATCCGTGTCCTCGGGCCACATGGAGCTCTGTTCCCAAAAGAAGTTCCGGCACAAGAGGTTCACCGTGAACAGCTCTCCTTGGCAGAAACGATCAGTGGAAAACCACCCAGTTGAGGCAACTCAACAGCACAAAAAGTAACCAGGTACTGAGGATAAACCAATTAATGTCGGGAAATAGAAGGAAGAAGCATTGTAAGATTTCATGTGCCAAACCTGGTAGAGAAGATATCATGTCTAAAATCTAATCCCTTTGACCAACAGAAAAGTCAAAATCCACAGCTTCCCACACTGCAAGGCGAGGCTCTGAAAGCAAAGTATCGGATCAAAATTTCAAAGGTGGTCCTTGAAGCAGGCAAACTGTCCCTTGCAAAAACATCAAGGGGATTTTCATTGTGGTAAAACCTATAGTGGTTTGTGAGGATCGTATACCATGTCTTTGGTATGCCATATATAAGGTGGTCCTTTTTATATTTTATACCATGACTATGGATCAAAACCCAAATCTTGTGGTGAAAAACTGTGGCTTGAACATGTCAAAATAGCTGCCGCTGGCACGATTTTTCAGGTGGTTGCTGGTGTCCCTCGGCTACTGGGACACGATTGCTGAGAAAGGCAGGAATGTGTCATGTCAGTGCTTTCGGATAAGATGCTAAAAACCAAATCATCCATAGCGTTTTCTCTTGGAGTCCTCACCTAAATTATTTGACCCCCTATCCCATATGCTCCATGTGGTCCACGTCACATTTCTGCCCACACTTGCGGCATTGTTTGGGTGGTGAATATACTCTCCGCTAATTGGAAACAGTTATGGTACAAACGGCCAATTTACTTCGATGATTGACCTATATTGTAACATTTTTCAGCAAGATGTTCAATAGCTGTGTACCATAGAAACCAAAGGGTAAATAATCCATTCTATCCCTAACACATCCCCTATAAGTCCCCTATAAATCACCTATAAATCCCCTATAAATCCCCTAGTTGTTGTTAGTTCTCCCCCGTTTTTTCCCATTTTTTCCCAGAGGCAACAACCGCTTTCGCCGAGGAACCCCGGTCGTCCCCATAAGATCCTGAAAGGGGCGCCAAAACCAAGGGCTGGCAACAGCGGGACAAAGAAAAAACACATAGCTACGACATAGAAATAAGCATACTTGGTGGTTCATCCCACTTAGTAAGTGAGTTATAACCCCAATTATAAGTGGATTAACCCTACAGAAATCCCATGTAAATCACTGGGGTTATCCACGAATCGTAAGTGAGTTATAACCCCGATTATAAGTGGATTAACCCTACAGAAATCCCATTTATAACTGAAGTTATAACCCACTTACTAAGTGGGATGAGCCGCCAAGTAGACTATGAGAAAATAAACACAGACTATGAGACTATGTGATTTCAGAAATAAACATAGAAATCATAACGACACCAAAACTATCCAAAACATTCCAAAACGGTATATATGCATAGCGCCCAGTTTACGGTGGGGGAAAGCAGTCAGCAGCTCAACCATGTCCTGTCTGCTGGAAATTCCAAAACTCTCCATTGATGTGTTGCCTATATTTGAGTAGTACAGGTTGGGAATATGGATCTTACGTTGCCGTGACATACCCCAACTCATGGATCCAGGGAAAAACTTCTGCTTACCTCTGTGCCTTCACCTTCCAAGTATACATCCATGAAACAAACAAATAGGATCTACTATACGAGGACTCAAATACATGTACTAGTTTCCGTTCAGAAGTGAGAGCAATTCCCCTTACTAACATATACTCATCATCATCATCATCACTTTCACTATCATCACAACAACCATCACAATCATCACAATCATCACAATCATCATCATCATCATCATCATCAAACAATAACAATCACATGAAATTCATAGTAATAATAATCATACTACTAATGATGGTAAGAACTAATCATCCATCCTTCCATCATCCCCTCGCCACTGCGCCATACTGCGCCCGGGCACTTCGTCAATGCCTCGGATTTGATCATGAGAAACTGCGCTGGCTCCATCAACGTGGCGTAGCGCAGGGAAGATGCCGACATCTTCATGACCTGCATAGCTGATGTAGCACGCCATGGATGGCACCATCCCAAGGATAAGGGGTGGATGGGGATATACCCTGGGATAAACACATGTTAGAAAAGATGTAGAAAACCTGTGGTTTCCCTGGGAAAATGATCTACGAATGGTGGGTTTGCCAGATCTTGTTGTGGGTTTAAAGGAGGGTAGCCCAACAAAGTAGGGAGAAAACTGTGGAGAGGTGAAGCATCCGGTTCTTTTTTTCAGAGCACCCAACTGCTGAATAACTCTGGGATCATCTTCAAAAACACCCTAAGAGTCCATAAAGTCCCGAAGTTTTGCACATTTACCAGTCAATCCTGGCAAATCAAAGGAGAAATCCGACATGACCAGGGTCCTGAAAGGGGTGACCTCTCATTCCTCTAGGCTTCCAGACCCAGCCAATCACCACGCAGCCGAAGGAATGGCCAGCCCAATGTGCGGAGGTGTGGCCGTGCGCTGACAGCATGTCCTTCCGGGCGCAAGCGAAGTTGTTGGGGGAACTTGAAAGCTTTGGGCTGACCAGTTATAGGTTGGTTTATGTTAGATATATCTATATGGTGTATAACACATGGGTATAGATATATCTACCATAAACACAATAGGTTGGTTTATGTAAAACTCCAATAGCTGTTGGGTTTATGGTAGATATATCTATAGTCACTATAGTGTATAAACCAACTGGGGGTGGACACCACCTCGTATCACGTGCTCAAGCATAGTCAAAAAGCAATATGTATTCATCCAAAGATGTTTATGCCGCTATCTATGCCCTTCTCCAAGATCAAACATATCAGAAAAAATAGTGAAACAATATCAAACATATTCAAGATAGATCATCTGGTTGGTGGTTTCAACCCCTCTGAAAAATATGAAAGTCAGTTGGGATGATTATTCCCAACTGAATGGAAAAATAAAAAAATCCAAACCACCAACCAGAGAACATATTATGATAATTAATGATGGTGCAAATACCTATAGCAAGCATTATAACCAGATAGATCATGATCTTCATCAAAAAATATCTCTCCCATTTTTCCGGCTGTTGGGGCCCTGCGGACCCAGGGCCTGTAATTGTGCCACCACCTCCCGTGCACTCGGCACGCTCTCCCAGGGCGCCATAGCTAAGAACGGGAACTCGGGCACGAACAAATCACCACCTCAACCGGTGTCCGGGGACCACCTAGTGGTGATGGATGGTGATGATGGTGATGATGGGATGATGATGGGGCAAACATATATATATATATGTATATTATATATATATATAAGCAATATAAATATATATATATATATGTATATGTATATATATATATATGTGTGTGTGTGTGTACCCCACGCAAAATAGCTACATCATGCCACATCAAATTTGGCCCACCCCCCGTTACAGCAACACAAATCACAGCTCAACTGGTCACCAATAAGTCACTTCCCTCTGAGCGCTGCTCAACCAGTGTCCACTACCATCCCGAGTTCTCCAAGTTGCTATGCCGTTGAGACAGGCGATAGATGATCATAAAGTAAGGCACCTTACATCACCAACCACACAGGGTACGGATGGACAGCCGGCTCCCGCAATCAAAGCTGAAAGATGTCTTATTTCTTGACGTATCCGTTTCCATCAAATCTCAAGCTGATTTTCCCTTGCAACAGAGACTTGATTTTTGGGCTGATTCTGTGGATGGTTGCGAAATCCTGCACCAGTTGATAGATGGTAAACATCCCATTCACTATTTCTAGGGTTTCAACCATCCAAGGTGGTGTAGGATTTCTTCCATCAAAGAACGATTCAGAACTCCTATATCCAAGTCACGAGGCCAACGCCCAAGCCATGCACAAAGACTAAGGGCACCTGCCTGCCGACAGAGAAATTCGCCCAAAATGTGGTGGCACTTGGAGTTGTTATGACTTCCATAGGCCCCAAAATGTGTGAAAACATTAACTGGTTGGTGGTTTCAACTCCTCTGAAAAATATGAGTTCGTCAGTTGGGATGATGACATTCCCAAAATATGGAAAAATCGAAAATGTTCCAAACCACCAACCAGTTAAACATATGATTCGATTGTGGTTTTGTTTGGTTTTCCCTGAAAGTCGGTATTCTGTAGCGAATGAAGCACCATTTTGACATTGCTCAAGCAGCATTGTTTGGCCGTTGAAATCAGCCTGTTCTTTGCTGCCTACATCACCTTATACCCCTATCTCCATGTTATAAATCCATCATAAAGTGAGATCCAGCATTTTAAATGCAAAAAAAACATGGTGAAACAAACTATAACCACCCCAATTTTGATTAAAATTACTTTAAGCAGCTGAAACATGATGTAAAACCACTTTACCAACCCCATTTTTTTCCCGACAAAGGTGCCACCGTTGAAGGAGTTTCCCCACCTCGGTGCCGACAGGTCGATTCCTGACACGGAGCTGCGACGGGGGCGCTTCCAGTAGCAGAGGCCGCCGGCGCGTTCGCGATGGAAACCCAACCTGGGGACCCAGGGACTGGTGGGGGTTCAAATCCCTTAAACCATGGGTTAGAACATGTTAGAACATGTTGGAACTACAAAATCATGAGTGTATGGGGGTTAGAAAACAATCAAGGAATTTTTCTGGTTCCTGCCCCAGGTGGTAGGGCTTATATACCTAGGGGGGGTGGCAATATATACCTGGTATATGCCTGGTATATACCCCTCAGTTTGGGTTGAGCATATACCGGCCATATATACAGAGGTTTGCCCGTAACTACTTTTTGCTGATTTCCACAAGCTCCCTCAAGAACTCAAGAACAGGAGCACATTTTTATCCGAACCGCAAAACCGGGAAGAAATTTAAAAGAATGCCAAAAAACCGGCCTCCTCCAAACACAAACACCAAAAAAAACCGCCGCCTTGCCCCCACATATTGCTCCTGGTACCGGGGAGCAATATAGACCCCGGCGTATACTGTCCTGAGCAATATATACCAGGCACATACCTGGTATATATTGCTGCTAAACATAGGTGATCAATATGTGATAGGTATATACCCGGTATATACTGGGTAGAGCAATATGCGCCGGGGTATATATTGCCCCCAGTATACATAAACTACGACAACTGCAGGTAATTTTTCATTTGAGGAATGTTTATCGATGGATCAGGTAATTGCTCTACAGTTGCTGCCACAGTTGCTGCCAAATCCAACACACATAGCAAGGTCAGGAAATGTACATTCACCACAAATGGCCGAATTCAGCATTGAAATCACCATATACTGCCTATCAAAGCCAAATTGGCCTACCACCTAGTACCCTAACCAGAACAAACCGTGGAAACAAATAGATTTAGTATATGATTTCCATAGAATGCCAGTGACTGTGGGGTTAAGTGGGAGTTTTGGGAGTAGAGTTATAAGCCATGACTGCCTCAAGCTATAGTGATATCATACCTCTTTTATCAGAAGAATAAGCCCATCCACGTTCATATTCTCTTGTAGGTAATGAGGTTTCCCTGTAGATTTCCCCTTCACTGAATTCACTGAGGGGATTGGAGAAATAGGTCTATGAACCACTCAACATGACCAGCCTCCACCTAAGCAAATATACACTGCGTTTTGCCAAGCTAAACAACCACAAAAACACAACACATCAAGCCACCAAGCCCCTTTTTGGGAAGCCATATCCTAATCTTAGGACATCGCCACAACGGAGCCACAATCGCCACAACCTCTCCAGCCCTTCGAAAAACCAAGAGGCCATTGCATCACCTGCAAACAGGTGGGCAACAACAACTCAACCACAAATGAGGACCATAAATACATTATAGTCATATTAAGTAACCCCCAAAAAATATATAGTTTCTACCCTCTGGTAGTTTAACGTAGCTATTGAACATGGCCATAGAAATAGTGGATTTACCCATGAAAATGGTGGATCTTTCCATAGTTATGTCAACGTTTACCAGAGGGTAACTGTTCTATCCAAAAATGGTTCCAACTCTTCTGGTTATTTTATCAGGCCCACCTTGTAGGAGACCATGGGGCATAGCAAAGAGGTGCCCGCGTAGACCATCAGGGGACGATGCACCACCGGCAACGGGTCCTGGTTTTTGCAGGTGACTCAGCTCATGTTGCTCAGAAAAGGACCAAACCATGGGAAGATCATGGGGGAAATGGAGGAGACATGGGGGATTTCATTGGAATTTATGGTGATTCATTGCTGATTGATGACGGTTGGTGGTGCAATTTCACCATCTTGAAGAAATATGAGTTAGTCAGTTTGGGAAGGATGACATCCCATATATGAAATGGAAAATTAAAAAAGTTTCAAACCACCAGCCAGAATAGCTTGAGGTTATAATTAAACAACAGCATAGTAGAATTAGCTGAGGTTATAATCAACAAAAGCTTGAGGTTATAATCAACACATGTAAAGTCAGCTGTTCTTTCTGTTTTTTTCCTGGTGGGAAGTTACTTTATATGGTTTTGGCACATGAGTTGGACAATTGAGGATGTGCAGCTGCCGAGTCGCCGAGAAGATCCGGTAGGCGATGATGTTTGGGTTTCGGCCCTGCGCCATGGCGGAATGGCGGAATTTTCATGGGCTGATCGAAAAAATGCAGACAACTTGAGATACCTAGCAAGAAAGTAGAGTAATCCTGAACCTTTAGCATAGAATATCCAAAATATTCGTGGATATTCATGGTATGTTTCTCCATTTTTGGCAGGGCACCGTGCATAATAGTGTTCAAATGGTACTTCCAACATCTTCCAACCAAGTGATGCTTCCGCGCACCCAGATTCCCCCGGCTGCCTGCGACAGGTTCTGTAAGCCAGCTGTCTGCAGAACCAAATCGACCAGTGAACGTAACTCCTGCTGCAAAGAACCGGATCGTGGGTCAACAACCGTGGCATGGGTCTAGGATTCTAGGATGGGTCTAGGATGGGTCTAGGATGGGTCTAGGATGGGTCTAAGGTGTAGATTTTTTTAAGGTTGGTGACCTGTAAGGACAATCAACCACAGCAAAAACATCAGGTTGAGAAATATCTCTCGCTATTACAAACGTGTTGCACATTCCCGGGGATTTGGTCATATCTTTCGCAGGGGCATTGCTGACGGCAGCCTCTGGTGGGCTGCTGCATGTTTTGCTTCGTCATCACAACATGCATCAGCAAGGCACCACTGAAAACACCACAAAATCCCCAAAATCTCCAAGCCAAAATCCTGATTCCCCAATATCTACTATAAACCCAGTTTTCCATCGGAGTTATGTTTTCACCAATCACCAACTTAGCATCTTAACGAACTGCACCCATCGACATGGTCCTGGAATTGCTGTGGACTATCCTCCAGGAGCTCCTCCGGTGTAGCGCCGCGGAACCAGTAGTGGGCAATCCAATCCTGGTCGCTAAGGAGGGACAAAACCAATGGGAGTTCTTCAGGAAAGAAATGGTGCTTGATAAATGGGGATTATGGGGTTATACATGTTGATCACATGTTATGAATGTTATGAATATTGTAAATGGGGAAGTTCTTTTGTCTGATAATTGTTACTCTCAATTCGATATTGTAAATATGGCCTGAGGTTATGCTGGTAAAAGGTAACACGAACTTCGAATCTTTCATTGTTGTCATCTTTTTCAACAAGAACCGGTCGAAATCAGACCTGTGCGCTGCAGTCCAAGAACTTCCAGTCCACTGGAGAGATTTATCCAAAATATCCCAAGATTGGGCAGTCCTCCTCCGCAATGAAAAACAAAACGCACACAACTTGCTGGGCCAACCAGAACCATATGTTGATGATCATTGCGCACAAGAACTGTCAACTGCAATATCTATCCGGTTCTACCGGTGTAGATTGGCAAACCGACATTCATCAGCCAATTAGACTTGATCACCCCCTGTGTCCTCCGATTTCCTCCGTCAACGGAACTTTCTACATCCTGCTTCCCATAACACCCCCCAATCCAAATAGAAAAGTGCACTTTAAAACCCAGTGTTAAAGTGCTATCACCAAATTTGGGATTTCCAATGTTTTCCATATGTTTTCCATGTCTTCCCATCCTTTTCCAGGTGGATTTCTACCCCCTCCGGCCATCTTTGCGCCTTGACGTTGTCCCGCTGCAGCCAGGAGGTGATGTCGTCCGCATCCCCACGGCCCGCGCCGTGGAAGAAGGTCGCCAGCTCGTGCCAGCGGAGCCTGGCCAGCTCGGGCCGGTGGGGAGGGAATTTCTTGGTGAAAAATGGAGAAAAATGGTGGATTTATCTGATTTCACCATCGAAAAATTGTGGAAATCATGGATTTCACCATGAGAAAACCATGGTTTCCACCATGGAAAATTGATGGATCAACCAAACATGATTCAAGTTTCATGCATTTCATGGATTTCATTGATCAAAGGATGGATGTCAGGGAACATCTCAACGGGAAACCATTGCTTCTACCGGTCAAAATCTAAAGGGTTTCCGGTTTCAATTTTCCCATCACGCAACTCTGTAATATAGAAATCAGTAACATTATTCACAACATATATGAGGATATCAGCCCGACAACAAATGGTTGTTTGATGATTGTATATATGACTAATTAGTGCCATCCCCATCTCATATTATATATTAGTTACACCCCCATTCTACGGCCCCAATTTAATGTAAATCACCTACATCCACCACTTTCTCTGGGGAGTGTTTAATATTAGGGGGACGGACAGGATTTGGGGAAAAGAAAACAGAACACCGTGTTCTTCAAAATGAGGTTTGCTGACTGTTGGTTCTTGGACATTGCTTTTCCATTTTTCCGCTCAAAACACGTTTTTTATATATCCGATGACACCCCAAAAGTCGTGTAAATATGATTCATCCGAAATCATACCAACCTTTAGTATAAAATTTTGGACACAAAGTCGCCATATCCTCTACCCACTGCTGGAAGTGGGGCCTTTGAAGTTCAGCTTCCAGGTTGCCACTGGAGCCTTCCATATGTTTCCTCAACAACTGAACTCGAGGTGCAAGGGTGGCATATGGTGGCATGGTAGGCTGAATGTGGCCTACAGAATTGGTCATGCATTCTTTTTTAAAATACCCTCTGGTTATTTAAGTTAGCCATGGAAAATGGCCCATTTATAGATGGTTTACCTATTAATAGCATGGTGGATCTTTCCATGGCAAACTGTTAGTCATAACCAGATGGTAAATCATCCAGTCATGGCAGTCGGTGCGAAATCCGATATCCCTTAGTGAAATCACCATACTTTGAAGTGGATCCAACATGATCCAACAAAAATACGCCTGGAACTTGCCAAGTACTGTGAAAGCCACTCAAGATCATCACAGATCATCAGCCTATATAACATTATATAACTACATCAGTTACACGTCCATATAACATATATCCATCAGGGCATGCATACCGATATAACAATATAAAACAACCATTAACAGCCAAGTGTCAAGAGGTCCTCCACACTCTCCTCGTGCCTTGGTATCGCTATTCCAGACGCCAAACATCAAGGGGCATCGATAGAAAATAAGGGAATCAAACACAAAAACAGAGGTAGTGATGGGAACATGTTGAAGAAATCAGTGTAATCATGGATAATATGAAATCACCATTTTTTAAAACCATTCGATTTGTTTCATATACATTGTGATGATAAATCATGAAATATAATAATCCGAAATATTAATGAGTAAGTGTTATATGCTGTTCCCGATCTTTAAAGCTTTTCACCATCATATACTAATGCACAAAAACAGTACATAATCACTAGATAATCACGTGATATCATTAAATACAACCATATACAACCACTCTAAATAGATCTCAATACACACATATATATATTACATCTGGCTGGTGGTTTCAAACCCTCTAAAACATATTAGCCAGTTGGGATTATTATTCCCTAAATATGGAAAAATAAAATTCATGTTCCAAACCACCAACCAGAAATGTATATATATATATCATATAAACCACCATACTACCTCCGAGGCGCTTCACCACGCCGCCCAGGAGGAAACTCCCCGTGCGCTTCAGTGCGGCGGTGGAGTTGGAGCGCAGCGTCCGGCTGAGCCCCGGCGTGGCCATGCGGTTGGCCGCGGCCTGGCCGGTGAAATGTTGGGGAAAAGGTGGGGGAAAGTCGGAAAAACCCTAGGAATCCCTGGGAAAATGTAGAAAATCCCTAGAAATGTGGAAAACATTTGAAAACATTGGAACACGATGGATTTCTGGTGGTTTTTTTCTGTGGGCGATGTGTATTTTTGGTGGATTTTTGATTGATTTTTGTTGGGGGTGTGGAATTTTTCGAGACATCCGACGCCGGGGCCTTTTGCAAGCCGGTGCCAAAGTTGTTCTTTGGTCGGCTCTCACTGGGACTACCACCATGGGCCACCTGCACATGCCACGGGCATCTGCTGGGAAAATAGATCTATTGATCTACTGAGTGATACCGGGATACCCGGATAATTACCCCCGTACTAAAGTAGATCGATTTGGTTGGCTCTTGCCATACCATCCTTTTTTTGGGAACCTACTCATCTATTGCCGTGGGGAATCATAGGGACTGCCACAAATCATGACCTTCTGATGTGAATCTGCCCGCTTGCCCAGCAATGCTTGGATTCCACGCCGAAGCAAATGGATTTTAAAATCCCACTGAATCATGAAATGTGCAGCAAACATGAGGATGCAGTGCCATTTCACATTCCATCTTGCTCTGGATTGAACCTAATCTCTTGATCCCAAGCAAATACCAAAGGGTCACAACCACTGCCTGTGCCAAGGCTTGAAGGTAGCGTTCCTGAGCGCCAAGTATCAAAACACAAGGGTGACGACCTGCCACTTGGTGGAATGCACCTCCAAACCATCTCATGCGGTATAAACTTCATAATAAAACGTTCAGTATGGGATGGTTTCAATCTAACCTAACCTGGCAAAATAGGGACGGTTTATAGAATTGATTTTCCCACATTTACCCATCCACCAAGCATTTTTACTCGTCATCGGCCAAATCCATCACCCATATGTTCATGGTAAACTGTCAAATCCACCTGTCTGAGCAAAAATACCTACGATCCACTGATCCACCAAGCCATTTCCGGTCAAATGAGGATGCTTTTGGCATTACCCTCTGGTAATCAAACATGACAATGGAAATTCATACATTCATAGATGATTTTCCCAGCTATAAACCTCCAATGTATAGATCATTGTCCCAGCAAATGATTTTCCACTAAAACCGTCTAAAACCTTCATTTATGATTCATATGATGTTCCCATATGTTCACAGCATTTCCTAGCTATAAACCTACATTTAATGAGTTTAATTCGGGGATCTTCCACAGGACCCCTGCTTGGACCGGTAGCCAACGGCACCATGGAGGCTCTGCGCTTCTCCGCTGTGTTGTGGACGTTCACCGCACGCCAGCGACGGGTGGTCTGACCGTTCAGGAAACGTGTGTATTGCCTGCGGCTGATGGGATATCAAATGATATCCTGGTTGGTGGTTTCAACCCCCTGAAAGATATTTGTCGGTTGGGATGTTTAGTCCCAATATATGGAAACATGTTCCAAACCACCAACCAGTATCAAATGGTTCATATACCTGGGCTTATCAATGATTTTGTATCTGGTGATATCATGGAATATTCAATATTGGATATCATGGTGATTGCAAGTTGCTATTTCACTATGCGTTTATCACTCCATATCGTTCCATCTAGCCATAACTGTGGGGCTGATGGGGAACTTGTTGCATGAACAAACAGGATGCCATTGATCATTTCAATGTTGAAAGTTGAATACGACATTCAAGTGGACATCAATTCAGCAACCAAAAAACTATTCCGGAGCGGAAACTTGGGAAAATCAAAGCATTGACTTTGCAACTTAACTTCCATATTTCTGTGATATAATTGATATAATCACTGCAGATGTTGCAGTCTTTCAGACCAAGGTGCCAAATGTAGATCATGAAGATGGTTTCCGCCAAGCACCATGAGATGAGCCCATACTTCACCAGCACGCGGGGATGGAAATGGTGAGGGCTGGCATTCATCCACAAATTTCGGATCCTGGCACCAGGGATCTGACAATCGAAGCCCACTGTTTTGGACAACTGCTGTGGTGAGGCCACACAACTTTGGGTTCCCCAACTCCAATCTCATGAAAGCCAATGAAACAGGAGCCTTTGCCCATGAAAAACCGACGGACAACTGAGCCATTAAAAATACCACTATCCAATCTCATGATACTAGTTGGTTGCTAGGCAGCTAGGTTTCCCTATACCTATAATATGGGTTATAATCCGCAATCACCAGGTACAAGTAGCAGAACTCCTTACGCTCACCAATCATCCAATCAACCCTCACTGCATCAAGCAGCAGAACTGCCACAGCCGCAGGTGTAGCGCCACGCAGGGCCAAAATCACGAACTCTACGAAAACCCGGCGCAAGGGGCTCTCTCTGCTCAAAACCTGAGACTCTGACATTGAAACTCACAGAAGGCCTGGGGAGCGTGCGAATCTTGCGAAGTTACTGTTTCTTTCTCCTGTGGGGCTCAATCATTTTTTGGCTGGGACCAGCAGAATTTTAACACAATCAGTCAATCAGTTGATTAAATCTATGACATGACCCAAGTATTAACATACTATATCTCTCTCTCCATCGCCATCTCCAAGAGTCTAGCCAAAGGCTAAAGGCGAGCCAAGCCCAGTAACATACTATATCTATTGTTAACATTTATCAAACACTCCAACTTGATGACCCAAAGGCTGGTCATCCAAGCTTCCGCCAGCAGCGGCAGCAATGTCGACACGGCGCCCCAGCGTTGTAGAGCGGGATTTTTCAGGGCGCGCATGGCGCTCAGCAACCTCGAAGAGTACGTCGTCTCAGAGAAAATCTGTGGAAAAATGGAAAAACTATGGGAAAAACTATGGGAAAATCTATGGGAAAATCATGAAAATCTATGTGTTATCTTTTTGTCCCTCCTTTTCCAATGAAATATATGGGGTGATCTCACGTCCTCATCACATTCCCTCATGCAAGACATGTAAGAATAAAATCACTGTCCTTTGTGGGTCATCTTACCACGTCTATGTTACAGGGCCTTGAACATCTACCAAACTGTATAGCCATATAGCCTGTCAATATTTGAGGCACCACTGCAGCAAAGACGCGCGCCCAGGCAACCGTGAAATCTTTCGAAACCGCGACTAGAATGACTGTATCGGATTGTATATCGGTGACTGCAAGAGCTGTGGTTTTGGACTGCTGGCACCCAACATTCACATGCTCAAGTGGGAAAACGTGAATGGAACTGAAATGGCCAGCATGACCAGCATGACCAGCCCATCTGAGGAACTCTTATTTTAGTGCCATATGGGTTGGCTGCTGGGTCTCAAGTGATCAAGAAGCCCCTTGGGATTGGAAGACTGCAATGTTACCCTGTTTTTGGTTGAATTTTGTTTGTAGCCGCACGGCCAGCTGCTCACTTAAAGCATATGCTTTTTCATGCGTTGTTCTGTGCAAATGGAACTGCGGGGCAGAGCGCCACGGTTCGCAAAGCAGCTTGCAGCGTCCTAGCACTGGTAGACTCACACAAACCTGTGCAAAGATGAAAAAATGCAAAGATGCAAGGCCTCATTGTTTTTGACTACTTGTATGCTCGTTTTCTTCAAGTAGATTTAAGAGTTTAACTAACACTAACTATAACAAGTGTATATAACTGCTTTAGTTGACCACTTGGTAGCTCTACCATGTTTCACCTTCAACTCCCTCCGCAATGCCGCGCTGCATGATTTTTGCCTGTGGCCATCAAGGCAGGTCATTGTTCCCCCCTGCACCCGAGGCTGAGGCCCTCCGTGTTTGTTCTTTTCAGCTCAAAACAGCTGCTGGAGAGGGTCCAACCCTTATCAGAACCAATATGACAATATGAATCAATGATTTTCTGGTTGGTCAACTTTACCGCGCTGAATTGCAACATTTCACCACCTCAAGAAATGAATGTAACTATGTGGATGATTCCCCTAACTTAATCATCATCTATAGTGACATGGTTGCCTAATTGTTACGACGTCGATATAGATGATATAGTTCGGTCTGGTTGGACGCTGTTCATCTTGTTCCTAAAGGAATCTTCAATGGAAAGCAGATTCAAATGACCTTACTTGGCGTGGTGTCTATCCCCTTCCAAACGTTTATCAAAGTGCATGGCCTCCAGCTTACCAGTCATTCCCTAAACATAGCACGCGAGGTCGTTATACCCTCTGGCAATCAAACATAGCAATGGAACAATCATTTACACATGATTTTCCGAAATTGAAACACAATCTATTTATTTAAGATTTTCATCGATTTTTCCATTGCCATCTTTGGGGTGGGTAACTCATGCAGATTGACTCACACACACCGTGATTCCTCAGCTGCGGGTGATCCCCCAATGGTCCCCTGGGCTTTTTGGGGGGGGAAGTGTCCCTGTCGTGCCACCGTTGGGTGGGCACAGGCAACCACCAAGTGGCCAAGGCCATGGCCACGGCCCTGGAAACCACAGGAATCATCTCATGTTTTAGCATGTTTTAACAATTTTTAACCTATACCAAAAATATGTTCATCTCAAACCACACATCCCAAGTTTGGTTCAAAAACAGCACTATAGCTCTCACTGCTCTTCTCAAGTGACGTTTTGAAATTGCTCGAAGGCAACTGGCCCCACTGACCAGTTCAAATATATATGTTCAAATATATATATATATATACATACAGGATATATACATGACACCATTTCAAATTTCCCAAGCCAGACCCCAAAAAAAATGCAGTCTTCAAGCCCCTCATGTCCTGAACTTCTGATGACCTCAAGGTTTCCCACACATATCAGCTTGTCGCTTGGTGGCGGCCACGCTCGCGAACATGCAAGGGATACACCCAACTATGTTCTGGGTGGATAATTAAATCATTCCGTACACCTGGGCGGTGTGCCCAAATCTGTTTAGCTTGCGCGTATTGTCAGCCACTTGCATCTAACAATGCGGGCCTTGAATCAGGAGAAAATGAGAAGAAATAGAACGCAACACACAACTACTAACATGACAGTTCGCCCGCTGGCTGGATATGGAATGCTGAGAGCACCGCCCATTCCCAAAAACTGCTGCCAGCTGCAGCACAGCGACTCAAATTATGGGCCAATACAGTGTGGAAAACAACATTCCGTTTGAGCCTCCTGAAATGTCTTGACTTTGAAGGCCTGGTAGCTGCAGCATTCTGCACACTCACAAGAAATCATGGTTGATAACAGAGCTTTACTCCATCTTGCACAGTATGAAACTATCATATTTACGATGCATAGGCCCATCACTTTGAGAAAAATGGTCGGGCCCACTAGGATTATACTCCTAAGAAGGATGAGGGAACAACTGTGTCTCTTGGATCCAGGGGTTCCTGGATGTTCTTGGTGTCAATCTCACATCTTCCAGGTTTCAATCCCTCCAGATCTCCACACACTTCTGTATCACCCCAGCAATGTCCGGCTAAAATCTCGCATATGTGGACATGCCCCGCTTCCCCAGCCATAACTTGATAATGAAGCAAAACCTCTTTTCTTTTTGCGAACATTGACCATCCACCTCAACTGAAATAGTCATAGACTCATAGACCATGAGAACCACAAGGCTTGGGGCAGGAGCTCCCTGGCACCAGGGTACGGTCTAGGCAGCCCAGAAACTGTGGGGCCATAACTTTTAGCGCAGGGTGGATGTGAGCCAGTTGATAAATAAGTAACTGCTGATAGTGGTAAACATGGAATCTGCTGGTCCCAAGGGTCGTTCAAGATCGCAGAAGGACAGCAGGTTACAGTGATGATGCATGAGGTGGCCCATGAAATCAACGAAAAAACAACCACTACATGAAGCTAAAGTTGCTTGGCTGGCTCGACCACCCCGCATCCACTATGGGTTCAAACACACAAAGTTCAGCGACTCCACAAAGTTCGAAACTGTGCGTGACTTTGAAACAATAGAAGTCACATGAGACTAAGAGTTGACCCAAAATAACTGGTTGTTGGTTTCAACCCTCTGAAAAATATTAGTCAGTTGGGAGTATTATTCCCAATATATATGGAAACATAAAAAAATGTTTCAAACCACCAACCAGATAAGGGCGGGTTGTTGTTTAAGCCACCCAGAACTATTCATAACATGCTTGGTGGTTGGTCGCTTGGGGCCTCATCACGGTCACCAGGATTGAACATGACAAATTTTTCATGTGCCCAAAACTGGGTAAGCCAAAATCCGGTGGCTTGCCATCGTGTTGGCCACAAAATTGCAGTTTCATAGCAAATCCCCAAAAAAAAAGATACCCTCTGGTAAACTAACATAGCTATTGTAAATGGCCATTTATAGTGGATCTACCCATTGAAAATAGTGATTTTCCATAGCTATGCTAGTTTACCAGAGGGTAGAGAAGTGAATCATTTTAGTGGGATTTTTTTCTATCTTTTTGGGTGGGTTCCCATAAGGATATGCCCCCCTTTCTGGACCAAGGCCTCTGTGGAGTTTCCCTGGACTTTCTGCATACATCGGGGTCAGGGTGAAACTACGCCTCTGAGGCTACTTTTTCGTCAAGGTCCAGACACCACCTCACAGCTTTCACCCTGGTTTTCTCTGGATTTTTAGGTGGCTACAAGTGATGTGCATCCCTACAGGAGTGACATTACCGGTGTAGTCATGATCCATCACTGGAAACATCATTTATCAGGTGTAATATTTGGAAACATCATTTGGTGGTATAATGACTCCTGGTGTAATGTTTATACCATTAACCTGGGTAAATTATAATATTTCACTAACCTGAATAGTTCGGCCATTTGGGGATGATTTGCAATACTAACCATTATTCCAGTGAGGGAGAACAGAGTTTGGTCGTTATAATTTACCCAGATTAACCCCTCCTCCAATATTTACAAACACCATCCCCCAAGATTTGGGACCAGAATCCCCAGCTGATCCCGCTCTGAGGTCCCATACCATCTGCCTTCTGCGCCCAACGCAAGGCTTGACGCACTGCAGCCTCCAACCCGCTACGGTTGGGACGTCATGGTTGGGCAGTGTGGATTCAGCTAAGTTGATGATAGTTGATGTATAGGACATCTTACCCCATCAAATGGGATTATTCTTCCTAATATTTGGATATCTGGAAAAATAATCCAAATGTTCCAAACCACCAACCAGTGATGTAATGTATAAGACATCTTACCATTCTTACCCCCATCTTCTCCGACCCAGTTTGATCATCTTCATGGAGCTTGGTCATCTTCCCCATGGCACCTGGATCACGGGCCGCTTGGGAGGCAGCGGCTTGGTCACGCCTTCAGGCCACGAAACCTGCGCGTTCATTTTCCTACAATAGTTGCAATAGTTCATCTTTATGTGTGTATATATATATATATATGATATAATATATATATATACAATATGGTTATATCTAACTCATTCTAAAAATGATAATAGTCAGGGCCAATTAATGTAATAACCCCCAAATAGACAAATGAATTGCCAGTGTATTTAAATTCTTTTGAGGAGTTTAGTTATTCGATCTTTTTGGGGGTTGCTATACCTACATATAGTGTCTGTTGGCTCTTTGGGTTTGGACCGGTGGTTGCAACAATTCTCTCTGTCAACAGCTTATGTTGTGGGTTCAACCCACGTCGTTGCCATCTACGGCTTCGAAATCACTGTAATCAAACATGTTCATTAATCATATTAGCTTGATCTTAATCTATGATCTATGGCTATATGTAATTGGCAATTTCATGCTCGCTTTCGCATTGATCTGTGACCTCTGGCTATTTGTGATGCTATGTGCAGCAATACAATCCATGATCAATAGAATCAGCTACTAAATGCCCCCAAAAAAGACATAGCATGGAAGAGAATCTATATAATCTAAAATCTATACTATACAACCTATATAATCTATATAACCTATATAATCCATATATATATATATAATTGATAAAACCTTTATAACTTGGATCAACTGCTTGGTGCTTTCATCCCCTCTGCCAGCGCCCCGATTTCCCCCCACCTTCACCGATTTCACCGGTCTCCTGGGAGGATGTCTGCAGGTCACGCCCTCGGGGGCGCCCGAAGCCTCATCATTTGCGGCGCGGCGCAGCAAGCGGGTTTGGTTTGTTCTTTGGGCGTGTAGATTTACACAAATTTAACAAATATTGGATTTAATGTTATCTGTAATTTGGTGCTGTTTGTTTTTTTGGGGGGTAACACTAATTATTGATTGTCCAAATTAAGCACGCTGATTGCTGTGTTGAAAAATGGGGTATGGAACCCTAAAATTTTGGGGTATGGAAGTATGGAACCCCAAAATTATTGTGTTTTTTCAGATTGGCTGATGATTTTCCAAACAATGTAAAATAGATGAGTGTAATTTGAGATTGGATTTTGATACACAACAAGCATGGTGAGTAACAAACATGTAACCAACCCTCAATTAAAACAAAATTCAGAAGGCCAGCCTAAAATCTGATTTACTGAGTGGCTGATGATTTCTTGATTTACTTATTGTTTGCTTGTTTTTTTTTTTGAAATTCAACGATCTACTGATGATTTTGGATTGGATGAATTTGGACAGAATTAAGATTGGACCATTTAGAAACTGGTGAATTTGGATCAACAAAAACTTACTAATTGAGGATGTTCAACCTGTTCCTGCTCTCAACATGTTGAACAGTCAACTGGGATCAGTTGTCCGAAGCTACTTGCAACATGTAAACAAACAACACGTGTAGACGTATGCAAAGTTATGCAAGCTTGGTATATTCGAGACCCCCCACGAAATGAGCCTGCCAACCGGCAAATGAACGACGCAAAAAAAATGAAAAAAAAACATCTCCCACTAAGACTGGCACCACAGCATAAGTTCCAACACACTGGGTCCAAAATGTAATTTCCCTGCTTGGAATGAGTCAATGGTTGGTGTTTATTTATGATGGAAAGCTGTAATTTAGCGTAATTTCTTAAGCCTAAGCGAATTGCGCTCGGGGAAACCCAACAACATTCAAACTCACCCTGGCTTAGTGGACCCTGGATTCTTCCCATTGTTGCGGGAGCCTCCAAAAGCACTCATTTGCATATGGTCAAGTAGTGAAGGTCTGCAGTTAAAAAAAAAAAACATCCCAACATAGAGGATCAAAACGAATCTCCAACCAAGTCGGGATGATTACGGAAAACATAGAGATACATAGAGTAATTAGATATAAACATCTCGGGATTAAAAAAAAGTTGACTGATCTTCATGTGCAACCTCCTGCATACACAATCAAACAATGAGTATATACTTATATACCGTACTAAATCCCTCTCTATATACATATATACAATTATATTCATATACACATTATTATACTAAAATTTACAGATACTCCCATCATTAAATCCATACATTTCTCATTCCCCCAAACAACCTGGTGCCTTTTGCTTCCCAGCGGCAGAACTCTCCTCCGGGTCCACCGCTTCGGTGTCGCTGGAAGCCCAGGAGGATGGCGAGCCCTGAACGGTGGGACTTCTGCCAACCAACCAATGGTTAGTCCACAGGTATGGGTGAAATTTATACTGGATGGATATGGATGGATGGTTTGGTGTTTTGGGTAAAATATGGTAAAATTAATGACAAAACCAAATATAAGAAGGATATGGAAGGTTTGTTTTTTTTGTTCTTTGTTTATCTTTTTTTTTGCATGGTAAAATTATAGAAAACCACTCGCATAATCTTCCATAATGATTGAGTTCCTATTGGTTCAGAGATGCTGCCGATTACCAAGGCAATCCAAGGCAAGAACATCATGATTTCTTCAAACCGTGCCATCACCCCACCCCTTCACATTGCCGGCCTCTATCACCATGGCTGTCCCGGGAAAGACGCGCAAACAGTTCAGAGACTTTGGACTTTCCCAACTCTCCTCAGTGGAGCGCAGGTCCAACTGTTTTCAAGCTACCAATGGGTAGCTGGAAAACCATGTCAGCATCCAAAACCCAAGCCCCAAACGAATCCCCAAGGTCAACCCCCCAAGGTGAATCCACTCCAATCTTAGTGGGAAAAAACACATGAACAAAAAACATGTTGCCATCCCAACCAACTATGACCCTTCACACCTCTTCACACCCCATCCCCAAACAGAGTTCGCCCAACGGCCCACATAGGTCACCCGCCATGGCTGGTCGATTCCTTCCAAGGTTCGATGCTGGTCCTTGTGAGTCGCCGAATCTCTGTGTGATCCGAGATCCAGGAGATTGGCATCTCCTAAGTGCATGGTGCATGGTGCTGATGGCATGCTGAAGATTTGCTATGTCAAACTATGATTGGATTCATGGTGATTGTTTGCTTTTAATCTTGGTCTGTTGTTGAAGCATTTTCATTTAAACATGCACCGGCGGCAAGGACCAAACCTTTTGTGCCCGAAACAGTGAAACAGTGAATGGCGACTGCATTTGATTACAGAACCATAGGCCAATATCATGAATGACTGGAGTTGTTTATCAAGGTTGGTTGCAATATGTTGCATGCCAGATGTCCGGGAAGCTTGCTTCTCATCTGGAAAAGGTCTCAGCCCCATTGGATGATCGGAGAGTCATAAGATGCAAACATAAATACACACATATATATATATATGATATCTGGAGATATAAATAAACATAAGCATAAATTGTGTTTAAGACAAAAGGATCTGGAGATATCTGCGGTGAGATTTCCAGAAAAATGTGGAATGCAACATGCCTCCTCCCACCAAGTTGCTGAGTCCACACTTCGTCTCGTGGGTTCTGAAGGGCTAGAGGAGGCGGAGGACCTAAGGCAGCGGGAGCATAGGATGACGTTGTAGGGTGTGTGGGCAGGTGGCTCTCAAAATGACCTGCGTCGCATCTTGAGGCTTCCCCAGTTGTCAGTTGTTCTGTTATACTTCTTGACAGTATCATTCAAACATTTACCGTCAATGAACTTTTTGTTCAACGCCGTGGATAATATTGGATAAACATGTTTTAAAGTTCATGTTGCACCACCAGATTCTTCACCCCATCCACCGGCCCCACCGTAGCCATTGGGTTCCCCCAGCTGCTGCGTCCGCCAGGTGCACCGCAGGGGCGGCAGCTCCAAGAAGTGCTCCATGGGCAGCGCCAGCGACGCGCTGAGCGCTGCCGCGCCCTTCGTGGCGGGCGGCATGCTGTGGAGCGATGCAGGGGGCGGGGCTGGGGTTGGGCTGGGGGGATGGGGGGTGACTGCGGTTGATGTGGTGGATCCAAAAACCAAACTGGTTCAAAGGAAAGCGCCAGGAAATAAATGGAAGCTCAATGATGGGTGTGGGCTCGTGTGGGGGTTGGGGTAGGCTTTGGCAACATGGAAATGCTGACTTACAGGAGGTTTGGGCTTAATGTCGGAAAGACTGTTGCAACAATAAACAATGCAGAGTTTGATGAGTTCTGTGAGGAGTTCTTAAGGTCATTGTGCACTTTCCGTGTTTGGATCTGAAACTCTAAAATCCTCTTGTTGCGGCTTGTGCTTTTGCAACCCGTGTGACCGCAACCAAAGCGCTGAAGCCAAACACTGCAGTCCGCAGGCAACTTGAATAAGTACCAGCCAAGAAAAGTTTCAGATCACGAGCAACTCTGTCCTAAATCCAGCCACAAAAGGAACCAAGCAAAAGTATAAGTCTGGGCTCAACCTATTTACTTTCAACATCTTACAGCTTATAAGAGGTGGACCCCTAGGAGAAGCAACTGGCTCGAGTAGAATCTTCAAAATATGCCAGCAAATCTTCAGTCGGAGGCAGGGATGCTTCCACTTGAGATCCTTCGGCGCCACGTTTGGCTATGAAGACATGCCAAACCACTGCAATTGAGACGGTGAACCATGTGGATGTAGTTGACCAAAAACAGGCACACATATTCTATAATATTCTGTTAAGAGTCCGACTGGTGATCATGTTGACTTTTCTGCCCCTTCGGGCTCTTGAGACTTAGCACTGCAGAAACCATTTGCCATCAATCAAAAAAAAGTTGAAGTTGAACGTGCCCATGCACAGTCGCAGGTGCTGACACCCAACAAGACTGCGCCCCTTGCCAGCCATCACCAGGTTCTGACACCAACCAACTCATGGCTCTGCCTGTTATCTGAAACCAAGCGTCCCAGTCCTCGAAGGGATATTGGGTCTTCACAGCCTCGATCTCTCGAGCAAATCGCTCGGTCAGGCCTGCACACTGCTTCAGGAGGCTTGACAGAGGTATTTCAACATCACCTTGGTAACTGGATGAGTTGCTGGGACAATGCTGCTCTTCAGATTGTGGTGTTGGATTGGCTTCTTGATATTTCCTCCTCAAGCATCACGTTCTTGATTGGTTTACCGGTTTACCTCTCTGGAACGGCCCGCAAGGTGCCCTTTGAAGACCGACATGAAAAAGGATTAAAAAGGAACATGTACGGAGCCGAACCCCTGACCTGCAGGCTAACTAAACCACACTACACTACAGCGGATCCTCCCGGTTGGCCGGTTGGCTATATAAAAGGTCAAACTCGACATGTTCACTCGCCACTTGAATGTCCAAGCCATTGCACACTTTGCATTTGCTGAGATGCTAGACCCTAACCACTTTCACTGTCAAATGCCTTGCATATTTTTAGAACATTGCAACTTTCCCCTAGCTTGGCGCCGGTGCCACACTTTTTCATCCTTTCTGTCAACCGCTTTCGCGGACCAACACTTATGGCCATTGGAAAACCTTAGTTGGAATGTGCCGGGCCTGCGATCTAAGCTTTGCTATCTCTGAACGCAGCTGCTTGATTCGAGTCATGGCGTTCAAAATTGCATGTTCTAACTTGGCATCGGTCAGCTGGTTCTGCAACTCTGAAACTGTCAGGAGGTGGCCGCGGATCCTCGCACACCGGCATTTGTCCTGCAATCGTTTAATTTTGCTGGCCCTGAAGCAGCCTTCAGCATCCAACTTCCGGAAAAGGGCCTGGTTCCCTTTCACAAGTGGCTCAGCACCTCGCAGCACAGCAAGCGAAGAACCAATCGAATCCAAAACGTGCTCGGCAGTGACGCGCTTCAGCAACAACCTATTGGCAACCATCTTCTCCAATATGTAAAGCACCGCCTTCCTGGATGATACCTCTAGAATATGTCCAAACTGCGAGGACTTTCTGACTGCTACATGGCTACCAGCGGGGAGTTCATGCAGAAGAAAACTTTGCATGGAGATCAAAATGGGAACATCCCTCTGGGAAACCTGTACACGCACATTCCTGTTTAGTGGCGAAACGACAATGCATCCTTCTGCATCAAAGAAACCCGTGAAATAGGGCCAGCAAATCACCCTTCTTGTAATGTTTGGAGCTGACCGTTTCAAGTCCTTCAGTCTTGCAGCATATTTCATTCTTCTGCTTCTGCATTCTGGCCAGTTCGTTGCAATTTCAAGCTGTTCCCTTTTCACCAGGCTATGTTCATAGAGTTCTGAAGCTACTGCACGAGCTCTGGACCCACAAGCTGTCCACTGGACTTGCGGCCGTCTACACCCTTTGCCTGGATTTCCAACAGCAATGCTCCCGCCAAATCGGCACAAGAAAGCAAGGAGGATCGGAATGTTGGAAGCTACTTGCCCGACAATTAACCGGCAGCTAGAAATATGGATATCTGCTGTTGGACTTACGCAGCCGTCACCATCAAAAACACCTGCCAAATAGGCCAAATCTGCCTGAACAGAAGGAATTTTGCTTGCCAGAAGGGCCTCTGGTTTAATAGGCAGTTGAAGAACTGCACCTCCAACATCCACATGAGTCAGTTTTGGCCATCTTTGTTTCCGCAAATGCTCGTTGAGCTTCTTGTTGATCACTTCTAATTTTCTCAGAAAACATTGGTGTGAGATGTGGCTGTCCAAACCCCAATCATCAACGGTACTGGGCATCAGCCCTGGGACCAAAGGTCTCATAGCCAAAAATCTGGTGCATGAAATTCTTCGCATGTAGCAATTCTTTGGCATCGTGTGGCCAACATTGGGCGCACACAGAGCTCATTATTTTCTGCGCAAAAGCAGAAACACCATGCAAGGGCAGCATTTGAGCCAATTGACTGGCCTGAAGCCAATGGAAAAACACAATTCCATAAGATGTGCGTGGCAAAGTGGCTTCACTTTCGTCAAGGGATGGAACTATAATTTCTTTGCCGCGTCCTGAGGCTTGACTAAGGAGCCTTGTAGGAGACAACAACATGGTTCACCATTAATAAATCATTAACAACGGAGTAACTGAGTTGTGTCAACCCTGCAGCCCCGTGCCACTTCGAATAATTATCCGCCTGGACTTGCCCAGGCATGTCAAGGCCAATGCAATCACACTATATCAAGTCAAGTGGTTGCTCTTTTCAGGCACGGCCAGGTGGTTGAGATGGTTGAATTTGTTTAGCGAACCATGTTTAATCGGAATCACACCCATTCCCCCACCCCCCAAGCATCATGATTACCGTGACGACCCACACTGCCTTTAAAGATGTGATTGAACAAACCGTCCAAAACATCCAAGACCTGGATCTGTTGGACCGGCTCAGGAAGCGGGATTAATGGGGGATTGGACATACTGTGCTTCCAGTGGTGAATTTCAACAAAACATATGGTAATTAAAGAAAAAAGGAACATGGATTGGTAACATATTCAAATCTCGTTGCTCGTATGTATCTATGGGGATCATCGTCGAGAATGGTCCTGTTGAGGATGGACATTTCCCTGCTGGTCACGTGTTACATTGGCGCACCAACAATCTATATTGACCTTGCTTAAAAGCCCTCCGTTCAAAAATAACACATGACCTGACCTTCCGCAAACAAAAAGGCTCAGCCGGCCTCATGGTAGTGATCCTTGAACGTCATCTCTATGTCAAGCCCAGTGAACTCGGTCATATGTCTGGCAACACAAGCTGGCTGATGGGCGCAAAGAAAGTCACGTGACAAGAACACAAAAGGGGACCGCAAGGAAAATCAAGGGAATTATCAGCTTCAAAGACTGCTGTCTTCTTTTGATGCCATATCACCACCATGAACAAACATGGTGGTTGCAAGGTGTGTACAGCACTTTGTGGTAATTATTCCGGTATTCCCATGCAAGCGAGACCAAACATGGCCGTGTCCAGTGTTCCAGGCTGGCCTGTGAGTGAAGGACTTCTCAGATCGAAAGATCGGGCCCACCTCAAAGACTCGAGGCCTAGGCTGGTGATCTGAAGTCGGCACTACTGGGAGCTGGTTGCTGAAGCACTGGCTCAGTGCAACCCATGGAAAATGTTAACACCAAACTACCGCAAGTCAAAAAGGACATTACGAAGCAGAACAGCAAAACATCATTGTGAAATAACTTGCGGGCCTTAACAGGATCACCTCATTCCTCATCTTCCAATCGTCCAACATTTTCTACTCCATTTGGACTAGATGCACCTGAGCTTCCCCGGCATATCGGTCATCAAGGCCATCTGTTTGTACAACTGAGGACTTTGTGCCAAGTAGGCATTGCCCTGGCCGATATCAGGATTGCTTCAATGGCCCTAAGCATGGCAGGGTTTCACACTAGCAACTCCCTGGACTAACGCTGGTTTCGCCCATTAAAACTACAGCGGCTCTGACATGATGACTCTTAGTGACCAGCCATGGAAATACCATCCAGGCCTCAAAATAGTCCACGCGGAACACATCCGCCTCAGGTAGCAACAACTGAACCAAACCTTACAATTGCTTTCTGATTTCAAGGTATGGAAACCAAATCACTGCATGATTGGAAACCTGGGACAATCCTTTATAGGCCTCAGGTACGCCACTTGGCTTTTGTAAGCCCCGGTTCACAGATCTTTTACATCAAATGCGCCGCGCGCACTTTTCCAAGACATTTATGTGCTCGGTGCAGGTCTCGGGCGCCAGGAGGAACAAATGCCTCCTCTTGGAAAATGGAGGGCGACGCAGATTGCTACAAGAAACGCAACGTATTTCTCCTCCTGTCCCATGAATAAAAAGCAAACTCTTCAGGAGACATACCAAACAACATTCCAGTCTCAGCGTGAATTCACTCAAGTCTTTAACCTGTCACTGTTCATAACACGAATGGCGACGGATTGCAGTTTACTGTTTCATCTCGAATGAAACCTTAAACCACTCGCTATAGTTTGCAACTGGCAACCTTTCTCCAAAGTCTTGCTTTTGAATGTCTTATTAGCCAGTCACCTGTAACATCTAGGAACCAATCATTTGCTGAGCCTCATCAGGTTCGCGCCCCGGATGTTTCACTTCCGCTTCTTCTGCCAGGGTTTGCTCTTCTTGTAGCGACTGCGGTCGCGATGGAAGCCTTTGACGAGGTCAGCCTCCCACTCCCTGGCCAGTTAGCGGCGATCAAACAAGTGGGTGAGAACAGTGTACCCAATGATTGCGGGGAACCCTGCGGTAGTTTCACCGTTTGACACATGATCAATCTTGTTGGTTTACACGGCAAACAAATTCTGGCTGTAGTTGTCATCTTTGGCATGGGAACATATTGGAACCATCAGCAACAGCTTTGCATATTTAATGCTTCCGGCACCCATTGTCATGATATGTCATGATAAAGGGTCGGCAAAATAAGGCGACTTCACATCACAGTTTCCAGCGTTCATTCTACAATGTGCTTTTGGATTTACAAAGGGTTTGAAAGAAATCATACTGTTCCATCTCATGCTGGATTGCACAGGAAAACTGAAACAACTCAACCAAAACAACATCTACACCTTTAATAACAAATAAACAGGAACAAAATCAACCAGACTCAACAAAAAACAAAACAACAACAGCAACAAAAAGAACAACATCACAGAAAACCATGTTAGCAACCCATAACAACTCAACCACCAACCAATTTCCCACCCCAAAAAACACATCAACGCCCCCCGGTCACATGGCGATGCCTCCTTCGCTCGCCCTTCACCTTGGCCGAGTTCTCCGGCGCCGCGCTGGCGCGGCCGCTGACGCGCAGCTTGCGCTCCTGCCAGCGGCGGCCCGCCTCTTGGAAGGGGCGCTTCCTGGGGGATGATGGGTTGGGGCTCAACCTGCGGTGGTTATCAAACTATTGGGATTTCCTATCAATCATTGGCATAATAATAATGAGATTGATAATAGGCAGATATGCCTGAGGTTTAATAATATACTGGTTGGATTGTTGGATGATCGAGGTGGATTGTTTGAAACATATCTTATCTGCGACAAAGACCATGTTGGATATAAACCAAATCGATCCACTATGAAAATAGTCTCAATGCTGGGATCTCAATCAACAATAAAATACCTTTACTTGGACGGGTCGTGGGATGAATTAATCGCTGAAGTTTTGGGAATTGCAATGAGATCTATGAGACTGGGGGCTCAATGGCATCAAACTTTGTGTAGAAACACACATGGTGGATTTACGGTTTACAAAATTGCCCACGGAAGACTCGCCACTGGGAATAGTGCTCAGATTAGTGTGGGGCTCCGGAAATTCCATCAATGGGGGGAGATAAGGGATGGATGTATGGTGAATGGATGTGACATGTACCATCACGTACCCAAGTATGGCAGCATCAAAAAGAAATTCCAATATGATTGTGATGGTCACCCGATGGTTCCCCCTCAAACTAAAGCCTCAGTCAACAGCCTCATCACAACAACAAAGCAATATCCCATACCCAATTTCTGCCAACACCAAGTCGCTGTTTCTTCTGTCTTGGGGATGGACTTTGCCCCAAATCGAAGATCTCATTCTCCAGTGTCTCCTTAGCGCAATCTTAGCAATGTTGGCAGCTGGTGTCATGCTGGGGCGGCAACTAGGAGAACCTGGGGGATACGGCTGGGAACATGGCCTGCTGCCAATGAAAATGTGATAGTCGATATTGGTTCGAACCGCAAAATCAACAGTTAATGGACTACATCTTTGGGAGCCAACACCTGGTCAACACCTATACAACTAAATGGCAAATCATTCCTGCCATATTCCTATGGTGAAGGTTCCAACGCGAAACACCAATTGTTGATGCATCAATGGCGGCAGAAATGAACCTTATCTTGAGAAAGCAAACATAATCATAGTACTTCCGCCGCATCCTTCCGGAAATTCCGCCTGTTTTGTTTTCTTTTTTATGTCCCCGTTCATCCATCGCATGCTTATCGGTGTCCCTAAAGCATACCTGAACACTTGATACGCCTGGATTCCCAATACCCTGAACCGTTAAAAAATCCATAAAATCTTCGAATAAAATCATTCCCACCCATTTGGTATTCCAAGATATTCTAAGATTTCCGTGGATTTCCATGGTTTTTACCATGGCCGAGCCACATATTCTTCGAACGGCCGCTGCGCTGCCTCCGCCACCGCTGCGGCGTTCGGCGGCACAGCGCCAGTGGCCCAGCGGCGGCGGCCCTCGGGAGTGGCCAGCTCCTGCGCGGCAAATGGGCGAAATCAACGGCCCTGGGATGAAAGGGGATTATCATTGGGATACTGAGATATACGATGATATAAGCATATGATATATACACAATGAAGACACAATGAAGATATAAATAATGAGGGTAGGGTATGATGAGGATACAATGCGGACAACATGGGATATAGTGAGGATACAATAAGAAAATAATGGGGATGTATAGTTAGAATACCAAATTCATACCAAGTGAATGTGATATTAGCTGGATTAATCGGGATCAATGACTGGGGAGTACATATGACAAGGGTATAACATTGGGAGTTGGAATGAGCTGGAACAAATCACTTTGCATGGATCATGAGCTGGAACAAATCACTTTACATATTCTCTTACATTAGACCAACTGGATGGAAACATGGAAACACGTGACTTTGCAACGTGATGGATGTCTTCTTGTGCAAGATGCTATGGTGTTCCAACTGTACGAATCCACATGGATCTTTTATGGGAACTAATCACTGATCTCTTTCTCATAAGATTTAGTACCCCAATAAAGGGATCCCAAATGAATCGATCCAATCCTAAAAGAGGTATTTTCGCCAATATTCACTACTCAGGGGAGGGCATTACATGTCGCAACTGCTTGTGATGTCTCTTAAGTAAGTTCTGATGCTTAATGCTTCCCCAATGCCATTGGAACAACTTCTATCAGAAATCCAAACTGCCCAAGGCACGCATGAAGCCATTCCAACATTATAGTCACTCACTTGCCACAAGTGACTGATGTGTTATATAGATTTATATAGCTGTTCATTTTTTTAGAGAAAGCAACACCTCACACCCAACCATGCACCAACTGCAGAACGGTTGATTTTTTTCCCTGGCTTTATGGTCAGAAAAACTTGGACACTTCTTCATCTGTGAGCTGAAAGAGTTCCACCAATGCCTCTGTTTGTGGCGCCGATCGTGGTTTTCTCAGTACGTCCTGCATGGGATGCAGCGCATGGTTGACCACTTGGCTTGGGACTCATTCCAGCTGCTTGCGGATTACGTGCCCGGTTTCTAATATATCTAATCTGTTTTGTTTAAGGCTTAAGGCACCTCCTTGCAATTTCGGGGAATCAATGGCACATTATTCCATTGGTTCTGACATATGTTTAAAACAATAAACATCCCCACCACTTCCATTCAAACCAGCTTCTATCCTCAACTTTCGGAGATCGAATGATCGAACACCAATTTTTCTTGCATGAATCATCTGTGTTTTTTGGACATGGCATAAATACCAGCAGCTTTAGGTCCTTTCCACCTCAACTTCCGCCAAAAAATTTGGTGTACAAAAACCAAATTATAACAATCTTCACAGTTATTTTCATCGCTTATACCCACTCCAAGCCCCCAAATCATCACAGAGTAGTCCTCCACGACACCAATGGCCTTCTCCAGTTGCTCCACGGCCCCATGGCGCCGCTTCGCGTCCTCCGCCAGGTACTCCGCCACCGGGCGCCCCGTCCACGGCGCCGGCGAGGCGTCGCGCTGCGCGTGGAGGGCGCGGAGGGCCAGGTGGAAGGCGGCGTCCAAACGGGGCGGCAACGGGGCCTGAAACGGGGTTTGGGGATGGCGAAAATCCTCAGAAAACACATGGAAAAATTGGGTTGGACATGGATGGTGATGACTTGTCCTTGAATTTTCAAGACTGATGATGAGGCATAGGACAAAAAGATCTTGGTTCACTCAGCTCAAGGTTGCAGACATCGCAAAGGCTGTGCGGTTCACTGGCAAGACCCCAAGCGTTGTGAACAAGATTTTGCCATTAACTATCTCTACGTCAACGACCATAGTATGATCGAGGCTAACCTCTATCAAACATAAAATCCTTAAAACATCTGAATGCATCTGACCAATGGACAGCACGGTTTTTATATTCCATCATATTCCATCTGCCTCCAGGGTAGTGAGGGCAACTTCCACATGAAGAGATGTGAAGGGCGATTTCATCCGCCCATTCACAGCGACTCGCCGGCGCTTGTTCCAAAACTTGCAGAGGACGACCAGGTCAGCCCAACCAAAACAAGTTGCCACCTTCCTCGGGATGACGGCTGGCAGTAAAGAAAAAGGTTTCGAGAATGGAACTTGATTTGGACTATGCAATGTGTTACATCATGACTTGCGGACTAACCTGACACGCCTGAAAAAAGCTTAAAGCTGAGCCTAGAGTTCTTCCCATATCATATGTCATTCATTTTCCAATAGCTTCTTTCGGATCCCAAGGCAATTTTACATCCAAAAAACACCACCATGACCCTTCTCCAAGTTGCCGATCCATGAACTCAGCCAGGGCTTTGGGATTGTTGTGGATGACCTTTCCAGACACCGAATCCAAGATCCAATGGCCACCTTGGGGATCTGAAATGGCTGGGATCAGGTCCACCTGAGGCAGGGGCTGGTGATGTTTTGGGAGATATATGTTGGATGGTGAACTCTTGAACAAGCCAGAACATAGGAACATAGTATGCACATAAAATCAGTTGGCATTTGGAAACATCAGCCAGTAGACCATGAAATGTGAAAAAGAAAACTTCCGCAAAAAAAGGGCCCAAAGCAGTTTCACCACAGCTCACCTCAATTTGCAAATCTTCGGACAGAGATGCCACCAAGCCGAACCTTCCCCGACTCAGTGTCACCGGAACACCTGGATCCATGTCCCAACCAGCCAGCTGTTCCTCCGTCGTCTTCCACAGTTCCTTGAAGGCATCGGGTGAAGGATCCGCCGGATCTGGTGTGGTGAAGAGAAGCACAAAATCGATGTCGCTGGCGCAGTCCTGACCCCAATCCTTGATGGCAAGTGGAAAGACCAGAAATGGATAAGGGTTAAAACCCTGGTGCATCCTGGTATCATTTTGTCCGCACACAAATAGCTGTAGAAAATAGATGTTCATATTCATCCCCCCACAAATATGTTTATAGCCAGTTATAGCAATATCTATCAATATAATCTATTTATATATATATATGTGTGTGTGTGTGGTGATCCAAGGGCTAGCACTGAGAGCACCACCTAGCTACATCATTTCCAAGGCGCCAAGCCGCCCATGTCATCCACCGAGGTCCCCCTGGAACTGGAGCCCTGCACGAAGGCCGTCTGAAACCCCGCGGCCGTGCGCAGCTTCGCCCGGACGTCTTGCAGCAGGGAGCAGGGCACTGGGCGGTCGGCGCCCGGCAGGGCGTTTTCGGTGCGGATCTGATCCAACAAGCGCCTGGGTGAAAGATTTGGCAGTTGCAACTAAGACATGGTCAAAAAAAAGGGAAACATCTGAAGATCTCAAGAACATCCCAAAACCATCCAAAAACACCTGCACATGATTTTGAAAGAATTGAAGGTAACCATACGTGAAGTGCTTTTTGCATACGGATGATGAATTGGGGCATTTTGCTAGGCAGGGCTTTGTGGACAAGGCTCAACACTAGTCAGGGCCAAGGTCGAGAACAGTTTTTTAATGGCAAAAAACAAACACCTGCAGTTCAAGTCAAAGGAATTATGTAGATGGCCTCGTCAAGGCGGGGGTCAAACAACAAACATGAGAGGCTTAAAACCCACAATCCAAGAAATTATCAAATCGGACTGGATGCATCCCCCAAAAATTGTAAACTGGTCATGGTTGCCTCTTGAGATCTCTTGAGGGTTTACTAAGTCTGCCCATACCAAAGATTGCTCAAGTGCTAAATCAGCACAAGCCACACTAAGCGGTTGTTGAAATTCACTAACGACATGGCAATCTCCCCCTGCGGCCGATCTATCTCCCAGCGTTCTGTTGCATGCCATTTCTCGACCGGCTCCGGAACATAGTCCAAACTGCTGCCAGCGGTAGCGGCCAACACTTCCTTTGGTGGCTGGTGAAATTCCAAGTTGGGTATAGATCTTAAGGCCATCAAAGCCAACGATAAATACCGAAAGTGACCTAACTTTGCCAGCCCCTGGCCCTTAAACTAAGCCACATCAATGACATCCAATCGCCACACACACACACATATATATATATATAATACAATATATATATATACATATGTATATCTAGTTTTTCATCCCAATTTTTGGTCACACTAAACCTAACATATCATCGTATCGGACCCTGATCAAGCAAAATTGGTGCTTTAACCCCATTCTCACTGCTAAAACTTGGATGTGCTTAAGGCTTAAGCAACCCCCGCAAGAACATAAACATCTTCTTCTCCATACCCGTTCCCCAAATAGTTGATTTTCTTAGGATCCATTGGGGCACATAAGCCAAGTCATCGACAAACCGCAAATCCAGGTGAATAGTTGTTAGTTGATTTTGACTGTCCCATTACTCATAGAATAATCATATAATAACCATATAATAATCATATAATAATCATATAATAATCATATAATAATCATATAATAATCATATAATAATCATATAATAATCATATAATAATCATCATAATTGTGACAGTTACAGTAATTATTCCATTAATCACTATTAATCCCATCATTTTATATCACGTTCCCATAGTTTTCCCTAAAACCTCCATCATTGATCCTAGTATTTTCCCTGGTTTTCCGCGGCGAAATCATCCCAAAACCCCCATTTATTGTGGATTTCCCTACTTTTCCCACATGTTTCCCTAATATTTTCCCATGAAATCCCAAGTCCCAGCATCTCTCAAGTTGCCACGTGGATCCTCCGCCCCTTCCGACTCCAACTGCTGGATGACCTCCTGCCATTCCACTGCACCCAGGTCGGTGGGGGCCTGCCGGGCCATCATCCCGCGGCAAGGCTGGCGGAGAACGTCCAAAAACAAGGTGGCACCTGGGGCTGAGGATTGGGCGAATGTCGTGAAAGTGGTGATGAAACTGGGGGGGAAAATCGGGATTTCCAAGAAAATGCGATTTTAGAGATGGAAAATTGGATTTAAGTCGGAGAAAGTTGGATTTTAACCAGAGAAAACGTGGATTTAAGATGAGTCGCGTCTTTCTATTGCAAACAAAGATGGTATTGAAACTGCATATCCCTTCACATAGGCGTTAGCCATCCAGTTGCAGCTGCCACCTGCCACCGGTTCCCCGCCCGTTTGCGGCACCTGAATGCCCCCCCCATTCCAGTTCTTTGAAGCTTGCTACAGCAGTGCCACGACGCCAGCTGAGCAAGCCATGGACGGGCCAATCAGACTTCATGAAGAAAAGAAAGACCTTGAGGAATGGACACTTGAAAAACTAAAGGCAAAACAAACAATCTCAGAAAAAAACGCTCTGTCCTATCTTTAGGTATCTTTATCTCAGATATACGAAAAGAACTAAGGTTAATGCTGCTACGTATGAACTATGCATGATGTTTGGAACGCAGTGAAATAGCTTCAGTGCTTCGAGACGTAGCTCCATGACATGGCAGGCCAACCTCCCAAATGGTAATCAAAGGTCATTTCATATCTGAGGTTCGTTCCTGGGAATGAACTATGGATAACTATGGTCTCATTCAATTCTCATTCCAATTCTGTAGGACTTTTGGGACTTTTGGGACTGGGGGACATCATCAAAAACGTTGACCAAGCAAAGCAATGAGGAGACTTCCCAAGGCTGAAACCTCAATGAGCGCATCTGTGGGGCCAGTTGGGGGCTGTTTGTGGCTGGGTCTGAAAGTTGTCTTCCACAAGATCAATCATAAAGGCTGAAGGTCACATGTATGTCCAAAAAAAAGAATGAACGGTTTCCACTTTCCATCAGAAAATGCATAGCATATGCGTAAAACCAGGTGTTTCTATTTCAAATCTAAAGATCACATTTGAGTCCTAGACTGCCCTGAGAACTGCTGCAGGATTCTTGGGAAAATCAGCTGAGAAACAGGTTCTTTCCATTCGCAATGGGCACATGATAGGCCCTCCTCCAGGATCTCTCCTTAGGATAGGAGAAAGCATTGTCAACTGTCACAAGCCCCTTGATACACTCCAGTTGGTGCCTATAAATAGCATATTATGGGTGCCTCTGGGACAAGTCCTTGGAAAGATGGTTTTTGTCGAAAAATGCTCTAAACCCATGGGTGAATTACAACAAAATCATGGCTTTCTCCAATTAAAGATTTGCAACTTTGGGGGCCTCCCTCCCTATTTTTGGACAAGCCAACACCATGGGAAGCTCATGGCACATGGCACATGGCACATCTCCACTGCCAAGTCTCCTCCAACTTCGGCAAAGCTCGCGCGATGGCCCTGAAACCTTCAGCGTAGAAGTCAAAGTTCCCCAACGAGGCCAGTTTCAGGGTGGAATAGGCACGCAGCAGCAACAGCAACGGGCTCCTCAAGGGCTGCTGAGAATGGCTATGGTATACATTCTATGGCTATGAAAAATCGGTCCAGTGGATGGAGCAACTGGGAAGTTTGTAGCTGCAAGACTCTGCAGAAAACAAAGTCTTGGCAACGAACTAAATTTATATGGATTTATATGGGTTTATGTAGCTTGACTATTTCATCCATGGCCAAGTTAGCTATTTCCCAAAACAACATTGCCATGGACTCGGACAGAATCTCTGTATGGCCATCCTTTTCCACCCCCACCGCGGCAGCGTTTGAAGCTCCGAGGTTCTCATGAGCCTCGCTACATCGCAGGGAAACTTCCACAGCATCACTGAAATCCCTGGCGGCATGTGCCAAGTCCATCTCAGCCAACTGCACATTGTACAAGGTCGTCACAGTCACCTGCAGTCACCATGAGGTGGTGACTACTTCCCACCTGGAAAGGGGGTCATCTAGCTAGAATTCACCAGTTCTAATTTCGGGTGATGTTCACAACACCCCAAGCAGCTTCGAATCAAAAGGCTCCAGGTCCAGAGCATGTCATGGCCAATCTGATACCCTGAAATATCAAGGCAGGATGGTACAAAGCCTTATTGCCCCATTTACTGCAAGCAATGCAATTAGTCAAACGTGGCAATGGGCAATCCACCATTTAGTTCGATGATTGTCCCGATTAAAACCCCCATTTACAGAGATGTTCCATGATTTTCCCATATTTTCCTGCATTTTCCATATTTTCCCATTAGTTTGCCGTTGTTTAAGGGTGTTTAAAGGGGGACCAACAAAGCCCAGCTGCGACTCGAGTTTGTAAGACCTTGTCCGCATCACTGGACATATTGGACTCAACGTAGTTGGCCACTTCTTCTAAGAACCCTTCCTGGCGGCTGGCCGCAGAAATGTCGTTGAAATATTGAGGTCACTTGCTTCACTTATGGGAGACAAACAATATCGAATAACAGTGTTATTTGTGACTGGGAACTGGGAACCCTGGCGCCCCCGTGAAGACCAAACATCAACAAGCACGATAACTAGTTCACTACTTCATCTATCTTTATCTTGGTATGTTTCAGCACATTAATCAATGCAATTTTGGGAATATGTGATTTCCATGCAAAGCCGTTTGAAACAGCGATCCAGCTTCAAAGTCAAAGTCTTCCGCGTCTTCATCCGCAAATGGATCCTTCAGCCAATCTTCGCAACGCTGCAGCATTTGATGGTACTGCCGATGTTGGGACATCATCTCCACAAATCGCAAACAAGTCCAGCACCGCAGACTTTCCCAGTTGACAGTCACTAGTGTCAAGATCAATAGCTTGGTGGCTGGCTGAGCCACTGATTGCCCGGCAGCTGCCATGGTATCATGACGGCCTCAAATCCGGCTTGAGCAAAATTCACCGACGCATGGCATTGATGTTGGCTAGGTCCCAGAAGACCAGCGTGGGACCTTCTCTAGTGGCCTATCTCAACATCAAAGGATCAAAAGTTCACCCTCAAATCGGATTTAACATGTTGAGATATCACAAACAAACCCAAGCTTGCCAATACTTCTGAAACAGTAGATGGTGCTTTTATTTTGGCCATGTTCCACCCAAAAAGTTTCTCAGGCATCCAATGGTTGATTCTCTCATCCGCACCATTGAGTCTGTCCAAACAAAGGGAGGGGGACATCTTAAGTGGCTCAAAAATGGTGATCAACCATACAATGCGAGGGTAACTATGGCAAGTTTAAGTGGCAAAAGACATGTGAAGCACCCAATTGCCAGGAAAATTGGTATGATGATATATTAATAACATATTTAAAACATATTCATAATATTATATGATCCCATGATACCCATCATGAATCCCCCCCAGTGTTCCCCATTCCCAGCTATCTCCCGGTGACTTCCGGAAGCGGCTCCTCCGCAGCCCACAGAATTTGTCGAAAGCGCTGGGCGTTGCCCGTTGCCACGTCTGGGTGGGATACCTGGCTCGGTAAGGACAGGAGAGTCAGCTTCAGCATTGGGATGCAAGGCCTATTGACCAATATTAAACGGACCATTCATTGGAGCTACCCTCTGGTTATTTAACATAGCCATGGTATAGATGGCCCATAGAAATAGATGGTTTACCTATTAAAAATGGTGGATCTTACCATGGCAAACTGTTAAATAACCAGATGCTACCTCATAATTTCTTTTGTTGAGGTACCCTATGTATTTTGGTTTTGTAAGGGGATATAATGCTCAATGTTTATGGCTTTATATGGTGCAGTACCTCTATTTCAGGGTCCTTGAATTGCCATCGATATGGGGGCTGCAAATGGGGGAACCCCTAAATGATCTCAATTGTGTCATGTAAACCATAGTTTTGGGCTTTTTTGGGTGCCCTAATTTTACGGGACCTCTCATATGATAAATTAATAGAGATTAACGCAAGATATAATGCTAGCCGCTGCTAGCCGCTAGCCGCCATTAGATAAATCATAACCATGCTATCAAAAGTGGTTTGTTGCATCTTGCAAACAACACTGAGAGGTGGCACAGGTTTCACCCCAAACCAAGCCTTCTCACTTTGAACAGTATTCAATCAGCCCCAACCACCTTTTAAAAAATAATCGGGATACTGCCCAACACCAACTCCAACCACCGGTTTTTCATCAGTTCTCCAAGAAATCCCAGGATTTTCGAATCATTTATCAAGAATATTTTTTCGAACGATTTCCCACATTTTTCCATCCGTTTTCCCACATGTTTCCATCCGTTTTCCCATCCAAAAAAAATCAGCGGCGCCTTCGCCAGACGCCGGAAGGCGCTGCGCACCTCGGGCTCGCTGGCGTCGGGCCCAAGGCCCAGCACCTGGGTTGGATGGACGGGAGTGGTCTCTGAGATTATTGGATGATTATATATATTTATATATATGATATATGGATGACTAGTTACTGACTAATATATATATATAATTATATATAATTATATATATATATATGGATGACTAATATATGGATGACTATTGGACAATATTACCATGTATATATATAATTATATATATATCCATATATTAGTGGACGATTATCTTCTGGAGATAATTAGTGGATGATTAGTGGACTCATCTCCATATGTTATATCAAACATGGCGAGAACAAGCCATAATATGGAGTTATGACATCCATTCTTGGCACCAGATTATCCACTACATCTCCATAATATCCCCATATTCTAGTTTCCCGTTGAGACGTCTGTTTACTTCGGGGATTTTTCGATTCTCAGCTTTGATTACCAAAGTCTTAAAGGGTAAGTGACCAATTTTTTGAGTCAAAATCATGGCGGGTATGAAATATCGATAAACATGCATCATTTCAAGGAAAAACAATGTGATTCTTGATAAACAAAAATATGATTTGTCCACCGTGATGTGTCAAAAGAATCATCTCCAGATAACCATAAGACTGGGATGCACATTGTGAGTTGAAGGTAGAAGTCAGTTGTTTGTGAAACACACACATGTGGGAAAAAAAAACAAACCTATCCCCAGGAGATGTGACGATGTGATCTGGATAAGATCTCCAGTTTTGTGGATGAATCCTTTTCGGAAAGAAGTATCCTTGGCCGCACAAGCAAAAACACTCTGGTTGGTGGTTGACCTACCCCTCTGAAAAATATGAGTTCGTCAGTTGGGATCATTATTCCCAATCTATGGAAAAATAAAACATGTTCCAAACCGCCAACCAGCACTTCATGAGGGGTATGGAGACTTGAGTTAAGTATAACTTGTAAAATCACCATCAAGGCTGAGACACCTGAAGTAAACGTGGTCGGGATAACTGTATGAAAAGGCTTTTTGAGGGAGGGTGTGCTGCACCAAATAGTTGGATATAATTTAATCTACTGAACTGGATTTTGAATGATTTTGGATCTTTTGAAGCTTCCACAATCTGACTATCCCCCTCCATATGTCGCATTTGGATTAAAAGAAAACCTGTTGTTGTTTATACGTACTAATTATCATGATTTTAGCCAATGAACATCAAAGTGAATGAAATATGTTTCATGCATTAATATTTTCAATATCCTTCACCTTCTGGTTCTGGCGATTCTTCCAAGCAGAGTGCTGGATCGATACATGGATCCCTAACTCCGCCGCCGCACCTGAAATGGGTTGCTGAAACAAAGCTATCCCAGTGAAGCCAGGCCCAAAATGGCGCCGCGACAGCACCTGATGGACTTCACGAACTTCAAACACCAGGAATCGACATCAAGTTCAATAACATTCAATAACCAAGCTGAGTAGAAATATAATAAAATTATCAAATCGATGCAATGAACACAGGCGTTGGACATTTTGTTGTGGAGTATCTGTGGGTTAGTTCTACACTTGGGTATCTGCAGGTTTGATCACCACGCACCCGGCGCACCTGTATGGTCGACCCATCATGAATGGACATGGCGTCAGGTGGGCTGCCAACGTGAAAACCGTTATGATTCCACGTGGATATTCTTAACAGTAAATGCCACAGCGCTGGTTGGAAATGGTCATGATGTGGAGATGTGTGGAATGGTAAGAGTAGCAAATCATATCAAATAGTGACAACTCAAACTCATCTTCATTCTTAGTTGGTTCTGGCCTTGTGCTTCGATACTTGATGATACTTCTGTGGGGTGGGGATGTGTGGGGTGTGATCCATTTGTTTGTCAACATTTCAGGTGATAACACGATAACACAGCTGTGTTGATAAGAAGCGAGCCAGCTGCAGCCATGGAGGCAATGTTCGTTGCACCAATGGGTGTAGCTCAGCATCTCCCACCATCATCACCAGAATCATCATCATCATCATCATCATCATCATCCACTAACAAGCAAAGTGAATAACAGCCAATACCATTTAGAATCTACAGCAATACCTTGCCGCGATTGCCATGCAACTGAGCTTTCAAACACCTCCCTCAGATGCGCCACCGATGAGCTTGGGAGTGTGGATCTCCTATGGCAAATGCAGGGCCAACCAAACGGATCAACACCAGCACTGCAAACCATCAATTTACCATAATCTACGAGTACCTATACTGGTTGGTGGTTTCAACCATCCTGCTGAGGAATCAATGGCAGAAACTATACTGGTTGGTGGTTTTAACCATCTTGAACAATATGAAAGTCAATGGGAAGGATGACATCCCATATATTCTGGAAAAAATGTTCCAAACCACCAACCAGCTATAATAAGAATCTGTATCCTACACCATGGTTTTGATATACCCTTCTACCTTTTCTTGAACAGCTATACTACCGACCCTAAAACCAGGGCCGACATGGACAGTCACATCAATATCTGCACGTTTGCAGCTGCAGCCTGGAAGAATCTGATCAACCCACTGCACCTGGAAATCGTTCTGCAGCAAAAACTCCCGGAAGAGCATGCACACTCCAGACCTCTGGACACCGACGCCATACAATTGCTGGGTGCCCATGGCGGCAAGGAATAAAAAAGGGGCCATATATCTTTTGGAATTGGGTTTGATGTTTCCCACAACATCGTTCCAAGCACTCTCCCCCCTGAAACGTCATGGATGCCATCCGTCAACCAAAGTGAAGGCATCTTACACCATCTTCTGGCACTCCCGGCATGGGTTTGTGTGAAAAAAGGGTGCCCTGAAACCTGATGGTTCAGCTGTGACTCATCCATATATGCCATGAAGAACACACTGCCATTTCTTGGAGGCACACGCATGTTAATCAGTTTCTATCTGGTTAAGATATCTCCGGCAAATCTCATATAGTTACTATAGTTATCGATGTTTTATGTTGATTTACATTTTTTCAAAATGGTGATGTTCCAGTTTGCTCCGTTAAATAACCAGAGGGTAAACATCATGCTTTCCATTGAAATGCTAGCTATCCCCCATTTTTAGACCTATCCTCAGGGCTTCCATCATCCCCAAATGTTCCCGACCCTTGGGGACCCCACTGGAGACGAAAGATGGCTTGGTTCGCCACCTGCTCAGATGGAACTTGCCCATTTTGTTTCTGAGTGATCTACCCTCTGGTAACATAGCAATGGAATACCACACGGTACCACATGTTGTCTAATAGGTAAACCAAACTAAATGGGTCATTTTCCATAGCAAACTATTAGACTAGTAAAGGCTACACATGCAAAAATACACCATCTATATTATGATGTTCATTGGTTTGATTTGCCATTAAACAATTTAGTCTCATCATCATACTATACTTCTAATTACTGTGTTAGATTACCAAAGGGTAATCCTCAATAATGTCCTTTTGGTAAAAATAGAGGGGCCGATTTGGTATACCATCAATCATCATTTACTTGTTGTCAAAGGGGTAAACAAAACCCTCTATGAATCAACCAACCAATGGGAAAAGAACATCTATGGAGTAATCCTTTGAACATCCCAATAGTCATGATGTGATACTTAAATGGTACTTTCCCAATTAAACAGCCGTTTGGGGTTTATTAATCCAGGGTTGACATTATATATACATTATATTATATAAATCCCAATCCCAGGATCCATTGAAGCACTGTCCCGCGCCGTTCGCAGGTCGATGATGCGGTTGTCCAAGCGGACGTCCTGACCCACCGTGGGCAACCTGAGTTTGTTCGTGGGCAACGCACGGCGCACTCATAGGATGCTTGGATGAAGCGAAAAATGTGGGAAACATGCCAGAAAATTTGGGAAAAATGTGGAACACCTGGGAAAGTGTGGGACAATGCTGGAAGAATGTGAGAAAACGATCTCTCTTCCACAATGCATCGACATTCTAATGATTTCTGATGGTCTGGCTTGGAATTTCATAAAAAGCTGCATCCAGCAGGTACTTAGAGGGGCCCTGGGATTAGCGATTCATGGCTAGTAACTGGGGATTTGTTACCCCCCCCCCAAAAAAAAACAATGAAATAATCCATTTAAGTTAACTAACTCCATGGACTATGGCCCATCCCAATTATAATCCATTATAGGCCATCAGCCCCCTAAATGACTAGTTAACTAACTCCATGGCCCATCTAAGTAGGGTCTGATCTATCAAGGGCATGTTGACATCTACAAATGGCGTCCTGCTGGATCCCTACTGCGAGAGGTGGTTTTAGGCCATCCCAAAAAAGATCAGTCGTCTCAACCAATCATCCCAAGCATGGTTGAAACACAATACATATCTTAATTTGTCTATATATATATATATATCAAAAAAATGAAAGTATCCATTCTTACCCATTATTGGCAGTGATTATAAATCAAAACCATCCATTGAACCATTTTTCACCATCAATTCTTTCCAAGCAACGCTGGATCTTTCTCCAACTCCGCCTGGGCGGAGTTGGATCGCCACTTATTTTGGAGGTACATAAGGCCTATTTTTCAGGCCTATGTAAGGGACTATCCCAGCAAAATATGGCCAAACATATGGTACTAACGTACCTCCATTTTAGGATCCTGGAATTCCCATTGAATGAATGGAATTATCAATGGATTGGTTTAAGGGAAAATCTACAGAAAAACCAAAGATTTTCCCAATCAATATGGGGCTTTCCGGTTAAACAGTTTCCCTGAAACCAATCCATTGAAATGAATGACAAAGGGACGGAATGGTGAAGCACCAGGAAAATGATGATAAATCTGGCAGTGTGTTCTCTATTTTAACGAGGTGAGAATGTGGGCATAGCATGGCATACCGTTTTGTGCAAATGTCTTGTGGCACTACCATAGGAGTGGGTCCAAGATGTTCCAAGTGAAAGCCTCGGAGAGAGCCCCGAAAAATGGTGGCCTCACTTCTGGATGCGTCTGCCAGGCGCAATGGCAAGGCCTGCCAACTTGAAGCCAGATCCCGTCATGAGAAATCACATACAAACTATAGCACATGGTTAATAAGGGCCAATGGTGGTCAATAATGCTTGATAGGATTAGATATGATTATATTGAGCAATATGATTATATTTCACCTAAGGTTACTATGCTAATAATGGTGGTCAATAATGGTGGTCAATAATGGTGAATAGTATGGATTTTATGTCATCATAAAATGTGGTTTGCAAAAAGCGATCTAAACCATTTGTAGCTTGGATATGTCACCTGAATGCAAGCAGCCTGCGACCGGCCAACGCAGAAGATCTTCTCAACAGAAAGTTCCTTGGTTGAGAACCCCAAGGCGATTCCTGGATGTAAGGCAACAAAAAGTAACGCATGATTTTGTTGAATTGTTCTTTTCCATTCCATTGTTGTTTTGTGCGGTTTTCCTGCCAATGTTCCTCAAACAAAATGAATATGACCATGGACTAAGAACTGCCCTTGATTGTTTCTGAATCCAAGGAAAACAATAAAATTACTAGGGTTTCTTCCTTCCAATACTTTGATTCCCAATGATGATCTCCATCTTAAGTAGAGTCTGTAGAGCTTGATACCCTCTGGTAAACTAACATAACTATGGAAAATCACCATGTTTACTAGGTAAATCAACCATAAATGGTCATTTTCAATAGCAAACTGTTAGTTTACTAAAGGCTATTCCCCCAATAAACCATAGAATTGGTTATTAACACCATAAACCATGGATATTCTATGGCTAGTTATATTTAGGGAACACATGAAAAAAAACCATGGAGATTCCCCCTATAAAACCATAGTATATTATATTTCAATTGGGCTATAATCCATATTTTCCAAATATTCCCAACATTTCCCATTATATCCCCATTATAATCATAACCATGGAGGGTACATTGCTATGGTAACGTTTTGTCGTGTTCCGCTGTCGCCTTTCTCCAAGGTCCGTGCCACGTTTTGCACCGTGCATGACACGATGGGCGCCTCTGGACAAGCCACCTGCGGCTGGGCTGGAAAGTGGCGCCTGTGGGATATGGTCATTTTATATCTGTAGAACAAGGTGGTGTCCCCCGCAGTTATAAATTGATCATCCTATTTTTATTAACTATAGATATTTAAAAAAAATAAAGACAAGTCCTAGTTCTTGGAATTATAAACCAACTTAGCCATCTTGGGGGCACCACCTTGAAGGTAATGATAAAGTTAAATCATGTTACTCTCTGGTAAATTAAGATAGACCCTGAACATGACCAATCTTTAGTGGAATCCATATATATATAATACATATATATCATATATAATACATATATATATATATATCATATATATATATATCTATATCATATATATATATCATATATATATCATATATATATCATATATATATACATTATATCCCTCCATTTCTAGAGGATGTTCATGGATTTTCCATTGCCACCGGAGGCAGCATAAGCTGCCCTTTGTGATATTCCCCAGGCCCCCCTTTGTGCCGGGCCTTGCCAAAGACATCCACCACCGACTCATCAGGCAGGGTCCCGGAGAAGCCGGCGATGTCCTGGACGCGAGGAGGTTTGAAGGTGGGAGCTATGTGAATGGATGGTTTTATAATGGCTTTAAACACATAGGTTCACTATGGTTTAATAACCTATTATTGTATATTGTTATAGTTTATCATACCTATCTTTACTTGTAAACAAATGTTTATAGATAGTATTGGTAGTATTATAATTCTAGATGTTTGTAGTGAACAGTTGGCCCACATCTTTTAGCAATTTTCATGGTAATTAAAAAGTTACTGCCATTTGAATGGTGTCGTTGAGTCGTAGCTACAGATATGGCAGTCCGTCTGAACTCCTGGGCGTGGCTATCTTATGATCACAGGCAAGGTGGATATTGTTACAAACCTTCCAAATGTCTCAGGAAATCCATCCTTTGAAAATTTTGAAACGTAGAAGTGTGAAGGTTATTGCCCCACCCCAAACACCAACATAATGACATATAATAACATACGTGAGGAAATATGCAGAAAAAAACATCCGTGCCTATGGGTTTCGTAAAACTGCGCATTTACAGGGCGACCGAGCCACCAACAAAACAGAAACGAAATGCGTCAGCATTGATTATACAATTGATCCACGTTGACCCCTTGCCTCACCAAACCACCTTTCAAGCACCTCTCAACAGCCGTCCTGTCCGAAAGTGACGGCCTGCACCGTGGCCACATCCTGGCCGTTGCACTGGAATGTTCATTACAATGTCATATGAGATATGGATAGATTATCCTATCTATATAGATACGGAACTGTGCAAATGTCTACGATTATAATTTGTAATTGCTTATGTAGTGCATGAGTAGAATAGCAACACCGATTGTATCAGGCTACTGGCCAAAAACTTTGAAGTTATCGTAATCCAACACTATTGTGGTACCCGTGAATTCGTGTATTGTGTGAGCTTGGATGAAAGGGCCATTGTTAGAATCCGTTTGGACCACCAGTTGAAGATTTGACTTAGATGTTGCCAACAACAAGACATGTCGATGCGGTCAAACATGAAACTGCATGCGCCTGCCACTTCTACAAGTTGTGGCATGGAATCTGGACTTTGACCGCCGAATTCTGTGGTCCCATTGCCCCAACATCGATCACACCTGACGTAAGGTGAGAAAGCAAAGCTTGTTGCCCTGCTTGCGGGTGTTGTGCACCTAGGGTTGGCAGGTGGTTGGCAGATACAGGTCTATGGTTTGGTTGTTGAAGACATGTGTGGAACAACAAGATTGTCACATGGGAATGTCTATACTATATATACAATGTGGGGCTTTTGTTTACGACTCCAATGTTGCTAGGGTCTATGATATAACATTACAAACAAAAAAAAACACATAGCTGAGGAGGCCCCCATTGTACCATCTAATGAAACACACATAATCATACACATAGTACTGCCGCCGACCCCTGGCTCTGAAAGCCAAAACAAATTTTGCGAAGCCCTGAAAGAGCTCAATTACACATCTGAGTCTAGGGTTAAATCTACTGAAATCACGATGCGAGAGTCAACCCACCCTCCTGTAAAGAAGGCACTGGAGAATCCCAAAAATTATTATATAGATTTAATTCTCATGAAACCTCCATTTACAGCGGATTTCCCATATTTTCCTATGATTTTCCCATTGTTTCCGGTGGGATTTTCAGCAAACACATCCGCCATTTCTCCCTTTCTCCCTGGGCTGAAGAAACCCTGGCGCGGATCCACACCATTGAATCCTGGAGAAACAGGGCATTGATGAAGCATAGCTCCCACAGGGGTACCCCTTAAACAGTGGTACAATAGCTATATCACAATGGAATATGAATAGGATTTTCATGGAATGCTGGTTGATACATGTTGATACCCTCCGGTAATCAAAGCTTGCAATTGAACATTTTATAGATGGAGGTTCTGATGCAAAAATCATCTATAAATGGTGGATGTTCATTGCCAAATTCGATTACCGGAGGGTAATACCGATACCTTCAAGTGCTGATGCCCAACCTGAGGACAAAATACATTGAGTGGTAATAAGCAGTGAAACATGGTAGAAACTATTTTTTGGCACATCACGTTCTAGAAAAAACTGATGTTTTTTGTTATAGTTTGATCCCCCAGAAAAGTTGTTAAACCTGAACAGTGGCTGTTAATATTGGATTTAGGAAACCCAATCAAATAAAACATACAAAACATATCATATTCTCCATATTCTCTATAGATTCCCCCAAAAAAGTGGATTTCCCATTGGGGAGACAAACCAAAAAAAACACAAATTTAGAAATCCAGGTGGTTTGCAATCCATTCTTGTGTCTTGTGATTCTTGGGTCCCCTTTCCAGGATGAGAACTGCCGTGTCGTGTCCTTCATCTCTGGCTTCAGCGCACCCACATTCGTCCATTGTCGATCTGCGAGCTGAAGCCATGAAGACTGGACATGCTGATTGAGTAAAATCAAAACGCCATAAACATGCCATTTCTGTGCAACCAACCGGCTGTTCCCAATCTGTTTGCTAGTTCCCTGCCTTTTTGAAACAGGGATTCCTCAAGTGTGATGCGCCAAAAGGTGACTTCGGTGGCTGCCGAATGTCCAGCCAAAGAAAGACCAAACTTGCGGGCCCATTGCTTCAAATAATTATGTTGAGTAAATATCCATATACGTTGAGTAAGTATACCCATATGTTTCCAACAAATTCTACAATCAATCATTTGACTTTGGGGACTATCCTCCGAAACAGGGCTGGGCAAAAGGCTGGGGATTGGCTGAAGCCCGTGGCACCTGTGTGGCACTGGCTCTGAATGAAGACGTTTCCGAAAGCATGCTCCTCTCCATGTGGAGTTGTTCAAAGATACCATCGTTTACCCACCAATCTACACTGGTTGGTGGTTTCAAGCCCTCTGAAAGATATGAGTTCGTCAGTTGGGGTTATTCTTCCCAATATATGGAAAGTCATGAAATTCCATGGTTCCAAACCACCAACCAGCACAGGATATTGATGATTGATGTGGTAAATCCAGTGCAGCAATCCCATTGAACCAACCAGGTGGGGGGTCATAGTAAACATCATCTTTGAGGTACACCCATTTTCATACACCTCTATTGGAGGTGGTTTACTGTTGAGTTTACCACAATAGAATGATATCTTGGGGCATCCCAATATTCCAATATTCCAAAAAAATCATATTCCCTTGCATGGAAGAGGCTGCGCGCCAGCAGTGGGTCTCTAATCGCATGGGGCCGAGTTGCCCGAACAGCTATCAGTAGCTGCAACCAATAATGCTATGTATATCTGGTACAGTAGGGGTACATCTACGCAAGTGGAGTTTGGTCCAAATCAAATTGGCATCTTGAACTATGACTGAAGCCAACGAAGAGTTACAAGGATCCTGGAAAAACAGCTTTAGAGTTTGGAAACACACAACACACTCAGGCCATCCAATTTCAATAAACAAATCATAAAAGTCAATAATGCTATCTAATTGCACGTAATATTGTATGATAAATCATATCAATATACCATCTGGTTATTTAACATAGCCATGGAAAATCACCATTTGTAATAGGTAAACCTCTATTTCTATGGGCCATTTTCCATGGCTATGTTAAATAGCCAAAGGGTATATGTTTAAGTTCTATGGGAAAATCTAGGGTAGCAGCTAGCAACCGACTCTGCTCAGCCGCTCCTGAAAGTTTTTGAAGTCCAGATTTGGACCCGCAAACCTGGGCATGGCAAAAACCGTCGGAAAATATGGGGAAAATATGGGAAAAACAATGTTTTTTACTGGAATATTCCCAATATAGCGCTATAATTCCAATAAAAGCATGGTTTTTCCATATAGTTTTCATCATCATTCCCAATAGATTGCTTGATACAAAATCACAAGCCCCCAACTGAAGCGTTCTGGCATGTTCTGGCCGTTGAACTGGGTCGCCAGGCTTGGCGTTCTTCGCGGCGAGCGCTTCCTTGGCCAGGAAAGCATGTTTGATGAAGGGTCACTTCCACATCTGGCGGTTTTAATGTGTGTTTCTGTGTGAAAATGTCTGGTTGGTGGTTTTAACATGTTTAACCATCTTGAAAAATATTAGTCAATGGGAAGGATTATCCCATATATTATGGAAAATAAAAACATGTTCCAAACCACCAACCAGATGTGTGTTTTCCTCAAGCACTCACGTGGAATCCTGGAGGAACGTAGTATAAAAAGATCCCCTCTGGTAAACGTTAACAGTTTGCGAACTGGAAAATCACCATCTATTTTTGTTCGGTAAATCAACGAACTTTCTATGGGCCATGACGTCTATGTCGCAAACTGTAACAGTCTTTACCAGAGGGTAAATCCCATTAGATCACTATTCAACCACCATAAAATCACCAGTTTCCTAGTGGTTAAATCACCATTTTCCTATGGTTTTCCTATAGCGGCGTGCCTCCTCTTTTCTCTTTTTCTCCTCCTCCTTGGCCTGTCGAAAACGGACACGCTGCCAGGCCCCTGGAACGAGGACAAAATGCCAAGGTCCAACTCGTGGAAGCCACCAGCAGTTGAAAGTTCCATCAAACATGGCAGGGACCAAACACTTCAGTTATTGGACATGGCTCATTGTCATTTATATATGATTATTAATGATTTATAATTATACCTATATTAAAACTACCAGAGGTGTATATATACATATAGTGTTATAATAGTTTTATATATGATTTACCGATTAAAAACAGAGGGTAGAACATGGTAGAACCCTTGTGGCTGAGGTTGGTTCTTGCCTTCTTTTCCGCCTCCTTTGCTTTTCTCTTCTCTTCCTTCTTGCTGGAGCCTCCTGAGACAAAAGTGCGGAGTTGGAGGCCAAGCAAGCAATAGAGTAAAAATGAGTAAAGCTAGCAGGACTATCAGATCAGACAAATCAAACAATGTGGGTAAAGCAATCGTAAACCATCCCGCAATTTTACCATAAATGGGTTGTTTAAACCATCAATATATGGGTGGTTTGTTATTGCTGTACTAACATGCTAATTACAATTCCATATTTCAATGTATTTCATTTATGGTAGTATAATTAAACAACTGTCTTCATTGATATCTTCAAAACAATCCCCCCTGGATTCCATAAGCAACGGTCAAGCCAAATCAACTGATCCTACTGGCCCACCGAAACAATGCCAATCCTTGTGGCGTACCCGCCTCCTTTTGACCAAACGAATTGGGCAAACACGCGGAACACAACTCGGGCATCGTGCCACACTGATACTCAGTTCAGCAGCACGACCAAATGCCGACTAAAACCGGTGAAACTGCTCGGGGCTCGAAACATTCTACGGATAAGTGGATGAAGAGTGAAGATCAAATACTTCCAATCTTGGACGGTAATACCCTCTTGTGAACTAACATAGCTATTGAAAATGGCCATTTATAGTGGATGTTCCCATTAAAAATGGTGATTTTCCATAGTTATGTTAGTTTACCAGAGGGTAATGTAGGGATAACAAAAACATTTCTCCACTCATTCATCCTGTGACAAGGCGTTGCTGAGTGGTACAATGAGCGGGTGTCAATATGTGTCACTGATCTCTCTGCAGTCAGTTCCAAATCCGATTTACATCCCAAAATCAGCCAATATCATCTAATCATACATAATCATACTATTAAACATATTGCACATCCCGATGTTGAATGATGATGACACGTCCCGATCTCCAAGAACTATCCACCCAGCGTCACCAGGCCTTCTTAGGCCCTCCGAGACGCCCCAGCACCTGGAAACTTCCGGAGGACCGCAGCGAAGGTCGATGCTCGTCCGCCAGCACTACGCCCTGCCAGAGGTCCGTGACGGCGGCGAAGCTGCTCATGCTCTTGACATACTCTCCTTGGTGGGGGTCGGGAGGTTAGTTGGGTGGGGTTGGGAGGTTGGGAGGTTGGGAGGTTGGGAGGTTGGGGGATGGGATGAGGGAATCATTGGGCAAAATGATCCGAAGGTGTAAATGATACTTGGATAGTGTACATACTGGTACTTGGTGTGTTATGTGCTTTTTGGTAGTCATCAACCCACAAATGATGCACCATTTTTAAGAGCGTCATATGAAAGAAACACACAGGCCGCAGGGCAAAATGTGGTATGGTTTGTCACTATACCAATCACTTCCAACCAAATTTCAATAACCCTCTCCCCAAACAAAGACCCCAACAAAAAGCGACACCTGCATCATGACCACAGCGAGTCTCTGGCATAGGCCTGCGCCATCTCAAACAAGTTCCACCACCTTCGCATGCAGTCGAAGAAGTTGTTGGCGCTCAAACTCACCACGCCGCTGTCTTCGCTGGTGGTCAAGTCACCCAAGTGCAGCCAAGGTGTCCACAGGGTCATTTCCTGATGTCCCAAACTGGAATGGTTGAAGGTCTTTGATTTTGGGGCTGGGCTCAAATGCACAAATGACAGTAAAAACAACAACAGAAGTGGAGTCGTAAATCACACACTCTTAATGGCACTAATGACCAAAAAAAACTTAAATCGCACCAAACAAAACCCACAAATTCTCCATTAGTTTGGCATCATCTTACCTAAAACATCCAAAACAGCACTCAAAACCCCAACCATCCAAACAACATCAAACAAAAAATCGCTATCCCAAGTTTCACTGACCCATCGCTGATGCTCCACCCTCTGCGACATGTTCAGCACGTACTCGAAACTCCCATGCGCCAGGAAATGCGCATCGTAGGCCACAGAGCCAGCCTCGAAGACTGCGTCCTTCGCAGCCAAGGTGCTCTGAGAAATCGCATGGGTGGCCAAATGGCGCAAAGCTAACAGCTCAGCTGGTCCGTGGCCGCCTGGGATGGGCGGCCACAAAGTTTTTGCTTAAGGTCACTACCAACCCAGGCAGTGGTGGAAGATCATGAAAGAAACAAAGGAAAACGAATAAAGAAACCAAGAAACCGATCTTGAAACACTCCCACAAAATCACAGTCAAAAATACGTCTTAATTGCTTCTTATACTTCTTATATCCCATTAGGAAATTCCATGAAATTCCAATATATTCCAATAATCTCCAGGATATTCCATGAATCCGCAATCCTCCAGCTCTAACCCCACTGAACTATAACCCATGACGGATCCATGGTGCTGGTAGAAAAATGCTAACATGACTGGGGTATATTGATGGGATCCATGTTACCATATATAGCAGCACCATGGATCCTATGGGATGGGAATATCCCCATAGTTTTGATGGCTAAAAACCATGGTTTTTGTCGTATTACCCAGGTGCAATGCGACAAGTACCGCGAGAAGCCGATCTCCCGCAAGCAGCCCTCGTAGCGGGCGAAGCGCAACTCGCGTTGCATGGGCTTGGACAGCAGCGCCAGCAAGGGAACTTCAGACTCCGGGCGACCCTCGCGGTCTAAGACGTAGGCCTTAAGAAGTGGTGATCAGAGAAGTCATCTGTGTAGAAGCCTGGTATATATATATATATAATGTAGATGTATGAATGTAGTGTCAGCATATATGGGTTTTCAAATGTATATATATATAATTTATATCATGGTTTTGTAGAATATCTAACATCTATGAAGATATATATACCTATATAGGATATTACACATATATTTACACCTGCCCATAATTGATCCGACCTCATACTATGCATGACGCAGAATTCTCATTAGTTGGTACTGTGGCATGATGTAGCATACTATCAGACAGTACAATCCATGGTTCATTTGGATCAGGGTGATTTACATGAGTCCGTTTCACCTTTCACCTCAACGTTAGCAACATATAGGTGCATCATGGATCATATGGCCTATGCAGCCTGGTTCAAGAAAAGTGTCACGATGAGGTGTCTTCAAAGAACTGGGTCCTCCACATTCCCCAATCTATCATCTCTGGTTGGTGGTTCCAACCATCTTGAAAAATATGAAAGTCAATGGGAAGGATTATTCCATATATTATGGGAAAAAATATTCCAAACCACCAACCAGATCTAATATCATCTACCCTCCGATCATCTAACATGTTGCGAAGTCATGGCCCATAGAAATAGTTGATTTACCGAACTTAAAGGTGGTGATTTTCCGTATGTTAGTTTACTATAGAGGGTAAACCTCCATTTTCCTATGGTTTTCCTATGGTTTTCCTATGGTTTTCCAGTTGGTAAAACGTCACCAGACTCAGCTATCGGGCTCACCGGTCACCAGGCTGCCCGTTCCAGGAAGTGGGTCACACGTTCGCTCAAATCCGCATCCACCTGCGGGAGCCAATGGATTGCTGGATGCACAAAGGTCTTGTGAGTATGAGTGAGTCATTAAATAATGATTAGTATTAGTGAGTATTACAGTGAGTATAGTAATAAACTATTGCTGGATGAGTATTAGTGAGTCATTATCTACAGAGTCTCCGAACTCTTCTCCGGAATAATCTGGATTGAAAGAATGACTTAATTTAGATGTATTATTGTATCTTAGGAAGCAACGTTTTTCTCAACCGGTCTGCGTCGAGCCTTGCGTGTTGATGCTTGACTTTCGCCAAGTCTGGCATCCGGACAGCCGCCCTAATTGCCATCTCAGCCAAGTCCGTTTGTCCATCTGGAAATGCGCCAAATCAATAAATGTCCAACATAAGCCAAACAAAAGCAATTCACAAATCCACTACCAAAACATCTCACCACTGCTATATGTGTGTACGATGTTGTAGTTACATTCTTAGGAGTAGCTAACAATCTCATTGTATAACATAGACCCGGGCAAGCCGGCGGCGGAAGTTTCCCAAACATAAATAACCTATAGTTCAAAGACAACCTGTCCCGACCGTGTCCTTCCCTCGACACTCCACACCTCACACTGCACACTGCACTCTTCGCACTCCAAACTTCAAACTTCACACTCCACACTTCACACTCCACACTTCTCACTTCTCACTTCTCACTGCTTCCTTCACACTCCAAACCTCACACTTCACACTTCACACTTCACACTTCACACTTCACACTGCACACTTCACACTTCACAGTCCACACTTCACACTTCACACTTCACAGTCCACACTTCACACTTCACACTTCACAGTCCACACTTCTCACTTCGCACTTCACACTTCACACTTCACACTCAACATTTCACACTTTTTACTTCTCACTGCGTCCTTCACACTCCAAACTTCACACTTCTCACTTCACAGTCCACACTTCACACTTCTCACTTCACAGTCCACACTTCTCACTTCGCACTTCACACTTCACACTCAACATTTCACACTTCTCACTTCTCACTGCGTCCTTCACACTCCAAACTTCACACTTCACACTTCGCACTTCACAGTCCACACTTCACAGTCCACACTTCACACTTCTCACTTCACACTTCTCACTTCTCACTGCTTCCTTCACACTCCAAACTTCACACTTCTCACTTCGCACTTCACACTCCACACTTCACAGTCAACACTTCACACTTCTCACTTCTCACTGCTTCCTTCCCACTCCAACCTTCACACTCCAAACTTCACACTTCTCACTTCGCACTTCACACTCCACACTTCACTCACACTTCACACTTCACAGTCCACACTTCACACTTCTCACTGCTCCTTTCACACTCCAAACCTCACACTTCACACTTCACACTTCACACTGCGCTCTTCGCACTCCACACTGCACAGTCCACACTTCACACTTCTCACTTCACACTTCTCTCTTCTCACTGCTTCCTTCACACTCCAAACTTCTCACTTCTCACTGCTTCCTTCACACTCCAAACTTCACAGTCCACACTTCACACTTCTCACTTCTCACTGCTTCCTTCCCACTCCAAACTTCACACTCCAAACTTCACACTTCACACTTCTCACTTCGCACTTCCCACTCCACACTTCCCTCACACTTCACACTTCACAGTCCACACTTCACACTTCTCACTGCTTCCTTCACACTCCAAACCTCACACTTCACACTTCACACTGCGCTCTTCGCACTCCAAACTGAAACTTCACACTCCACACTTCACACTTTTCACTTCCCACTGCTTCCTTCACACTTCACACTTCACACTGCACTCTTTACGCCCCACACTTCACACTGCTCTAAACCTACGTGGAACAAAAAAACACTAATGCGACAAAATGGAGAAAATCTGCTGACAAATCACTGTCGCAGCCTCCATGCAGCCACTCCAATACGATTTACGAGATCCAGCTGCAAAAGACAATAGTATTACAAATGCAGCCACAGCACGAAGCAACCTTGACGCAGCCATTACAATGCGATCTGCAGAGACTGAGTTGCAAAACACAACAGAACTACGCACAACAGCGTCGGAAATTGTAGCTCCAAAACCGGATCTCGACGCCAGAGCTTAAAAAGACGATTTTGAAGCACTTTTTAAAAGGATTTTTAGAAGGAAAATCACTAGCGCCAAAATGGAGAAAATCTGCTAACAAATCCATGTCGCAGCCTTCATGCAGCCACTCCAAGACGATTTCCGAGATCCAGCTGCAAAAGACAATAGTATTACGAATGCAGCCACAGCACGCAGCAACCTTGACGCAGCCATTACATTGCGATCTGCAGAGATTGAGTTCCAAAACACAATAGAACTACGCGCAACGGCGTCGGAAATTGTAGCTCCAAAAGCGGATCTCAACGCCAGAGCGAAAAAAAGACGATTTTGAAGCACTTTTTAAAAGGAATTTTAGAAGGAAAAACACTAGCGCCAAAATGGAGAAAATCTGCTAACAAATCCATGTCGCAGCCTTCATGCAGCCACTCCAATACGATTTACGAGATCCAGCTGCAAAAGACAATAGTATTACCAATGCAGCCACAGCACGCAGCAACCTTGACGCAGCCATTACAATGCGATCTGCAGAGATTGAGTTCCAAAACACAATAGAACTACGCGCAACGGCGTCGGAAATTGTAGCTCCAAAACCGGATCTCGATGCCAGAGCGAAAAAAAGACGATTTTGAAGCACTTTTTAAAAGAATTTTTAGAAGGAAATTCACTAGCGCCAAAATGAAGAAAATCTGTGGCAGCCTTCATGCAGCCACTCCAATACGATTTACGAAGTCCAGCTGCAAAAGACAATAGTATTACCAATGCAGCCACAGCACGAGGAACCTTGACGCAACCATTTACAGGGAGGGAACGATCCTAGACTTGCAAATCACAATGGAATTCCATCGGCAACTCCTCCACCAGCAGCACTTGCAATGCCATTTGCATTGCGGGAACGATCCTACAGTTGCAAATCACAATGGAATTCCATCTGCAACTCATCCACCAGCACCACTTGCAATCCCATTTACATTGCGGGAACGATCCTACAGTTGCAAATCACAATGGAATTCTGTCGACCACACATGCACGAAACACAGTTGAAACCCCATTTACAATGCGGAACCGATCCGACCATGATCCGAGAATATCCGCCCATGATCCGACCACACACGAGACCGTCTCGCACCCGTCGCACCGCAGAGGTAGATCATCGAGGTTCGGGGACGGACTTTGTATGGAAAAACATAGGGTTTCGTGCATCTGCTATCTCTCAAAAACGCATTTCGTGCCAGACTTCCTCCAAAACTCCATCGGCAACTCCTCCACCAGCACCACTTGCAATCCCATTTACAGTGAGGGAACAATTTCTTTGCTAAATCTTTCTGTGACTAACTCTTTCCCTCACTAACTCTTTCTTTGACTAACTCTTTCCCTGACTAACCGTTTCTTTGACTAACTCTTTCTTTGACTAACTCTTTCCCTGACGAACTCTTTCTTTGCTAACTCTTTCTGTGACTAACTGTTTCTTTGCTAACTCTTTCTTTGAATAACTCTTTCCCTCACTAACTCTTTCTTTGACTAACTCTTTCCCTCACTAACTCTTTCTTTGACTAACTCTTTCCCTGACTAACTGTTTCTTTGACTGAACTCTTTCTTTGCGAACTCTTTCTTTGACTACCTCATATATCCTGACTAACTCTTTCTTTGACTACCTCATATATCCTGACTAACTCTTTCTTTGACTAACTCTTTCCCTGACTAACTGTTTCTTTGCTAACTCTTTCTTTGACTAACTCTTTCCCTCACTAACTCTTTCTTTGACTAACTCTTTCCCTCGACTAACTCTTTCTTTGACTAACTCTTTCCCTCTAACTGACTAACTCTTTCCCTCACTAACTCTTTCTTTGACTAACTCTTTCTTTGCTAACTCTTTCTTTGACTAACTCTTTCCCTCACTAACTCTTTCTTTGACTAACTCTTTCCCTGACTAACTGTTTCTTTGACGAACTCTTTCTTTGACTAACTCTTTCTGTGACTAACTGTTTCTTTGCTATCTCTTTCTTTGAATAGCTCTTTCCCTCACTACTACTCTTTCTTTGACTAACTCTTTCCCTGACTAACTGTTTCTTTGCTAACTCTTTCTTTGACTAACTCTTTCCCTCACTAACTCTTTCTTTGACTAACTCTGTTTCTTTGCTAACTCTTTCTTTGACTAACTCTTTCCCTCACTAACTCTTTCTTTGACTAACTCTTTCCCTGACTAACTAACTCTTTCTTTGACTAACTCTTTCCCTCACTAACTCTTTCTTTGACTAACTCTTTCCCTGACTAACTCTTTCTTTGACTAACTCTTTCTTTGACTAACTCTTTCCCTGACGAACTCTTTCTTTGCTAACTCTTTCTTTGACTAACTCTTTCTTTGACTAACTCTTTCTTTGACTAACTCTTTCCCTCACTAACTCTTTCTTTGACTAACTTTTTCTTTGACTAACTCTTTCTTTGACTAACTCTTTCCCTCACTAACTCTTTCTTTGACTAACTCTTTCCCTGACATTCTAAAAGTCCGTAACACGGAAGTTTCTCCCCCTAAACTTCCTTTGATGATATTCTTTGTGCTTACACTTCATATCACAATACCAGTAAATCTGATATTCCATTTCACATTGATATTACTAACCATTGTTTAAAAATATGTTGACTTATATTATCCCAAACGCTGATTATTTGAGAACACAATTATATACTATCACTGTTGACGTCTCTTAACACCATTAATCAAAACTACCAGTGACAAAAACAATGACAACTAACATTAATGGCCAATTTCCCATCATGTGTCAATTAGTGGACAATAGGAATGTTCATGATGTATATAATATTGACTCATATTAAGAGTGAACGTTCACATGTTGGGTGGTCATAATTCACTACCCTCTGGTAAGCCAACATAGCTATTGAAAATGACCATAGTTAAATAGTTGATTTTTTTCCACTAAAAATTATGATGTTCAATCGTTTTTTGTTAGTTTACCAGAGGGTAAGCTGAAAATAACTATTATTATATGGCCAGCTACGGGGGATTCCACAGAATCTGACCCATCATCAAAGATGTGACAGAAAGTGACTGGCTGGCCATGATCAAAAATTCATCTAATTTCAAAGCATTTCCCCGGATAGTGTTAACTATAGTTACTATAGTTACTATTTCTGAGCAAGATTCATGTTACTATTTATGTTAACTATAGTTAATCAATATTCCACCAGCTTTACTATTAAATTACCATCAACATGAACTAGTTTACCAAAGTTACTATTAAGATTACTTTAACATTAACTCAGTTACTAACTAGTTATGTTCACTATATATATATATTCATTAATCTTAATTTTCCAACAGGTTTACTATTAAAATTACTTTAACATTAACTCAGTTACTAACTATTTATGTTCACTATATATTCATTAATCTTGATTTTCCAACAGGTTTACTATTAAGATTACTTTAACATTAACTCAGTTACTAACTATTTATGTTCACTATATATATATTCATTAATCTTAATTTTCCAACAGGTTTACTATTAAGATTACTTTAACATTAACTCAGTTACTAACTATTTATGTTCACTATACATTCATTCATCTTAAATTTCCAACAGGTTTACTATTAAGATTACTTTAACATTAACTCAGTTACTAACTATTTATGTTCACTATACATTCATTCATCTTAAATTTCCAACAGGTTTACTATTAAAATTACTTTAACATTAACTCAGTTACTAACTATTTATGTTCACTATATATTCATTAATCTTAATCTTCCAACAGGTTTACTATTAAGATTGCTTTAACTCAGTTACTAACTATTTATGTTCACTATATATTCATTAATCTTATTTTTTCCAACAGGTTTACTATTAAAATTACTTTAACATTAACTCAGTTACTAACTATTTATGTTCACTATATATTCATTAATCTTAATTTTCCAACAGGTTTACTATTAAAATTACTTTAACATTAACTCAGTTACTAACTATTTATGTTCACTATATATTCATTAATCTTAATTTTCCAACAGGTTTACTATTAAAATTACTTTAACATTAACTCAGTTACTAACTATTTATGTTCACTATATATTCATTAATCTTAATTTTCCAACAGGTTTACTATTAAAATTACTTTAACATTAACTCAGTTACTAACTATTTATGTTCACTATATATTCATTAATCTTGATTTTCCAACAGGTTTACTATTAAGATTACTTTAACATTAACTCAGTTACTAACTATTTATGTTCACTATATATATATTCATTAATCTTAATTTTCCAACAGGTTTACTATTGAAATTACTTTAACATTAACTCAGTTACTAACTAGTTATGTTCACTATATATTCATTAATCTTGATTTTCCAACAGGTTTACTATTAAAATTACTTTAACATTAACTCAGTTACTAACTATTTATGTTCACTATATATATATATATTCATTAATCTTAATTTTCCAACAGGTTTACTATTGAAATTACTTTAACATTAACTCAGTTACTAACTATTTATGTTCACTATATATATATATTCATGAAACTTAATTATTCAACAGGTTTACTATTAAGATTACTTTAACATTACCTAATATGGGTCCTCACCATTTCCCCATGTCCAGCACGCACCTGGAAATAGGTCAGATAGCGTCGCAGCTTCCGGAACTGCTGGCGATGCTCTTCCTGCGCCTTTCCCAACAAGGCGCTGTTGGAAGTGATGGTCCTGGTGCCATGGAGAAAGAGATCCAAGTGCTGAAAGATGGGGATGACTATCATCGATGTTTCATAGATTTTTCATGGAATTTTGAATTTTATGCTTTAGGGATGTTGAGTTGAAGATGTTAACAGTTAATGTTCAAAATATGTTGTTTGTTTCTTTTTTTTAATGGTATTAATGGATGTGAACATGGTTTTAAAGTTGATTCAAAGTTGATTTTCGAGATATAATGTTGAACAGATTTGAATGGGGTTGAAAAGCTGCTATGACACTTGCTATATAATGCCTGAGGTTTATTATTCGGTAATGAACGGTGGATCTCTTCCGATAGTGACGAATGGTTGGCCGAGAGATCATCCATTGATATGGCAGAACCAGAACCTCCACCAACTTGGAGGTTCTACATCCCGAAAGATGTACCAATTATCAATATCATTTATGGATATTTATGGATAATTGGTACATCTTTAGGGATGATTATATATTATTATATCATAAAGATGACATATCCTACATATGATCATCCATTGATATATCCATAAATGGTACTAAAGTCGACTCTGAGAACAGTTTCAGTTTCAGTCCCCCAGATTTTCTCCAACAACGTACCACATGGATTCAGACCCCTCGTGTCCCAAGGAAGAAGGAGAAGATGGCCAGCCCTGCGATGGAGGCCGTCAGTCCAAAGATCACTTCCAGTTCGGTGGCCGCCACGATTTCGGACAACCCGAACCCCATCTGGCAGAACATCCAATACAACGACCTGACAGCCATGACAGCCATGATTGGATTGGATTTTGGGAAAATCTTCACCGGAAACCATGGTTTTTACCATTAAAAAAAATGTGGTTTCCTGAAAAACCATGGGTTTTACCATTAAATTTTGGGGTTTCCTGAAAAACCATTGTTTTTTTTTTACCATTCAATATGGGGGTTTCCTGAATATTTTCCCTTAAGCCAATCCATTGAATGATGGGACAAAACTGCCATGACTATCAAATTATCAACCATGCCCATGAAGTCAGGCAGTACCTGTACTCAATAGCATAAATTGCCAAAAATGCTGGAAGAATCCAATGAGCAACTATATAGCAGTAACAGAACCTCAGCAACTAACTGTACTAGATCTGTCTATATCTATATCCAAGTCACTACCCATGTATTTACAATAACTATATATGCAAATATTTACATGTTCAGCTCCTATCTACCAATATTACTATTATAAAGTGTTATACCCTCCAGTAAATTAACATAGACGCTGCCAAATAGGGGTTGGAAGATTGGTGCCCACTAAAAGATGGCGATTTTCAGGCATGGTCAACTCTAAATAAAAGGAGGCTACCCTCTGGTAAACTAACATAACTATGGAAAATCACATTTTTTCATAGGTAAATCAACTATTTCTATGGCCATGTTCTATGTCGCAAACTCTTAAATTACCAGTGTAAAGGGTTTTTAGCCATCAAAACTATGGAGATATTCCCATACTTGGTGGCTCATCCCACTTAGTAAGTGGGTTATAACCCCAGTTATAAATGGGATAAGTAGGGTTAATCCACTTATAACTTAACTGGGGTTATAACCCACTTACGATTCGTGGGTAGTTCGCCACCAAGTATTCCCATGATATTCCCATATTCCCATATATTACCAACTTATAGTTACTGGGGCTTTTGTTAACCAACTTATACTGGTTGGTGGTTTCAATCCCTCTGAAAAATATGAAAGTCAGTTGGGATGATGACATTCCCAATATATGGAAAAATAAAATTCATGTTCCAAACCACCAACCAGTATAACTGGGGAATTCCCATATTCCCATGATATTCCCATTGATATTGCCATAGAATGCTTGATCCTGGAAGGTCATTTTGCCAAGGCACGTGGCGTAGCGGTGCATCAGCGGCCCCCTGTCCACACCAGATCTCGAAACCCAACCGCCATCGGCGCTGCCCACGAAGTACCAGGCACAGCCCATGGCGTGGAGGATCAACCTGGGCTACCCAGCGATGGCCACGAAAAAACGATGGAAACAGCTGGAATTTCATGTTTTTTTAAACATAATTTTGCCATTAAAAATCATGGAAAACGGTGATGAATGTGATGATCAACCTGAAAATTAGGATTTGACTGGTTTTACCAAGAAATGCGGCAAATGGTGATGATGAACCTTAAAAATTAGGATTGCACTGATTTTGCCTTGAAAATTGATGGAACAAAGTGACTTCACTCACCCACCACAAAAATGGATTTAGCAATGATTAATGTTAGCGAAGTTGGTTTGGAATGATGGAACATGGGAATTTAACCAACAACTCATGGGAATTAACTTCATTTTTTTCTTATGAACCAACGTGATTCTGGGCCCGGGCTTATTTGTCTACCCGGTCTGAAAGGGCTGATGAAGCGAGTCATGGAAATTTCAACCGAGACCCCTTTAATCAAACCCTTGGTTTTTTGTGGAATCAGGGAAATACAAGTAGCTGATTAACCAGCAACATCCACCAATAACTATAATTGATAAGATTTGATAAGCCATAAGCCATCATAAAATATCATAAACCATCATAAACCATCCAAAGCCTCAACTATTGTCATACCCCCCATGAAATCCAGAAATCCTTGGCCCGAACAAAACAAAGGCCTAAAACGCTGGCTTCAGTGGCAGGATCTGCACGGAGAGTGTGGAGATGTTGAACTTCGCCACCAAGACATCGGACATCAACTGGCCTTTGGTTTTAACCGTTAAGCTTTGAGGCTCCCAGGTCGCACCAGGCCACCATGAACTACCATCTCCAGGTGGTTAACCACAAGGGTAACCATGGAACTACCATCCTCTTATGGGAACTGCATCGAATTTAAAATCCGCTTATGGTGTTGTAGCTTCAATTAGCTTCACTCCCCATCTTTGCTTCACCAAATTGCAGGTTTTGTCCTCAGGCCCCTAAGTTTCAGTGGGATACTTCACGGTAAAAAAAAACGTTCCGTGAACTGGAACATCACCTTTTTGTTAATAGGATCATCATAGATCATCATGAACCATCATGAATCACTAATTGGTGGTTTCAACTCCCTCGAAGAATATGACAGTCAGATTGGATCATCATCCCCAATCTGGTTGGGGAAAACAAGAAATGTTCCAAACCACCAACCAGATCATCATAGATCAGAATAGATCAACAATTTCGATGGCCCGTGGCTTCCACCAAATCCGGCCTTCGATCTGCCCCAGCACGCGATTCAGCCGTGCCAAGCGCAGCAAACGCAGAGCGATCTGCAGCAAACGAAGGAAGGGCTGCTCGGCGGCGATGATGACCCAGCCGAAGATCACGTAGATCCTCGACAGCAAGGCATAGCGAGGCTTGGAAGTCATACCCATAGGATCCATGGTGCTGGTATATATGCTAACATTTGGGGTATATTGATGGTGAATGTTACCATATATAGCATATATGGATCCTATGGGATATAGTATAAATAAACTACAATATATAAGATATCATAATATATATATATATATTAATGTAAGGATATGTAGTATATAATGTACAAAATTATGTACAATGGAATATTGCAGGATCGTTTGGATCTTAGACAACATACAGTTGGGAGTGCTATTGTTGGGTGGGCCAGATCCTCAACAATCAACGAATGAAGTAAGAAATGGATGCGGTTCCCCCTCCAAACCCAGATCATTTCTGACAATGATTCCTCAACTCCCTGGTGACCTATGGGTTTCCATTCATCAAAAACCCTCGAAAAAAAACTCCGGTGATGTCAGTCCCTCACGCGGTTTGCAGTAAGACTCAAGAAGGGCTGGGATGGAGGAGTTTCGATCTTCTTTTATCTTTTTGTGAAATGAATGTACAGTGGGAAAAAACACGAGCACGACAAACCCCAAATCACCATAAATAGCTGATATAAACCATTCCCAAATAAGTGCTATATTTTTTCTTAACCCACATTACTGTGTTTGCTTGGTGTTTTAATCTCCTCCCGTCCACTCTCTTCACTGCCGCTTCGCCCACACGACTTCATACTCCCAAGGCACAGATCGAACAGCAGCCAGCCTTCGGCATATCTCCGAAAGATTCTTGCTTGCCTGGCAGTGTGTCATAGTGTGTCACCAGGTTCGGTTTGAAAATCAATACGTGAAGAGCATACACAAAAATAATCAAATATACAGTACACAACATGGAAAAAAAAACAACTAACTTCAGTGGCTTGAAACGATCTAATTAATCTGATCTAAACTTATAAATCTAAATCTCAGTTCAGGACATTCCATGATGACAACAACAAACGTTAAAAGAAAGTCATCCATCCCAGTCATCCCGGGCCATCGCCTGAAGTCCAGGTTTCCATTGGAAAACACCGCCGTCCGTAGCGTTATCAGGATATCCAGGTTCCAGAAGGACAGCAGCACGACCTGGATTTCCCGCAGGCTGGGAATCAACGAAATTTAGATCTAAGATGTTGGAGAATGTGGAAAAATCGAAGAACTCCTTTGGTTCCATTGAATCTTCTATGTCTATGTGTGTCTTTTTCGTCATGTCCTTTTTGTTAAGTTCCATTGTTGCCAACGGCTTTCGTGCCAATTTCCACCTCGATGACGGCCAGTGCGCCCAGACGTCCATGAGGCCAGAGTTCGACGAAGGAATGGAGTGGGTTCAGGATCAGTTCCAGGGTGATACACAGGACGCCCAGCCTCACATGGGCCATGGGCGTTTTGGGCCAAAATTGGCCAAATTTGTGTCCACAGAAACGCCCAACATCATATATAGCTTGAATATGTGGTTGGTGATTATCCCATATATTATGGAAAATAAAACATGTTTGAAACCACCAACCAGATATTATACTCCATATATTATAGTAGGATACGTTCAGCAAAGGAAATTGCAGGGTCATCCCCAAGCTCCCAGTCAGCACAAGCAAAACGTGTTTTGGCAGCACGGCACCAAGTTACCCTCTGGTTATTTAACAGTTCGCCATGGTATAGATGGCCCATAGAAATAGATGGTTTACCGAACTTAGAAATGGTGAATCTTTCCATGGCAAACTGTTGGTCATAGCCAGATGGTAACCTTCAAAAAAGTGGCAAAGCCAATAAGAAGCAGTCCCGTTAACCATCTATTGGGCCCGTTAAGGGGGTCACCTGGAACCTCTGGGGATGGTGTAAATTACCCATGACGGATCCATGGTGCTGGTATATATAAGCTATAATGTCAACCCCGGATTTTGCTAAACCATGGTTTATGACAATTAGAAGGGTACGCCTCCAATAGTCATAATATGATACTTTTTTATGGTACCCTCCCAATTAAACAATCTACAGTAGGGGTTTTTAAATCCAGGGTTGACATTACATGGATCCGTCATGGGTTCTTGGGCGTTCCTCGTGAGTGTTTGTGGGGACCAAGCGACATGTCCCAGACCTGCCGGAATGGTTTGAAGGGCGAAAACATCAGGAACCGCGGCTGCGCTGCCGCGAAGTTTTCGATGGCATGCGCCCGAGAGCCCAAACTCATCATACTTTTCCGTCGGACAACGCTGGGGCTCAGAGGGCTCCTTGCAGTGTTTTTGGTGAAGAAGTTCCTCCGGTATAGCAACCTACTGTAACCTACTTATACAAACTTAATAGAACCAAATCATAGAAAATAATGATTCTAAATGACTGTTCTACCGTTTTCGGGAATATGTGAATGAAGAATGAAGAACATAGTTTGAAACAGAGATGTTGGAAGGAAGTGTGTGTGTGTGCGCAATAGTTTTTGTTTGGCTAGTGTAGGGTGATCGAGATTCTGCTTTCAACGGCACCATGTCTAACAGTCTCAAAGATGTCTAAACATGTCTAAACAATAAAAAATACATGGGGTCTGAAATGGGTCTGAAGCAAAGTTTGCGGCACTGCTCCATCAACCAACAGGCTCGCGGATCAAATTCTTCGTGTTCCTCCTCATTGTCACTGTGCACAGCCGCATTCTCAATCTCACCTTGGCGGGCGATGCATGCCCTGGATGGCCTAGCCATCTAAAACTGATCTCAGTCTGTCAATGTCATGAATATTGAACGGTTTTTGTTAAGCCCCGGTGCCATTCCAAAATCCATCAAAATCCAGCCATAAGACATGTTCACTGTCCAATCACTCCACTCCCATTCCCATCCAAGTCACCAGCTCTTGAGAACAGCACCTGCTGCAACTTATGTCCCTGCAATCGCGCCAGGTCATCATCCACCGCTTCTCTTCCCAGGCCTCGCAGCTTCGTCTTGGGCGCCTCCGGCGTTTCGGGCGGCACCGGGTGCACCGGCGGTGCGGCCGCCGCCTCGGCGCCACTGGGGCGGCGGCCGCGGAGGCGGTCCAGGTCCGCCTTGTAGCAATCGCCCAGCAGACGGTAGGCCTCCCAAAAGGCCTGGCTCTCGTCTTCCGTGTCACCCGCCATGGAAAGCGATATGGCAATCTGAGGGACAGCGATTTTTTGTGTTTGTGGATGTTTTTGGTGAATTTTTAGATGTGGTGAACAAAGTGAACAGGAGAAGTAGAAGAAGTTGGAGGATTGAGAGTGGAGATGGTGAAATAAGATCTGTGGGAATCAATCAAGCCCTTGAGCTAGCAAGCTACCAACGAATCGCAATCCATCAATCTGCGGTAAAGAGACCCTGTGCTTGAGCCGGTTGAGCACTCCCAGCCCAAATGGCTTGCATCATGGTGCCATGGTGCATCATCCTTGGGGGAAACTCCCAGGATTTCCACCTGCTCCACCTTGGTTCACACCATCCGGTCACCATCCCCCCGTTGCTCTAGGTTAAATCAATACATGGCACCAAGGGAAAGAACATCAGAAGCTCCTCCACCACATTCCATCACGATCATGTGCTTGGCAAACTCAATTCGTAACTCCTTTGCTCCCAATTTCAAATAGGAAGTATGGATACCCATAACCTGTGGTAAACTAACATAGGTATTTAAAAGTGTTACCCATAGTTGATTTAATTTACCCATTAAATATGGTGATTTTCCATAGTTATGTTCGTTTACCAGAGGGTAGTCGAACCGCTCCCCCCTAACCACTGGATTCCGACTGGATAGATCCAATATCCAGCGTCCTTCAGCACCAGCTTCATCTCCTTCCTGTGTTCGTTGCGTTCGCTATACCTTGTTTACCTTCCAACAACACACAACATATGGGCGTTCATGGCATACAATTATATACCCCAAGTCTTACCCCTCACTGAACATCACTGAACCACTTTCATCAACCAGGAAATATATCTATGCAATCTGGATCAATCTGGTGTTTCAGGATGCTTGAATCCAACTTGTAGGTTGCCAAATGTTGCCAGCTGTTGCCATCGGCCAGAAATGCCCACAAGGGCTAGCAGTTTTCCCTGCAAGTAAATATTACAAGAAGAGTTGCCCACGTGGCCAGCAAATAGTTCATGAGTATCATGACTAATGTCAACCCCGGATTTTGCTAAACCATGGTTTATGACAATTAGGGGGGTACTCCTCCAATAGTCATTTCATCTAACTTAAATGGTACCCTCCCAATTAGACAGCCGTTTGGGCCTAGGGGTTTATTAATCGGCCACAACACTGGAGACACTGGAGCCGTGGAGAATCATGACAAGTCAGTAACCTTTCGGTTAATGATCGCATGGCTTATACATGAGGACGTGCACCATGGGAATTGCAATTAACCCAATAAAAATCAATTGCAAGTCTTCACCAAGTCATGAAGATTTGTTCATTTCTGGGATCTTTACAATTTCGTGTCACCAACACAATACCAAGTCTATAAGTCTATAAGTCTATAAGTGCTACCCTCTGGTTATTTAACATAGCCATGGAAGCCATGGCCCTAATCGAAATAGATGGTTTACCTATGAAAACATGGTGGATCTTTCCATGGCTATGTTAAATCACCAGATGGTAATCATAGGAATTTCCCAGCTAACCACGTCTATAAGTCTATAAGTGATATACCCTCTGGTAATTTAACAGTTTGCTATTGAAAATGGCGCAGTCGAAATAGTGAGTTTTCCCATTAAAAATGCTGATTGTCCCATCAGTTTTTTGTATGTTTACCAGAGGGTAAATCCTCATTTTCCCATGGTTTTCCGGTTTTCCTATGGTTTTTCCTATGGTTTTCCCATGAAAACATGGAAACATTTCACTGACACCCTGGCCTTCGCTGCCGCCTTCGGTGCCGCCTTCGGTGCAGCCTTGGGCTCCTTGGGCTCCGGCGCCTGTCACTGAAGCACTGGACACCGTCGATGACTGTCTTCGAAAAAAATGGTTTACCCTCTGGTAAACATACAAAAAACTATGGAAAATCACAATTTTTCATGGGAAAATCCATATAATGGCAATTTTCAATAGCAAACTGTTAAATTACCAGAGGGTATTGGAGTACTCCTCCAATAGTCATTTCATCTGAGACTTTTTAAATGGTATCCCAATAAAAAAACAGCCGTCAACGGGGTTTATTAATCAAATCGAAGGTAACACCAAGAAGAAGAAATCTGTTGCACCTTCAGTGGCAAATGTGTGGTCCAAGTCAGATTTCTCATCACTTATATATATATATAAACTTATGTAACAGATATATACAAATATCTGATAATAAACTTATCTGATGTGTTTATTTGTATATAAACTTATTATATCCCTCTTACCCCATGAAATCCCAATATCGCCATGTTTAGCCGGTTTCAATGCACCTTGGCAGTCTTAGGTTCTGCTGCCTGGCGGCTGGGCATCCCGAAAGATATACCATCTGGTTATTTAACATAGCCATGGAAAATCCCTTATAAATGGAGGTTTTAACGGGAAAATCATCTATAAATGGGCCATTTTCTATGGCTATGTTAAATAACCAGAGGGTATATATATATATATTGTAATAGGTGTTCCATTGGAAATATTCAATATAGACCTATTCTTAAAATTATATATATATATATGTATATACAGTCCATATAATTTTACTAGGACATATATTAGACATATTCAATATGTTTAATATGTGTTCCATTGGAAATATGTCTGTAACATAAAATGCATGTTTATAAAGCACAAAATATTACTGTTACATTAGAACATCTATTAAACATAATATTACAAATGGAATATTAACAATGGTTTTATGAAATAGGTGTTCCATTAGACATATATATCATATACCTGGATGATATATTTATAATATACCTGGAGATATTTGATAATATACAATAATGGTTCCAGGTATATTGTGTTTAATATGTGTTCCATTAGAAATATTTATTATATACCTATACCTATAATATTTATATAATTTTCTTAGGAGATATATAAGAAATGTTCACAATGGAACACATGTTAACCATAATATACCTGGAACCATATTATCAAAGAAGTCCATATCATAAAATAAGATAGCATGTTACAGCATATAATGCACATCCCTAATTGTACATGTTCCATATCGATTAAGATAATATACCATATTATAGCGAGGCAAATGCACACTGCATACGTTTTCATAAGATCCCAAACACAGTTTACCCCTATCAACCAGGGCCTTGGCGGAAGCTTTGGGGGCCGGCTGTGCCTGTCAAAGGCTGGAGAATCATAAATACCTCCAGAGGAAACCCATTTTGGCTGTTCATTTAGCTGATTCTATTTATTACTCTATAGGTTGATTCAACTGGTTCTTGTTGATAGTATTGGATCTATTCATGACTTGGGGGCGCTGTCGGTCATCCAAAAAGGGTGGAAATTGCCAAATGACCATAGGTTGCATCCCCATGATATTCGTAGATGGTCAAATGATGTCAAATCACCATTTCCATGTAAGCATCAGCATCAGTTAAATATCAGTTAAATCATGATTGTTGGTTAAATCATGTAAACATCAGTTAAATCCTCATGTTTGTTGGTTAAAACATGTTAAATCCCAATATGTTTCTTGTGTTACCCTGTGGTAAACTAACATAACTATGGAAAATCACCATTTTTAATGGGAAAACTCACTATAAATGACCATTTTCAATAGCTATGTTAAATTACCAGAGGGTAAATCCACCTCTCCATGTTTTAAATCAGTTCAATCCCTTGGTGACACCTGACTGGCCATGGCGCGGTCAATGTGGTGTAGGCTGGTGAGGAGCCACCTATGGCGACGACGCGCATAGGTAGCGCAGTTCACTTAAGGTCCCATGGGGCAACAAGGGTAAGTGTAACTATAGTTACTAATAACTATCATGCTTTTATTAACTATCATGAATAATAACATTACTAATAACTATAGTTAATTCCATTAACTATCATTAACTATCATCATTAACTATAGTTCATGGGTTTATTTACCAACTTATAACTGGGGTCTCACCTTGAAATGAATTTGGGTATGGCGCCCCAGAATCGTGCAATGGTCTCAGTAGAACAGTTAGCATGTGTACATTCTTCGCACCGCAACATTATGAAACCATGCTAGGAACGTATCAAATATGCAGCCATGCTTATGTTTAGTGATTCACTTATGATTTCACACATGTTCAAGCAACAAAATTAACATCCAGATTTAGCAATTGACTAGCATTGTTGTTTAAATAATTACTATCTAATTGACCCGAACAACACGTCCCTCTCGAAAATAGCCGGGACCAAACTATTGTCCAGAAAAAAAGCTGAAGAAAGAACAAACACGTCCAGAGCACACTTCCACGCACTTGCTCCAATTTTGAACAAACTCATTCGTCAAAAGGTAGAAGTGATGACAAACTGCGCTTGCATGCAGCACTGAAAAACATCCTAACATCGGAACAACTGAAAAATTCGAGGTATAGCTAATATTAGCTAATAACATTTATAGTGGATTTTCCCATTAAGAATGGTGATTTTCCATTGCTATGTTAGTTCACCAGAGGGTAAGGTCTATAAGAAAGTCCTATTTTTTTTGTTCGGAAACTTCCATTCGGCACCGCCTCAAAGTGCTGGGATGGGACTGTCGGATCTTCTCATGTCCGGCCTTAGGCAGAGTGAGGCCGGACGTTAACGCGGTGCTGGCCATGAAAGAGCCATGTAAATCCCCATTTTTCAATGGGACAGTGATGGGAAAATATGGGAAAATGATGCTGTGATTATTGGTGATTGCTAATCATTTGAGGAAAAGTGATGCTTAGCAAGAGGATTTAGAAGCACCCGACTTTGTTAAGAGTAACCCATATGTGCATAGGAACTGTAACTTGAGATGTTAACCCAGAATTTGATCGGAAACCTACACTTCAATGTGTTTTTTTTAATTTTTGTTCTGGGATGTTAACCCAGACTTTTAGCGGAGTTCATCTGTTTAAATGGCACACTACTATGCAATAATTCTGGGTGAATTATCATAGTTCACTAACCTGAATAGTTCGGCCACACGCTTCCGTTCGGTCATGCCAGCCCCCCGCAGCTGCCAATAGTTCGGCCATTTGGGGATGATTTCCCTAGCATTACCCTCTGGTAAACTAACATAGCAATTGAAAATGGCAATTTATACTGGATTTTCCCATTAAAAATGGTGATTTTCCAATTCGCTATGTTAAATTACCAAAGGGTAACCATCATTTCCAGGCTTCGGGAGAACAGGCTTTGGTCGTGATATGATGGTGACCACCTTAACGCTGGGTCGCGAAGGCGCTACCATCCCATCTTTATCAATTGTTCATTGGAAAGTGGGGATTTTAATTAATGGATATCCATGGAGTTTAATGGATATTGATGGAGTTTAATGGATATCCATTGCATTTAATGGATATTAAATCCATAAATCCCATTCATCACTGGATATTTAGTTGACTCATATCCACAAATGTGGCTAAAACACTGTTATAAACCAGCCATATTAATTGGAATGGTTTATACATATATCACCTATTTATGAAAATGGTGATGACTGGAGGATGGTTTATGAATGTTTATGAGATTGTTTTAACCACATTATATGTATCCGTTTTGATCTGAGACTTCCGGGGATGAATCTTTCAAGGATTCCCGTGTCATCTTGGATTCCGTTTTTGGATTCCCCAAGTAGATTTCCCATGGCAAATGATCCAAGTCATTGACAAACCGCAAATCCAGGTGAATATTTGACTGACCCATTTATATATAATAATCGTACGATAATTGTGAGTTATTAATTCCATTCATCACTATTCCCAAACAATCCATGTTGGTAATATTTGCATACATTCCAATGTTGGCCTGAGAAGCCAACATTGGAATGTTGGCTCCTGGAGGCTACATTCATAAAATTAGGTCCTACTTTTGTCGGAATCTAGTGATTTTGCCGGAGTTTATCGGAAAGGAGAAGTTTATCCAGTTGCGGGCAAAATTATGTTGCCAAAAAGTGGTGGGTCAGTCTTGACCGACGTCCTAAGGAATAAAATATCAAAGTTGAGCATTTTTTTATATAGTTCCATAATGTTCTATATACGACAATTCACGAGACTACATCTGGATATTGCAGGCGCGACAATTCACAAGACGGCTACATCTGGATATTGCAGGCCTGCACCAATCTTGAACCAATCGAAGATTATATTCACAAGTTTCAACGACAATCACCCAAACAAAGTCCAGAAAACAGTATACAATTGAGAGCTTGAAGGAAAGCCAAATAAATAGACCGGAACCTGCAAGACTAAACCCATAATAAATCATGAACTATAGCATGAGTTATCAAAGATAAAGCAGGCATCATTGCATCTCAAATTTATTTGCCTCTGCTCATGCTTGTTCTTCAACCGATTTTAAGTCCATCGCAGGAACAACAAATTGCTGTAGAGTATTGAACAAACACCTTTATTTCACCTACCCAAGGGGGCCACTATGATGTTCAAAAGATGGAACAACACAGCATACAGTGGAACACACACAGACACACTCACACATGCACAACAAAAAACAACAGGATGTAATTACCGTCATACTGGGTCAGGGAGGGATGTTTACAGTAAGATAGATAAGAACACACATGTTTTCGCAGATGCATTTTTTTGCTGGCTCTAGATTCTGACCTCCAACCCAAACAAATAGGACACTGCTGGAACAACATACAACCAAACAGGATAAACATGACAAATATGCAACATGTGCATGTGCGCGTCAGCTTTTGGTGGCAACGTGTCACTGATGGCCCAACATAACATTCCATAACAAGCTTACAGAAATTTAACATGCTAATCTGTTGTCCAGATGCTTGCATTTTTGTTTCACAAATCTGTGTCAAACATTCTGGAGTTTGTTTGGACAGTTGTTTTTTTTTGGGGGGGTGCATCGTTTGGCTAAATAATTAAATATAAAAAAGCAAAGCCAAACAATTGAACATGATAAATTGTGTGGGAGCAAAAAGCAAGAAGGCAAGCGCCAAGACAAAATATGATCGGCACTCAAGACGAAAATTCATACGGCAGCAAAATCAGTTCCAGTCACGAAATGCAACTCCGCGCTGAAAACTAAAAAGTACTCCTGCACTCTTGCAGTACTGGAACTTTTTGCACTCCCGCAAGCGCTTAGGTGCTTAGCCGCCGACTTTCTGCAATTCAATTTTGACGTTCCTACATAGTCTGATGTATGGTGGAAAGAGAAATTAGTTAATGCAAATGCATGCTTCTGCCCTTGCTGGATCCTTCAAACTTTTTTTGAATGGTCAACCCACGGGGCAAGAACACTGAAAGTGTGCTCTTTTCGGTGACAGTGAAAAAATACAAACATGTTGAACATTGTGTCTCTTTAGTGTGGCATTGGTCAATGTGTTCGGGAAAATTTGGGCAGCCCGCTGCCCCAAGTGAGCGTGACGAGACCGTGACGGGAGCGTGACGGACCATGCCGAATGTATGCAAAATTAGTAGGAAAATACCCAATTTTTGTCGGACCAGCGTGACGAGAGCGTGACGGGAGCGTGACGGGAGTGTGACCAAACACCGGGAGCTTTGCTGGAACACTGGTGGCAAATCTACAGTTTTATTTCCATATCTTCAGGCCCAAACCTTTTCACATGTTGACTGGAATATCCCCTTCCAGCCCCTTTTTCTGATATTTTCGGCCAAAAGTGGCATAACATAAACCTGACACTTCCTGAAAAAGAAAAATATCAGCATAAAATTGGGAGGGGATGAGATGAGGCCCGGTCAGTATTGTAGTCCGGGGATGCCTCGGCACTATCAAAATTAATTGCTGCAGTGTTTTTCTTCCTGAGACCCGCTCCGAAATGAAGAGTGTCTTCAACTGGCGCTTATTTGTGGTTACTTTCCTGCATATTGAATGTTTTATCTAATGTACAGCATCTCTAGTTGAGGAGTTACAGTTACAGGTATTGAATTCGCAAAAATTAGAACAGGTTTGCTTTCGGTCAGAACTGACCACTAAAGCACTTTGACCTTTCCTGACAGAAGACATTTGTAAGACTATGATGTTGTTTGCAATCGCCGTGTCCATAGGTCAGGGAGGTTGGCAGCGATGTTTTTGTGAGCCGATCAAGGATACCGTGTCGTTTTGGTGGCATCGAGTCGGCACATACCACATCCCTTTGATCAACCAGCAAAAAAAAGTTGAAATCATTAGGTTAAATTAGTTGTTTTTTGAATTTTGATGAATTTTTCCTGCATAAGTCCATATTCGGGTGTGAACAAATTTAAGAACATCACTCCATGATGAACTTCATGGTCTTGGGGCGGGCATTGAGAATCTGATCTTCGGAAGCTGTATCAGGGTAACGCTTCCAGGTTAATAAATTGTACTAACTTTTTTGCTAGGTCCTAGGTAGATACTGAGTTCGGAGGATACTGCAACCTCCGCAAATAATTTCAAAGTTTCAAAGCTATAGCTGTAACAATCTGGCCTCCTCACAACCATACATAAACATGTTCCAAGGAAACTTGCAAACGGTTGGTAGCAAACCGAGGGAAAAAACCATGCATCTATTGAATAGCAAAATGGATCGCCCAACAATTTATCCAATTCATTGCATTTGCGCTTGAACTTGCAACAGGTCCCACATTTACATCCAACAACTCGCACACATGATAAAGTACAATGATCGATCTATATCAACATATTATTGTTGGAGACTGTGTTCCAACCCATGCATTCGTATCATGAATGAAATGCAATGAAATATTGCAAATATTTGCAAATCATATTCTTAGTTCATCCCTTTGTTATTTTTGCTGTTGTGTAGCTTGGAACACCTATCAAAATGAGGGAAATTGTGGGTCAGCAAAACAATGCTGCCACTGTCACTTAATTTTTTTTTGCCCTAGACTGCCGCTTGCCTTGTTGGTATGAAGTATGGAATAGCATGTTTGCTGTTGGTTGGGTCTACTTTGGTGCCACATTGGCACCTAACCTTCCTACATGGCGATTTTTGTTTTGCTTTGACTTGGGCCGTTATACGTTGTCGGAAACAACGGAAACTGTCGGAAAACCAATTTGCCGAATGTAAGGAATACAAGCCTACATTGGCCTATAAATGCGAATGTAGGCAAAAATCGCTGACATTGCCGAATGTTGGTAATATTTGCATACATTGGATCCTTTGGGATTGATATCTATTAATCCAATCCATTCCATTAATCGAATCACATCCCATCATTGCCCCATAGTTTTCCTATTAAAACCTGGTTTTCATCACTATTAATCACTATTAATCCCATCATTTTCCGAAATGTTCACCTGGTTTTCCAGATTTCCCACTGAAATGACTTCGTTCCCCATTTCCCTTCCGCGTTTCCGTTCCGCGGAAAGCGCGGAAAGCCGCGCGGACCTTCTCCACTGCGGAGCACAAAGAGCAGGCCAGCGACACATCGGCCACCGACAGTCGTTGACCTCGATGGCTGTGCCATAGCCCATGACGGATCCATTCACGGTGCTGCTAGATATGGTGCTCCATGGATCCCATCAATATACCCCCAATTAATGTTAGCATATATCTGGGTAAATTATAATATTTCACTAACCTGAATTAAGCCCATTTGGGGATGATTTCCCTTACTAACCATGATTCGCAGTGAGGTCGTAGTGAGGTCGTTATAATTTACCCAGATATATACCAGCACCATGGATCCGTCATGGGTACTGTATTAGTATAAGGCCATATTTTCTGGTGATATTCCCTGAAATTTAGGCCTGAAAAATAGGCCTTATATATGGTAGGTCCCTCCAATTTTGAGGCTCCTGAAATGGCCGTTGACATGGTGCTGGAATATTTACCAACATTTACCCGAACAAAATCACCCAGTTTTGTAGATAGATATACATGGAGCATATGGGAATGAGAACTTCTATGGGAACAATCCACAAACGAAGGTGATGGGAAATAAGAATATCTAATAGAGGTCTGAAAAAAATAAATGGGACAATCAGGTAGAAATGGAGGATTTTCCATTGCCACATTTGATTCTCGGAGTGTACCTAAGTTGATCCAAATCAATCCAAATTGGGCAAATCCATCTTGGAGACTTCGGGATCATTTGATTTGGGCGGTGGAGTGGTAAATTCATGTCCAGCTGCAGCCCTATGCATGTCAATTCTGTTGGATAGCCTTGTTTTGTATTTTTGGGGCTAGTTTTGGTATGCAAATATAGCATCAAATAGCCATTTCCCATCCTTTCTCATCCTTTCCCTCCTCAACTATCACCCATTATCACCTGGTTGATCTGGTTGGTGGTTGAGCCACCCCTCTGAAAAATATGTTGGGATTATGACATTCCCAATATGATGGGAAAGTCATAAAATTCCATGGTTCCAACCACCAACCAGATATCCATTAGCTCATGAATATCCATTAATATCATTAATATCCATTAAGAATCCGTTAATTTCCCATAGATTTCCCATAGATTTCCCATAGATTTCCCATAGATTTCCCATATTTTCCCATAGATTTCCCATAGATCACCCATAGATCACCAGCTCCCAGCGTTTTGTGCTTTCGGAACGTCGTTTTCGCGTGCGCAGCGCAGTGCGCAGAATGCGGCTCCGTCCGTGTTTCGGGTGAAATCCACCAGCCATCGAAGCCAAGTCATCTCCAGGCGGGGCAGTGGGGATAGATCCGGTCCTGGTGATGAAACAACCAAAACATTGGGAAAAAACATGGCTAAACAATCCTAAACAATCCCCAAAAGGTGTGTATATATATATGGTTTATAATGTTTATATATCATTATATATCTATTTTTTTAAAAACAATATCTTGCATGCAAAGAAAATTTATATATATATATATATGGTTTAAATCTCTCATATATTTATATCTATTTATATCTTGAGAACATTAAATTGCAGAATGATGTGTGAGAAGTATCTCGGCAGGCCGAGCTATCCGCTCGGAAAGCTCAAATCAAGGCACCATCGGGCGTTGCCAGAACTTGGCCCATTGGGCCAATCGAGTATTGGAATATATTGCTGGTTGGTGGTTGAGCCACCCCTATGAAAAATATGAAGTCAGTTGGGATTAGTATTCCCAATCTATGGAAAAATAGAAAATGTTCCAAATATTGAGGAATGTTGCTATATCCCATTGGGAATGGAAACAAAATAACTTTCATGATGATAGTTGATGATAGTTAATGATTATAGTTAATAATTAACTATTAAAATCTGGTTGGTGGTACGGTATACCTACCCCTCTGAAGCATATGAGTTCGTCAGTTGGGATTATGAAATTCCCAATCTATGGAAAAAATAAAATTCATGTTCCAAACCACCAACCAGCCATTGTGTCCCAGTTATGGTTGGTTTTTCATGGTTTTTCTATACCATGGAGGAGTTTTCCGGATTTTCCAAGTGCCTCCTGCGGTCTAATGTTGAGATGTGCCATGGTGATTCTTGATCTGCCACGCTCCTCACCTGGAGCGGCCACAGGTTTTCATGGCCACTTCGCTTCGCTGTGAATTCCTGAAAGCATCAGCGCGCCATTGCTGGTTTCCCGCATGTTTCAATGACAAAAACTGGATAGCTGACTAGTAACTAGTAAGTAGTGACTAGTGTCATCTAGTATCTATCATGAACTATCCATATCTATCCCAATCTTGGGACAGCTAGAAACATGAAACTAAACTGAAAGTTCCAAACTAGCCGACCAAGGCAGGCTTACCATGCTGTTTCATGGCTGCCTTCAAGATCGTTCAAAAACCCCTAACCTGCCCTGAAAACTACAATGAAAGCAGGAGAGGATCTCCCTGGAAGACGTGACTGTTATGGCGCCCCAAAACAACTGAGGATGGCTTCTCAAATCCATCAGACCTGCAACAAATCTCTCACGCTCTGAAGTCGTTCACATATTTCTCGAGATGTCACCCTGAATTTGAACCACAAAACTTACCCAAAAACCGTTCAAAATTCCAACAGCAAATCCATCCGACCGTGTTGGGATGTTCATCTGGTGCTACTCATTGGGTCAGCTGTGCCACCGACGGTCGCGTGGCGCAGCTATGGCGGGCGGCTGATGTCGATTCCCATGCACCGAACTACTGCAGAGCGCTGTGGTGTTGGGAGTCGGATTGAGAATAAGTTTAAACTCGATTATCTCTATTGTGACCTGACATAACTATGGAAATTCACCATTTTTAATAGGTAAATCCACGATTTCTATGGCAATTTTCCATAGCTATGTTAAATTACCGGAGGGTATCTCTAGGCTTGTGACCTGAGACAAGCATGCTACCTTGAAGAAACTCCTTCTCTTAAGAACTGAAGACATTGTGATATATACCTTATATATACCTTATATAACACTACAACTCTTCTTGACAAAATGTGGATGAAATGATCGCAGTAAACGTTCAACCTGCTGGTCTGCTGGAGCTGAACATAGCTGGACCATCTTCCAGCCGAGGACTCCCAGCACCGAGGTGTCACCCAGAGGCTGGAGATGAGGTGTCGGCAAGCCACGTTTTTCCAAGAAACTCAAGGCCGCAAGGCCAAGTTGAAGGATGTTGAAACATTCTGAAGCTGAATCACGGAAAAAAAAACATAAACAAACAGCTCCTAGGGTGAAATGCCAAACCATGAAATGGGGTGAAAAGTGGGTGTTCTGCCATGTTCTGCCTCGGTACATAGAGCTATCCTCCTTGTTTGCTTTTATGGATAAGGCCCATTCCCCACTAGGCAAGGATGCGCCCATGCGGGTACATGAAGATGTGTGGCCATGTTTTTAAGTGGTCGGGGTGGAGTTGCCTGGAACCAATGAGAGGTTCCAAACGCACAGGTTTTCTGCATGAACATCTGCAAGTCGGGCACATCTCTTTGATTCTTGATACAACAGTCATCATTGCCTGCCCAGGTAAAAAGCATATGCAGTTGAAACACCACAGGATGGCTCGTGTTTCCTGCCAGTGGCCAGCTGCTTGCGCACTGTTGCTCGCTCACATGGTGCGGCCAGCTGCACCTGTGCAGGACACAGCGGAAACATCTCCACTTGATCAGTTGCCACCAATATTGTCCTTTAGGAAAAATAGAGGGGCCGGTTTGGTAGACGAGTTGCTATCACCTACCTATTGGTTGTTGAATAGGGGGAATCCTTCTATTTATCAAGCAATCAGGTGGGAAAAGAACATCTATCGTTGCTACTACTGTAGCTTCTGTTGAACATGGCCAGTGAAGTGGCTGGGAACTCTCATTGCAAATCAGTGCGAGGGTCTGTTGGATAGGGAATAGAACAAGTGTCCCCACAAGGAATACCATGGCTGTATCTGTCCCAAATCGATTCATATAGCTTCATGCAAACCTGAATTCAAACCCTACTCCATTTGTATATGCCTCTAATATCTTCGAAATTACATGGCTTGTGGACCGTTCTCAAATGCTAGTTGGTAGGTGCCGCTAATAACCATGGTTGGTTGGGCATTAATGGACTCATCTTCTGAACAAAGCCATATGACAGCATATAACCATATATAGAGGCATATTAGGCAACCCCAAACAAAAGATAGAAAAGATAGAAAATATATAAAAGATAGAAAATATATAAAAGATAGACAAATAGAATCCTGGTCCTACTAAAATAGTCATAACTTGTTTTTTTTGTTTTTCTTTCCCTATAGGTTTGGCCATCCACTGGTTCCAGTTATCCCGCCTCGCCGGGCCGATTGCCCAGCGTCACCAGACCCTGGGGTCCTCAAACGGCTTCCTAACCTGCCGAGGGAAAAACATCACCAGACCCCCGAGAATTTTCCAGCTTTTCTTACAGCTAAATCAGCTAAATCATGGTACAAAAAAAAAATAATGCCCTATTTCTATGGATTCGATGGGCGTCTATGGGCTATTTGAACCATAGCTGGTTGAATCACCAGCGGCTAGGTTGATCAAACATGATGTAGCCCAATCCAGGTTTTTTTTTAAATGCCCTTGGGAGAGCGCCAAGGAACACAACAGGCCGTGGCCAAAATCATCCATCCGCACTCACGATGATCTGCTTCTTGCTGAGCTTTTCGATGTCCTGGAAGGGTTGAAACCCTTAGATCCCACCGGGATATCTTTTTCCGTGGTGAATCCAGCATTTTTGATGGTCTTATCATGTTCACATCTTTAAAAAAAAACCTCTGTTTTTTGATGGTGAATCCCATGTGAATCCCTCATTTCTAGATGACTTTCCCAGCTACAAACCATTATAAACCTCCATTTATAGCGGAAAACCACGGTCAGTGTTTGTTTGAAGCAGCTTCCCAGGCTTCGTGGCTTCGTCCTTCTCAATCTGCGACAGCTCCGCTTCGTGGCGTTCCTCACCGGCAATGTTGATCAGCTAATATCACGCAAAATGGGTTGGTTGAATTACCGTTATGAAGAACCGAGCCAGCTACACATTGGAAATCTTTAAAATATTTATTTTTTCATTTTTTTATCATTTTGGTTGTCATTGCATTCATCATTTTTTTTTATCATTTATTTTATCATCTTCATTTTTTTTATCATTTGTTTTATCATGTTTTTATCATTTTTTTATCATTTTTTATCATTTTTTTAATCATTTTTTTATCATTTTTTTAATTATTGTTCATCATTTTTTCTTCCAGTGGTGCAAAAATTTTCCAAGAAATGGAAAATTACAATTTTCCTCGAGTTTTTATCATTTTTTTATCATTTTTTTATCATTTTTGCTTCCAGTGGTGGAACTGATGAAAAATGATAAAAAATGATGAAAAATGATAAAAAACATGATAAACAAAATGAAAAAAAAATGATAAAAAAATGAAAAAAAAACGAGGAAAATTGCAATTTTCCAAAAAATGAAAAATTGCAATTTTCCTCGAGTTTTTTTCATTTTTTTTTCATTTTTTTTCATTTTTTTTTCATTTTTGCTTCCAGTGGTGCAAAAATTTTCCAAGAAATGGAAAATTACAATTTTCCTCGAGTTTTTTTTCATTTTTTTTATCATTTTTTTATCTTTTTTTTATCATTTTTGCTTCCAGTGGTGGAACTGATGAAAAATGATAAAAAATGATGAAAAATGATAAAAAATGATAAAAAAATGAAAAAAAAAATGATAAAAAAATGAAAAAAAACGAGGAAAATTGCAATTTTCCAAAAAATGAAAAATTGCAATTTTCCTCGAGTTTTTTTCATTTTTTTTTCATTTTTTTATCATTTTTCATCATTTTTGCTTCCAGTGGTGCAAAAATTTTGCAAGAAATGGAAAATTACAATTTTCCTCGAGTTTTTTTCATTTTTTTTTTCATTTTTTTTCATTTTTTATCATTTTTCATCAGTTCCACCACTGGAAGCAAAAATGATAAAAAAATGATAAAAAAATGATAAAAACTCGAGGAAAATTGTACTTTTCCATTTCTTGGAAAATTTTTGCACCACTGGAAGAAAAAATGATGAAAAATGATTTAAAAAATGATTAAAAAAATGATAAAAAAAATGAGAAAACAAATGATAAAAAAAATGATAAAAAATGATAAAAACATGATAAAACAAATGATAAAAAAAATGAAGATGATAAAATAAATGATAAAAAAAATGATGAATGCAATGATAACCAAAATGATAAAAAAATGAAAAAATAAATATTTTGACCTGGCCCAGTCTGTGGCTGCAAGTTTTTCATAAAATTACCGGTACTTAGATGGGCCATGGAGTTAGTTAACTAGTTAGTAAATGGATTATAATTGGGATATAGGGGGTTATATCCCCAGTTACTAACCATTTAGCTAATCCCATGGCCCAATTACCGGTAGACCCATTGAACATGAATTCATAACGGGTTGGTTTCTGGGAATGTAATTTACAATCCATAAAGCAACGATAAACTACCGTGATTATATGTGATTAATAATATTTAAACCAACTCCATTGGTAAAACCGATGGGAATATCACACATAATATAATGAACCTTCCAGGAAACAATGGATTTTATCAAACGATTCGTGGAATAGTCGACCTTATGGGGGTATAGTGAGATATAATCATCATATATAATCAACATAATTTAATCTAATTTAAAGGAATATATTGGAGCCTTAAACTTAAGGCTGAAATAGGAACTGCGGCCTATCTCAGTCACTTCCCAGCCCTGGCATTGTCCCAGCTCTTATTTTGGGCCAGGAACTTCATATTCCACCAGCCAATGGATTGGTTTTAAGTGGAAAATCTTAACCGGAAACCATGGGATTTTCTCATGAAATCTGAGGCTTTCCATGCCACTGTTGACCGCTTGTTGCCCTTCGAACCTACAGGAAATTTAGCAATTACCCTCTGGTAAACATACAAAAAACTATTGAACATGGTCATAGAAATAGTGAGTTTTCTCATTGAAAATGGTGATTTCTCATAGTTATGTTAGTTTACCAGAGGGTAGTTATTAATTGTTGTTTACAATGTGTTTATCCATGTGTTACAATTGTTATATCCATATATGGAACTTCCAGTGGGTATCATCCTCGGCCCATCAAACATATTCCGGTTTCCCAAAATGGGGGTACCCCTAAATCATCCTATTTATAGATGGATTTTCCATGAAATAAACCATCCAGCTACGGTCATGACTATGGAAACTCTCATACAAATCCATAATGGTTCACATGATAACCCCATCATAGTTAGTAATCCATGATAGAAATATGGTTAACTATCAATTCAAAGAACATCTAGAAAATCTCGTAATAGTAATTTATTATCGATAAAAAACATACATAATATATATACACATTATAACTATGGTTAACTATCCAATGATAGAATATCACTACAACAGAAAATCATTCCCGCATTCCGCATCCCGCAGATTTCACCTTGCGCTTCATCTTCCCCATGGTGTCCAACTTGGTGATGTGCGTACCCGCCTTGCGACGCGGGATGGGAGGGATGGTGGATGCTTTTTGGCACTCCATGGGAAAAAAATGAGCCCCAAACAATGAGGAAATCCGTGTTGAAACCCTGGGAAAATAGGAAAACCATGGGAAAACCATGGAAAAAATATAGGAAAATCATAGGACACATATGGGAGACATATGGGAAAAACAAGGGAAACTATATGACACATATGGGAAATCCCCCAACTACATGGAGGTACGAGCTGGGAAAATCCACATAAATTAACAGTTGATCCTTCAAGGTGCGCATCGGCTTGCATCCAAGGATCCTGGTAGGCAGTATTCACCTGGCGGGTAAAAAACTCTTAAACAGTCAGATCCATCGGATCCCTTCTGTGGAAAATCTTCTACCAGGGTCATCCAGGGTCAAACTTAAAATCAACATCTCAGCAAAAAATGGGAGTCAACTGAATCATCCAAGTTTACACCTGAATTCAGGTGCCACAGCTTACCGCATGCTACCGCCGCGCCTGTTCCCACTTGGTCTTCAATCCTTCGATGAGATCCTTTCGTTCCTCCTCCTCCAGCGGCCTGAGGGATTTTTGGGGAGACATCTTTCGGGTGGGTATATTATACTTCAACGCCATCCGAATCATTAGCATGCATATACAGTGCATGCAGGCCGTATAACAGTATAACTACTGTATAGTCTATAGTGATATGAGATGATTGCAACATCATATCAACATCTTCATACCAACAGTGTCAATAATGATGATAACAAATTCAAGCCTGTTCGTGAAAATAGTGCAACCTAGAAGCGCCTGTAGAATCATGTATAGCATTGTATAGCACTGCATAGCTGGAATTCGAACAATAATGCCGATAAATCATGATAAACGCACAATAAAGAATATTTATTCTAGTTCCCCCCCATTGAAGGATTAAAATAATAATTAGATTTAAAAATCACTCTTCAAGCATGTGGGCGAAACCACGGTTCGCTGCCTCATACGTGCAGCTTCTTCTTGTTCACGTGCCTCCTGCAACCTCAAGAGATTGGGAATGTCGAGATTCAATTCGTTGCAGCTCATTTGTCGTGACGAGGTTTTACCCTCTGGTAACAGTTGGCCACAGAACATCACCCTTTTCTATATATCAGCGGGCCATTCTTCAGCGCATATATTAAATAATTATTAGATTGTGTTAAATTATTCTTCCAGAGTAGACTCAGTAGACCTGCTGATGGGCTATGACAATGCATGCGTTGTATATTCTTCCACCGCTTTTACGGCGATCCATGCAGAGTTCAAAATCTGCGATGCGAACGCGCGGATGTAGGAGTACTCTGCATCAATGTCCTGCTGAGGCGAAGGGAATCCGGTTTGCAAAACATCACCCAGTGGAAACATGTGGAAATACGATGAGAAAAGGTTCAAGAGAACCAAATGCATGTGGTAAAACCAATGAATCCAATGATAATTTCATCCCATCCATAAATCTGCGGATTTTTTTTCATCCCCAATCTGGGTAGATTTATGAACATTTCCTGTGACACCTGCATTGCTGGTCCTTCTTGATGTGGGAGAGGTACTTTGGCACCTTGCCATAATCCTGGAGAGCTGGACGTGACAAAAATTCTCAGGGTCAGTAGATTGAGGTCCCTGGTAGCTGTCAAAAATGGGGCAAGACATGAGGAAATGCCATGGTTGTGACATAAAAAGAGGTGGTTACCATGAAGGATAATGGATACATATGGATACGATCCATTTTTATTGAGACGCTGACGCCCACAACACCAAGCATCTTGAACAATGTCCCACAACTGATTTCGACGGAAAATCTCCAGTATCATACAAAACTGTATGTAATTATCTATCAGTTCTCCATATTCGGCTGGTACCATCGCCCTTTGGTTTCTTTTTGGTTTCCCTTCAGCCACCCCAGCGAGCACCAGATTTTGTTCAATGCCATACTGCAACTGTTCCAGCTTCCGTCGCTGGGGATTGCGTGCCGCTTGGCATTGCGACACAGCAACCGTGCAGCAACCGCGCAGCGACCGTGCAACCGTTCATAGCTCTGTGACACTCCTGCGGAGCAATGGATGAGCTCATGGGGTACCCGACATGACAGAGTTTGGACTGAAAGCAGCAAATGATGGCAGTGATTGGCAGTGTGGCAGGGGAAAATCCTGGAAAATCCATCAAATAAGGGGTAATATGTGGCAGCGCATCCAAAGACTTTGGGTCACAAAGCCACAGTTTGTGGACGGGGTTCTCTCATGTCTTACCAGCCATCAAGTTCCGCCAATTCTTCTGTGTCAAGCTATCACTGGTGGTTTCAAGCTTTCAAGCCCTGAAAAGAATCAATTTGGATCAAGTTGACAACATCTAAAGCGCATTTCAAACCACAAAACCAAGTCATCACAAAGTGCGGCATCCTGTGATACGATGCCCCAAAGGTCCGCCTCGTCGCCTTTCGAAAAGCCTAGGTCTCTTTGACCTAGGGATCGAACAACATGGGCGGCGCGGGCACCCTTCTGGCAGAGCCAGAAGGGAAATCAGAGCTAAGTCCCGAAATATTCCGATGTTCGGGAAAACCATGGGAACACCATATGGTAAACCATGGAAATTCATTGAAAACCATGGAAAACCATGAGAAAGCCATATGAAATATCATTGAAATATCATTTCAAGTCGAAAACCTAGGGGAGAATTTCCAGCTGATGTTACCTGGCCAGATTGCTGGCTGGTTGTGGGTTGGGTGATTGACGATCATTGACACCCAACATCCAGCGCCCTCCGAGACACCACCGTCTCTGGATTGACCTGGCGTCAGTGACACGGTAAACAACATCATCTACCCTCTCAAAATCAAACGTGGCAACTCAAAATCCTAATTTGAATCGGGGTTCATAAGAAAATCAACTATATTAATATTTATAAATGATTACAATTGATGCATGGGTGATGCTCCATTGCCATGTTTAATTAGCGGAGGGTAACCCTACTTCTCAAAATAACTATCTTATACTATCTTCTGAGAAGGTGTTTGGACCGGAAAAAAAAAAACGTACGGTCTCATAAGGTGTTTGAAGCCATAGGGATCCAAAGGGTAAAATCAGTGAACATCATGATAATCTTAACGTGCCCCCGAAGTTCTAAATCAAAGTTCAGGGAAACTGAAATTTTAGTTGCTGAGCAAACATGAAGAGATGGAGAATAGAGCCACTGTTCATGAAATTGAAAGCCCTTAAACAAACATATCCCAAGTGCATTGAGGGGCGACCCGGCGACCCATGTGCATCCACCTGCTTATTCGCAAGGTGGGGAAAGCGCTGTTGTTCCAATTTCAAGTCCTGGACGAACGCTGCACGAACTCGTTGACATGGTGCGAAAGTTGAAAAAAAACACGGGGAAACCAAGCTGGGACCCCAAAAAATGAAAACAAAACTGACGTGATTGGATAATCAAGCACCTTAAACATTCTTAAACCCTATTGAAACCCAAGTTCATTGAGTTGGAAACCAAGTTGTCTTATCTATCAGGAGGTTGAAATCTACACAGCGCCATTTTGTCACAGCGCCATGGCGGGTCCTTCCAAACGGCGCTGCCACACTTTTGACGCCACTCGTCCATGTTCTTCGTTTCCTTGGCCTTTCTCTCCAGCTCCTGCGCTGAGGATGTGAAAAAGAGCTGGTGGAGCTGGTTTTGTGTTGGCGAAAAGGATTGGAAAAGGATCATCAACCGGAGTTATGAAAATCCACTGGTAAACGTTTACATAGCTATTGAAAATGATCATAGAAAGTTCGTGGATTTTCCCATTAAAAATTAGGTGGATCTTTCCCATCAGTTATGTTTACCAGAGGGTACTTCAAATGATCCCAAGATATCCCAAGAAACATGCCCGTCTACTCGCTGGAATGTCAGAGTCGTAAACATTGGCATTCCCATGAAACACGGTAAACTAAATGTAAATCATGGGATTATAACATATTATAACGGGATTTTGCCCATCAACTGGTGCAGCATATCCCAACCATCCACACTATAACCCATGGTCGGGAAATCTATGAACTCATATTCCGCCAATTGAGCAGTGGCTCCTTTTTTTACACCCCTGTTCCAAGAATCCAAATAATCCAAACAACAGTTGATAACAGTTGCTAACCAACAGTTGATCAGTTGATATAACCGTGGTTGATATAACCAACAGTGAGATATATATATATATATGTATATATAATCCCAATGAAATGAGAGGATTCTACTGATACATTAGTTCAACCATGCTTCAACCATGGTGAGAAACCCAGGTCGACGCCGTGACATCCCGAGGGGTCGATCGTATCGATCCTCGGTGGGGTCGCACTGCAACTGGATGGCCGCTTCGGCGTTGTCGTGGATCTCCGGCAAGCTGTCCTCCAGCGAGCGCTGGTGAACTGCTGGGCCATTGCTGGATCTATAACTATAGTTATGACTATTATGATTGGTGTATAGTGTATAACTGGATAGATTTATAACTATGTATATAGTTATGATTGGTGTATAACTATACTGTATAGTTATATGGCCAATATGATTGGTGTATAACTGTATAATTTGTAATACTGTTATAAGTTATAAGTCATAGTAAACGGTTTTATGGATTTTTGTGGTAGATATTGCTAGCTCTAGCTAAAGCCGATGTACCATGCGCTGCTTTTTTTTTCTCGGTATGTTTTGATGGGAAATCCGCAAAGTAAACTGAGGTTTGTAACTGGGAAAATCGATGAAAGTTATCTATAACTGAGGTATTTTCCATCTATACCCTCTGGTAAACCAACGTAACTATGGAAAATCACCATTGTTAATGGTTAAATCCATTATAAATGGCCATTTTCAATAGCTATGTTAAACAACCAGATGGTATACCCTCTGGTAATTTAACACTTCACCACGGCCAATGGCCCATGGAAGGTCGATTTTTATCATCTAGTGGAGATTGTTTAGTTCAGAAAACTGGTAAAGAGGCCACCCTGTTTCTTTTAACAAATGCGTTTTTTTCTTGGCTACCCTCTGGTAAACTAACATAGCTATTGAAAATGGCCTATTTATAGATGGTTTACCTATCAAAATGGTGATTTTCCATGGCTATGTTAAATAACCAGATGGTAACACATGCGTTTTTTCTTGGCTATCCAAGTTGATGATCAAATGGAATGTTCCAGCAGCCTTGCTTTTCAAGGGAATCGTTGAATCAACACCGGTGACACATACGTACAATACTTGGGATTGGGGTCATATACCCCAATCAATGTCCAAACGGCCCAAGATTTGGCTTGGTTTTGTGGAACACTTCGAAAAACAACAAAAAATGTGACTTCAAGTGGAAAAACTTCTGCTGGTAGCTTATTGAAACAACATTCAAAAACACTTGATTTTAGGGTTCCACACCATAACATCCCATAACTTTCACCCAGCGTCTCCAAAACGGAAATCAAGAAGGGGCGACATCAACACATGACGAACTTGCACAGCAAGCTTCCATGGTTATGAGGGCAGGCACTTGAAAACTCGACTTGTTGATACTTGATACCTGTACTTTTCCATATTCAAGTGTAATTACCAGCCGGCAATCAAACGTGGCAATAGAAAATCCACCATTTAGAGATGCTTTTTCTGTTGAAACATGTCTAAACCACAATTTATAAGTAATTAGGTGGATTTCCCATTGCCACGTTTGGTGCTGGGTTGAGACAGAGATTTTTGTTCCGCCAAGTTGCGGCCACATAGGTGTAAAAGTCCTGTGACGCTTTTTGAGGCTCCACCAATGACTGTACCACCAGCCCAAAGATCCGCAAGGAACACAGGGCCACAACAAACAAATGGATGAAAATTGGGATTTCCTATGGGATTTCCTGTAAGTTTCCCCAATCCAATGAGAAACAAATGGATAGGGTTGACCGGAACAAGCGAATTGCCCAATGATGTAGTGGTTGGTCATGCCAGGTAGAAATGAGTATCAAAACATGACACCACCAACCATTAAGATCCATTGACCATCAGTAAAAGTGCTTGGAATAGTAATAGTAACATCTTAGTGATGAATATATAGTTGTTACGAGTAGTAATGTTTACTTAACCATTCACATCCATTGACCATCAGTATAATAATGACATACTGTACAATAAATATGGATGGATGGAAACTTGAAAAAAACAAGCCTGTCAAAACCTACCCTCTGGTAATTTAACATAACTATGGAAAATCACCATGCTATTAATGGGTAATTCCACTATAAATGGGCCATTTCAATAGTTTTTTGTATGTTTTCCAGAGGGTAATCCTTCAAACAACGAGCCAATGGACTTGATCCCGACACGACACATCTCAGTCACGCAGAGCAACCGCCAAACAAAATGGACACATCAATAATCCCACCAATATATGCGTATATATATATATTATAATAGTACACATGAACAAGAAAAACCTATAACTGAACAAAAATATGTAATAGTAATTCATATATATATATAAATATATATATAAATACATATAAATACATATGTAAAAACATAATATGCATACATATATTGATACAATCCAATCATGTTCATCCTTTTTTTGCGTACGAAACGTGTCCTTGGACGTCACATGGAGCCGGCGGAAGGTGAGGACCATCTCGTTATAGGCGACCTTGGTGGGTTAGCCATGGATTCACCATGGATTCACCCTGCAAAAATGGTGGATTCACCATGAAAAATGATAGATTCAGCATCAGGAAATTGTGGATGTTTCAATGGATATTTTAATGGTTATTTTAATGATTCACCATGGGTTCACCATTAAAATGATAGATTCACCATTTCATGGACTTCATGGATATTTTAATGGTTCAATGGATTTGTTGAAGGGAAGATCTATGGGAAACGATCTACTTTTTACCACCAATTTTCACCAACTGGCCCCTGGGTATTTTCGTTTGCAACCCAGCACAAGCGCATCCCAAAGATCCTACCCCCGTGCACCACCACATGGGTGTGTTCAAAAACGGGGCATGCTGCATTGCGTTTTTTCTGAAAGAAAGATCTTGAACGGTCATTTATGGATTACCATAAAAACAATAGCATAGTTATCCTAAATTACCATTGCACCACCATGGAAAAACGGAGCATTCTGTTAACCGAACTGGAAATCTAGGATAACTATGGAAAAATCACCAGGTTTAATCCAGATTTAAAAGCTAAATCATGGTACATCATCTAAGATTTTTATGATTTACCCTCTGGTAGTGACTAAGAGTTTGCGACATTGAAGCCATGGCCATTGAAAGTTCGTGGATTTACCCATGAATAGCCTGGTGGATCTTTCCATAGTTGTGTTAATTTACCAGAGGGTACTTGGTGGCTCATCCCACGAATCGTAAGTGGGTTGTAACCCCAGTGATTTCAGTGGATTAACCCTACTTATCCCATTTATAACTGGGGTTATAACCCACTTACTAAGTGGGATGAGCCACCAAGTAGGCTTTTTTGTCCCAACTTGGATCAACCACAAGACCCACGTGGACTACCGAGGTACCAAGGCTGCCTTGACATCCGGGTTCGTGCGCATGACCTCGTGCGCCGGCTTGGCGTCCGCCTTCCCTTCGCTCTCGTCGTAGATCTTCTCCATGCCTGGCGGAAGCAATAGAACCAATTGGAATCCACAGAGACTATGAACCCCCTGTTTTTACCTAGGAAAATGGGTAAAATCATGTAAAATCACTATACATAATATTAAATAATTATGGATTACTATGATCATCATGGATAATTATGGCGTAAAATTGCATGTTTCGATGGGTAACCCATGGTCTAGTGCATGGTGCCTTCACCCAATAAAACTCAATAATCGACCATTTGGGGATGGATTTTGCAACCCACTTTTCAACTTAGAGATAGTTTGAATCAACAGTGGGCGGTTATGTTTTGAGGAAAGGATTGGTGTAGATTAGCATCTTCGGGAGTACATTGGAAAAGACGGAAATCCTTAGGTGGAAGGGCAAATGCATCAATTTTCCTTGCTGCGATTTCAGGATCACGTTGGACAAACCAAGAATTTTCCAACAGAGCTCGAGACTTGACACTTGCTGCAAGTTGCTCACCTGATTAAAACATCAAGTTGCTGATGATTCATCTAAAACTTTAAAAGGTCCAGAAACGTTCTACATGCTATGGTCCTTCCATCCCGTACGGTTTTCCAAGCAGGAAAATCATCTGACGTCTTAGTTGCCCCAAAATCGCATGTGTTTTGTTCGTAATGATTGTAATGAGCAAAAGAACATCCCAGAGAAAGGCCGATGAGAAACAACAGTGACAAATGGAGTTCTCGCCTGCCATTGCCAGCAAATCATATCTACGCCCTATCCTGCTCTATCATATCATTGCTCTGTCAATTCTCGCGGATCTGGTTGAACAATACATAGATAACATACACACATATCTATATACATGTACAGACGCACACATATATATATATAACATATATAATATATATAATATATATACATAGCATGATATAGCATGCATGTGCATGCCACAAGCCATATTAGTGGCGATGTTTCATCCCGCAATTTGCTTGTGATTCCACTCTGATCTCTGATCCGCCGCCAAGCGGCTCTTACTACTCTTGTCCATGGCATCATAGAAGCCCTGCACACCTTCGCGCACGTCCTGTACTGCCAGGTATGGTCCGAATGATCCCTGACAACTGGATATGGGTCATATAGTATTATCACGTGGTGAAGCAACAGGAATGGACTGTAATCAGCAAGAATCAGGAATATATTACAATTCATAATTCATATAAACACATAATAACACATATATAAGATACAGCAACAAGTAGTGGGTATGATCAATGACAGGGGAACACTATCACCATATCACGCTTACCAATGTTCAAGGGGTGATGATCAACAACAAAATCACAGGTTGAACTATCTTCTGGTAAATAAACATAGACCCTGAAAATCAATGAAAATCACCAATTTTTAATGGAAACGATTCTTCCAACCCCTATCTGCCAGGGTCTATGTTAACTTTACCAGAGGGTAACAGAAATGCGGAGGCAAGATTGCTGACAACTGGGGGTTTGTCTTGGAGACTAAGAATATGACCTGCTATGAGGCCCCCATCTGGGGTATGCATCAAAAATCATCAAAACCCTGTTGCCTAATGTAAACACCCCAAAAAGAGCTGGCAAATATCCATGAAATATCTGGATGTCCACAGAAATGGTATGACTGGTTTGAGTTTTAAGATCCATTTTGATCCATTCACATGGGCAACTGTGTGCTATCCGCTGGAATCTCTCTGGATCCCTGAAGCTACGAAGACAGCCATGCAGAGATGTTTGTCCTTAGACCTGGCGTATACCTTGAGATATAGCAAGATATAGCCCACAAGAATTACTAAATCAGTGGGATATAACTACAACATATAGTAATTTTAGATATTTTAGGGAATATAGTGTATACACTATATTCCCTAAAATATCTAAAATTACTATAGTGCGTATATCGACTAATTTCGCACCATTTTTTCCAGTCATTTCTTTCCCATCATATCCGTCCTTAATAAGAGCAGCCACCTCGGTCTTGCGGTCAAGGTCAGACTTGGCATCCAAAAATAACCTCGGCCAAACCGCTGGGAGCCGATCGAGTCCGTCTGTGGATGTCCATTCACATGGCAATCACATGGGGAAATCCCGACAAAAATGGGAAATTCATAAAGAACTATAGGATTATAGGAAAACATATGGCAAATCCCCGAACCCAATGGAGGTTTAGAGTTTGGAAATATGACCTATACATGGTGGATTTTCCAGCCATGTTTGATCGCCGGTGAAGTGCCCGTTCTTGGGATGGTCATTTTACTACATCCAATTTGGAATATCTGAAGACAAAAACCTATCAATTTGCACCAACCTGAAAAGGGAATCTGGATGGGAAACCATGGTTTTTTCGGATGACATCCCATATATTATATGGAAAATAAAAGCCATGTTTGAAACCACCAACCAGGAATAGTATGGATAGTTCCACCCTGCAGAACCATCCCCATGATTGAACGCAACACTGGCTATCGTCACCCCCGCCCCAAAAGAGATACACAACAAGAACGGACTCCGCCCAAAAGCCCAGTTTAACTAAGTTGAACCAGAATGTCCCCTGTGTTTCTATCCCTATAGTAGTTGTAGCATGTTATAGCCACATCAGGCTAGAAACCCAAAAGCCCCAGCAATTGTCATTGTTTCTATTGAAAAATAGTTCGCCCAAGTTTTGCAACCATCTTCTCAAACCCACAGTCTCCGCCGTACAATGCTCATCCCTCGATCAATCAACTTTGCTTGACGAACGAGCATTCCTAACACTGTAACCCTTTCTAAGTAATCAACTGCTACTTTAAAGAAAGAATAGTAACTCCATATGTCAACAAACTAAGGCTTTGTTAACCCCAATGTTTAGACTCATCCACTTGGCAAGCCCACTGATTAAACCATAGCTAGCCGATTCACCTTAATTCACCATTTGGGGCCTTTAAAGACAGACGAGTACCCAAGAAAGGTGGTGTTTCTTGGCTTTAGACCCAAAGTGTTCCAACAAATCTAGCTATAAATCTCAAAATCTAAGATCAACAGTTGCAGTTTACTATGACTTTTACCTATGTTTTTCCTTATTCAATGGGTTGGTGTAAGGGAAAATCTTAACCGGAACCCCCTACATGTCATTGCAAAAGCCATGGCTTCCGGTTAAAGTTTTCCCACGAAAACCACTCCAATGACTTACAAATCTGGGCATCTTCGTCCTAGTCCTATGGTTTTTCCTAGGTTTTCCCCATGTTTTTCCCATGTTTACCCGGTAAAACCCATGTTTTTCCTATGTTTTTCCATCAATTGGGGCCTTTTTTGGTGGTGGAACCACGGGTCCCAAACCACTAAGCACCCAAGGAACTGCTCGGATCGCTCGGCCTTGGCGTTGGCCTCCAGGTACTCGGCCTGCGCCTCCTCGGCGGCCGTCTTCAGCTTCGCCGCGTTCTTCTCCTTGGCGCGGCGAAGATCACCGGCGAATGTCATGGATTTGGTTAAGGGAAAATCTAGTTTGTCCTTTGACCTGGCATATACCTTGAGATATAGCAAGATAACCAAGATATAGCCCACAAGAATTCCTAAATCAGTGGGATATAACTACTACAATGTGGGGCCCCCCAGTGATGTTAGATGGTTTATAAACCCCATTAACTATAGTTGTAGGTACCATAAACCATAGTTATTGGAGTTATGTTCACCAACTTAGCTATCTAGGGGGCCCCACTTTGTGGGAATGGTTTTGGGATGGGATGTTTGGGATGTTCCATAGGAATGTCATATGGAATATGATTATAATAATGGTGGTAACCATATGAATACCAACCCTGGATGTTTTTTTTGGGGGGAATGTCATATGAATATCACATGAATGTCATGTGAATATATGTGAATGGAACATGTCATGGGAATATTAAATCATGAAATGCTTGGATGATCTTGGATGTGGCCCCCCACGCCTGGATCCGTGGTTTATATCATTCATAAGCCATAGGAGCCCCAAGTGGATGGCATCATGGGAAGATTGGAATATCTTCCAATATGGATCTCCAATGGTCATGAAAGAAAACGGGGGGCACATGAAGACTGGACTGTCTGAACCTATGGTGATTTTCATGGGATTTGGAAGGATTTAACTGATTCAACATGATTTAGCTGCACTTTTTGAAGCAAAGTAACCTGATTTTCATGGGAATGTCATGCGGAATCTCATGAGGATGGGGAGATGTTTTGGGCACAGGGAATTCATCTATGTCAAACTAAGCGATTGCATGTAAATCCCCAAGCTAAAAACATGGAACTGAATGGGGAGTTTTCTCTTGACATGATTGAAATATACATCTATATCTAGCTCGAAATGCATGTGTGTAATGATGTATGTGTGTATTATGTATATTTGAGGGGGTTACTTTCAATTTTCCCTATCAGGTTTCGTCCTGGTTTTTTCTTGGGGGTATTAGTTCCAGTCAATATCCATACTTTTTTGATGGTTCCTTTCTGCCCTACCAATAGCCGGCAGGGCATTTGCTCAGTTCAGCTCCCTATTCCTGATAACATATCAGGGAGCAGGCGTTGTTGAATATTGTAATGAACTACGTGAGAATCATTAACCGAATCAGGAATTAGATACAGAAACAATGCACCGTACTTTAGATGTTGCTCATTGCACGTTGAAATATGTTGAAATCTGACCATCTTCCGTGTGCCTGGCGACCTTACATATCTTACATAATCCAATTCACAAGGGGCTATAAACCAACATGAAAAACTCTACGTTCTCGAGATATAAGATCATAAGATCATGGAGACTATCTATCTATCTATCTGTCTGTCTGTCTATCTATCTATCTATCTATCTAGATATATCATAACAACCAAAAAAAAGAAGGAAAATAATTCATTTAATCTAGTCAGAGTTTGCCAACTTTTCATTTTTTTTGGAGAATTGCCATACATAGATATAAATATAAATACATATGTATATAATTATATATGTATATATTTATACCTATACGTATAGATATACTATGTTCCTTTATGTTCCATATTCCCCATGATATGCTTTAAAAGTCCCCATGATATGCTTCCAAGGAACGGCCTCCAGAACCTCTTCCTGTGCCTGTTCAGCCTTCTCCATCGCGTCCGTGGCAATTCCCCCCTGGCCATGGCGCCTATAGATAGCTAAGTTGGTGAACATAACTCCAATTTCACTATGGTTTATGGTACTTATAACCATAGTTATTGGGGCTTATAACCATGAATCACTGGATTGGTTTTCTTGGGAAAATCTTAACCGGAAACCCATGGGTTTTTACCATGAAATATAGGGCTTTCCTGTAAATTTCCCCATCATCCAATTCTATGATTGGCATATTCCATTCACCAATATTATTACCCAATGGAACCAATGGAAGTTAAGTGGAACAAACCATATGGTTAGGTTTAGTGGAATTACCCTCTGGTAAATCAACATAGACCCTGGAAGATAGGGGTTGGAAGACTAGTTTCCATTAAAACTAGGCTATGTTCAGGGTCATCAAGTTAATTTTTCCAGAGGGTAACCAATATTAATTAACCAAGATTACCAAATAACCATTCCACTTGAAATTCGAAATGGTCACCTGTTTGGGCTTGGGGTTAGGTAGGGTAAACATACTGTTAATCAAACATGGGAAGCCATGGGGACACCCCAGGGAAAGAAGCTACACATGGTGGATGTGCCATGTTAGTTTGCAAGAGGAAAAAAGCAAAGCTTACGAAGTGAGGGATTTACCACCGAAAAAAAATATCATCGTCAAAAAATCCCAGTATGAAGCATCATGGTTGATTTTGGGGGCTATACAACCTGGCAGCACCATGTCTATCCCTGTTGCGGTGATGAATTAGTCTATCATTAGTTGAGAATTAGTGTCGCCCAGGCTGAATGAAAGTTACCGGCTTCGAAAGCGACTATGATGTCGCAACGCTACGCAGAACGCTTTGATGTGAGCAAGCATTGGCGCTTGAAAAGTGAGCTCTTGTGGGCAAGGGTTTGATGGTTCAAAGACCCTTTGATTCTTGGGAATCAAGATTTGTTAAAATTTGGACCGTCTGCAATCTACAAGATGAGCATGACATGACCGTGACCGGCCGTGACCGGCATGACCCGCGAAAGGCTATATTAAGTTTAGTCTTTTATACAAAAACTAAATTGAGTATAGCCTTTGGAAGGCTAGGGTATATATATATATATATATACTGGTGGTTTCAACCATCTTTCCATCAGTTTCCCCCAATCATCCCATGGCATCATGATTTTCCCCCTCCACGTTTAGCCTTGGCCGTGGCTTCCGCTTTCAGCTTCTCGGCCACGTTGCTTTGTTTCCTGGGGCAGGGCACCTGGATGGTGACATCACCTGGGAAAACCCAGAAGCACCTGATTTTTATGGTGATTTTATGATGATCTTATGCTGATCTTATGGTGATCTTATGGTGATTTACCAGATTAATCATGATGAATATATATATATATATCAATAGGTGCGAAGAAGTGACAAGAATGGCTCGAAATGCAACGGGATTCACCCTGGCCACCAACAACTCCCAGTTGGGGATGGTATTGTCTATCTCAGGGATTGGGGTTTCTATTGGCGTTGCCACATTAACAATAGATGTAACAATAGCTATAGATAGTTAACCCAATATTTCTATATTAGGGATTTGTTTTTTTCTATTGGTAACACTATCAATCCCTAACTTAGCTATTAGTTTCTATTGGGATTGGGCTGCTACAGTTTTTCTATTGGTAATCTTAGTAACTATCTATAGCTGTAGCAGCAAGTTGGACATAGTTGGACTGTGGATGGGCCAGCGAAATCCTGCATCCCCTGCATCCCTGGATGGTATGTTTACCACAGGGTGGGGCCCCCAGTCGATAGCGTTCAGTTGGTTTATAAGTGGTTGAATTCTATGGTTTATGGTAGATATAGCGAACTAGTTAATGGGGGTTATAATGGTTTATAAACCAACTTATAACTGGGGGGCCCCATCCTGCACCGTCCTCAACTGGTGCAACATTTCGCTGGCCCATCCACCGTATGGAAATCTTGGATTCCGATCTTCTATCTTCGTGGAGACCCCTCCATTGGGTTGACTTTATGATAACTTAAACCACTGATTTATGATGTTGTTCTATGCTCCATCATTTGCCCCATCAATTGGATAAGGACATACGGGTATCAAAAAAAACATGTCAAACTCAATTGGTACCCAACCCCGGGTCCAAAGCATTCACTATTTGCATGGCATTTTACGGGTCGGGGAATGCATTTCATGTACGAAATCGCCAAGTGTCATCTTCTCTTCCTCAGCAGCCTGCAACCTTAGTGGAAGCGGCACGTCCATTCAGAAAGTCAATGGCCATTCAAAGCATGCAACTTCTTGTAGATTTCATGAGTTTGTTCCCCTTACCCCTGGTAATTTAACATAGCTATTGAAAATGGTCATAGAAATAGTTGATTTACCCATTAATAGCATGGTGGATCTTTCCACAGTTATGTAAACGTTTACCAGGCCGGGTAACATGTCCCATGGTTTGTCATTTTTTGCCCATGATTTCGATGGTTACCGATGTTTTTTCCAGGATTTCCATGGGATTTCTGCAGCTGACGAACGCTTTGGCCGCTTTCAACTTCTCATTCAGCAGGGCTGCAATCTCCTCCGCAAATGGGTCAAACATAAAGGATTTAAGCAAACATCATCTCTGATATGTTGGAAGGGGATGGAAGGGGATAGATAGATAGATAGATAGATAGATATGATGCATTGAAATGATCTCTAATATCTAATCAACTTAAAACATACCACATTGGATATCCTAAGATATCGGATGATATATACATAATATGTATATATATATATATAGCAAATTTAACATGTGCAATGGTGAAGTTATATGGCTGGGATTCCAAATGGACCAGCTTTGTCAAATTTGTCACAGGTGGTTTGGACTCAGTACGTAATCAGTTCTTGTTGGTAAGTTGCCTGATGTTTACCTGGTTTGCTATCTAACTATGTATGTAACACTGATGTTTTACATAAGTTACTAGGTAATTTGTCAGTTATTGTTAGTATATATGTTTTACCTATCTGATCTAGTCCGCTCCAGACATTCAAGAGTAAAGTCTGGTTGTCTGAACATGGTGTACCCTGGCTTCTCATATTTCACCCAATAATTGGTAGGGAAACCTGAGTCATCTCCCCCCTAACATTTACCACCAATGTGTTCAAAGAATGACTAGATCCCACATTAAACCATGGCTCAAAGGGCGGTTTCCCAAGATAATATTGGCTCTATATCCCCGTTTCAGGATGGTTGAACCACGATCCGTGCCACTACTCTCCGACGATCTCTCCTTTTTGACCTTCTCGGAAAGCTTTTCGTACCTTAACCCGCCACAGATGTTGGGATCAATGTGGATGGGCTTGGGAAAATCGAAGCAAGTTTTCCCATCCAAATCTGGTAGATATATTGGATTCCGCAGGACTCAACAAACAAAACACGGCGACCAAGCATTTTCTGCCCACATTGATACCGAAAATTCATTGGATTGGTTCAAAGAATAATGGATAATCTACAGAAACCACCTATATTTCATGGGGGGAAACCGCATTTTCATGTTGATGTCATCTCAGAACGTGTTCTCAGGTGAAAAAAAACCGCCATACTGAGGTCGCCACTGATCTTCTTGGTCTTTGTACTTGGTCTCCATCTCCTGCGGCAAGTGAACCACTTGCTACCCTGGGACTCTGGGGTTCACTAACAAAAGGCGATGGAGAAGGAAGCCCTGGGGAAACGATACACTGGTTGGTGGTATACCTACCCCTCCGAAAAATATGAGTTCGTCAGTTGGGGTTACTATTCCCAATATATGGAAAAATAAAACATGTTCCAAACCACCAACCATTTTACTGTCATTGTGGATGTTCCATGATATCTAAAGATGCTTGGAGTGTATCCAGCAACAACATCTTCCAACTCCATCTGGTTGAGTTTCGATCTCAGATTTTTGAGGCTGCCCACTGATTCAATGATGACGCCCTCAACTTTCAAACCTCTTAAAAATCATCGAAAAACGACGGTTCCAATAGTGTCCAAGTACACATTCTATCGACACATAAATGTGTATGTTTTTTTTTAAAAAATAAGATTTACATACATGATATATATATAATATGTAATACAAATGTTGCATAAACATATATTAACATATAAAATAAATATTTTAGTGTATATATATATAATATAATATACAATATATACATATATAACATGTCCAAAATCAGCTGGCTTGCAATTTCAATCTTCAAATGGAAGCCTTCTGTTTTCATCTTCTCCACTTGACCGGAACCTATGGAAAAGCATTGTTCACTGCCATAGTAAAATGACAGGAGGGTAATGATTGCCGACATGGAAAACAATAATGTTATTATTATAATTAATTACTGTTATTTGGGTAATTATTGTCATAAGTTATTTAAGTATAACTATTACTAATTACTGTTATTCCCGACATTAGGGTATGATTACAGGAGGGTAGTGTTGCTATTATTGATTATTATTGCATGATTATATATAAAGAACCTAACTTGCTTCATACTGGAAGTAAATATTTTGCGGCTTCCTGAGCTCTTTCGTTCCCAATTTGTACACTACTTAACAATGGCACGCAATAGAATATAACACAATCCAGTGCATGTATGTGTATATAGGGTCTTAGAGTACATTTTTCCATAATTGTCATGTCATATCACACATCAACAGCATTTCTGCGCCATCGCCGTGTTGCCTCCAGCTTGGCAGTGGCGGCTTTCCACGCGGTTTGCGCTTCATTGTTGCTCTCCATGGCCTTGGTGGGCTTGACGGGTCGGAAATTCGAGTGGTGTGCGAGGTGGATCAACAACAAAAAAGGCTGATTTAATGGGATTTAATGGCTATATCAAGGCAAATCATCTAAAAATGTCATCGTCAACATTTACATGACAGGAAACCATGATGTTTGGTTTCCCCCCAAAATGTAGAGGTCCAGTGAATTCGCCTTTAATCAATCCCTTTGCGAGATATCCAAAAACCTAGGGAAATCATGTGGCAATTGTAATTACCAAGCAGTCACGATTTATCCTCATCCATGGGTTTATATTTACCCACAGAAACACAAATTCTCCCTGAGGTTTTCACCTGTTTCACCACATGGCTTATGAACAGATTGTGACATAAATCTGCCTACAACACCATGACTTAAATCTAAATGTCATGTAGCAATCCTCCCAGCAGGATGATTTCTACACTAGCCTTCCAAACAAATGTGGACTTAACGATGAGTTCAAAATTGTTGTGCCAATGGGTCAATGGTGCCAGCCATCTATCATCCAAGGTTGGAGACAACCCAGGGACCCATGTAAACCTTCAACCTAGGATTCAAATGGGTTACCAATATTGGTCCTAATTCCCCAAACTAGTGGTACTCGCCAAATACTTACAATGGCACCTGCACCTGCCACGTTAACATACGTTTTGTGGTTGATAGTTTTCACCAATCCAGTTTTTTTGAAACACAACTAAACATATTCACAATCATTCATCGGATGATTGTACATTAACAAATCATGTGAAAATATTCAACATTAACACAGCCCTGGTTATCCAAATTTAAACAGCCCTGCCCTGTCAGTCATCCCCGGGAAGCGATTGATGGTTTTTTTCACCAGGAAACATGGGATGTTCATCAGCAAATTGCTATTTTTGCTGTTTCTTTTTGCCTCTGGTTATTTAATGACTAACATATGGAAATTTGTGATTTTATGGTGGTTTAATGGTGGTCTAATGGGATTTACCCTCTGGTTATTTAGCATAGCCATGGAAAATGGCCCGGCCCATAGAAATAGATGGTTTACCTATTAAAAATGGTGATTTTCCATGGCTATGTTAAATAACCAGATGGTATAGGTTACTAAATGGTTTTTATGTTGAATGTGTTTTTTAGTCATAGGTTACTAGCATTTTGAAGTGAACGGGCATTTTTTCATCATTTTTCCAGTTCGCAAACTGTTGAGTTACCGGAAAGCATTGGATTCTCCAATGTGCTGCTGGCATTTTCAGACCACAGACCTCCATTGTCATTTTCCATCATCAAACCAGCCGCTTGTTTGACATCAATAGTTGGGCTCCGGTGTGGTTGACAACATTGATATACCCAACCTGGTAATTTATCACACAACATACGCTCTGGCAATTTAACATAGCTCTTGAAAATACCGATTTATGGATGGTTTAGCTACAAAACAGGGTGATTTTCCATAGTTATGTTAGTTTACCAGAGAACCAGTTTGGTTACACTTGACTAACCCAGTATTAACCCGTTATTAAGCCGGCTTCCACATCCAGCCTTCGACGCAGCTTTCATCTTTTCCTCCGCTGATTTCCTGGAGCCCCGGACGAGCACATCTGAGCACAGTCACTCGATGCCCTTTCAAAATTCAATGGGAATTCCAGGATCCTAAAATGGAGGTACTGTACATTACTGTACCATATAGGCCATATTTTGTGGGGATATTCCAATTTAGGTTCCTGAAATGGCCATTGAAAAATGAATAAAAGTGATGGATAACCATGAAGTACAGTGAAATATTATCACGATAAATATCAAGATCAATAATCTAAAGTCATATGAGGATAGATAGTTATGATCAATTTGAATCATGCAAATGCAATATGGATCTCGCAACGTATGGCTATGGACAAAAACTCTGATGCCCTGATTGTTCTGTTCCTCTTTCACATCAAGTACAGGTGGATGTGCATCCCTGCATTCACATGGTGAATTATAGGTCTTGTCCCATCTGCATATCCACCGGCTAGATTGCATTTCATTGACTTTTTCAACATGCCAAAAAATACCACCATGATATCGTCCCCTTTGGCCACGACATATTCCCAATATATATATATATATAAATCATATATGTATGTATGTATGTATGTATGTATGTATGTATGTATGTATGTATGTATGTATGTATGTATGTATGTATGTATGTATGTATGTATGTATGTATGTATGTATGTATGTATGTATGTATGTATGTATGTATGTATGTATGTATGTATGTATGTATGTATGTATGTATGTATGTATGTATGTATGTATGTATGTATGTATGTATGTATGTATCTCTCCATCTGTATTTATATACATATATATATATTGGCGGTTTCTTAGCATGGTGGATCCCTAAGTCACCGTGGGTTTCAATAGCAAAAATGATATTTGGGTTAAGCCCACTTTAGGAAACCTCCATATTGGCTTCGAGTTAATTCATAACAGCATTGCTGTCCGGGACGCCTTCATTCAGCGATGGGGGAAAAAATCATGTGAACAGTTTGGAATCTTCCTCCCAGAGTCGAAGATAAAACACATAGATAGTTTGCCGGGAAATCATCTATAAATTGGTAAATATAATGGGATCTAATGGGGTTCAATTACACTCCGGCAATTAATTTAACACTTTGCAAACTAAAATGGACGGCCAATTTACTTCGATGATTTAGCTAGCTATTAAACATGTTTCTTCCATAGCTGTTATAGAAATGTGTTTCACATATTTGAAACCGATCGCCAGCCAAATTACACTCTGGTAGTCAAACGTTGCTGGCCGGCATAGAAAAGCTTATATAATTTCAATGGGAATTTCAGGATCCTAAAATGGAGGTACTGTACCATATAAGGCAATATTTTGTCGGGATATTCCCTTACATAGGCCTTATATATGGTAGGTACCTCCAATTTAGGTTCCTGAAATGGCCATTGATAACTATGTTAGCTTTCCAGAGGGTAATTCTATCCCATTCTGTCCCTATAAATCCCCATTGTTTTTGGTAAAGCCTCAATTTTCGAACGGTTTGCCAGACGGGAAGTGATATAAACCCCCATTAAATATACGTAGTTATAAGTACCATGAACCATCGTTATTAGAGTTATGTTCACCAACTTCTAGATGATTTCCCATTAAGTCACCATAACATAGGAATATCATTTTGGGATATCATAGGAACATCAAAGACTAACGGGGATGCGTGAAAATATCTTATTCCCCTACTGTGGATGGTTGCGAAATCCTGCACCACCTTGGTTGAAACCCTATAAATAATAGGATGTTTGCCATCTATCAACTGGTGCAAGATTTCGCAACCATCCACAGTGTGGGGAAACAAGTGGATATACAGTAACTAGATGTAACTAGTGAATGATGCTTGGTTGATGGCTATATGACAAATTACCCTCCGGTAAACATGTACATAACTATGGAAAATCACCATGCTAATGGGTAAATCCACTATTTCTATGGCCATTTTCAATAGTTTCTTGTATGTTTACTAGAAGGCACATGGGATTGTACTGCCCAACTGATTGGTGGTTTCAACCCCTCTGAAAAATATTAGTCAGTTGGGATGATTCTTCCCAACATATGGAAAAACAAAAAATGTTTAAAACCACCAACCAGCTATGGTTATTGGAGTTATAAACCCACCAACTGAGCTATCCTTTGGGGGCCCACCATATAATTACCCAGATGCAACCATAACTATGGAAAGATCCACTATTTTCAATGGGAAAATCCACTATTTCTATGGCAATTTTCAATAGCAAACTGTTAAATTACCAGCTAAATGGTTCTTAGATGGGCCATGGGATTAGCTAAATGGTTCGTAACTGGGGATATAACCCCCTATATCCCAATGATAATCCATTTACTAATTAGTTAACTAACTCCATGGCCCATCTAAGTACTGCCTAATACCCTCTGGTAAACTAACATAACTTTGTAAAATCACTATTTTCAATGGGAAAATCCACTATTTCTATGGATTGTACTGCCTAATATATTGTAGCCCTCTTCTTCCCATATGACTGCGGCTACCTCTTCGTGGCCGCCGCTTTGGCGGCCGCATCGCTGTCGTCGCTGCGCTGCCCGGCTTCGGCCGCCTAAGTTCCAACGCACGTTGTTGGCACCACGGTGGTGTGATTTTGACCATTTTTTTTGGATGAATAGAATTTTATGGTGATTTTATGGTGATTTTATGTTGATTTTATGGTGGTTTAATGGTGATCTAATGGTGATCTAATGGGATTTACCCTCTGGTAAACTAACATTTTTCTATGCAAAATCACCATCTTTAAGTTCGGTAATTTAACCATTAGTAGGTGCCATTTGCAATAGCTACGTTAAATTACCAAATGGTCATTAAATGGGTTTATAGTTTTATATATCCAATTACTGTAATGATTGATTATCAACTACAAATATAAAACCATAATGTGTGAATTTATGTGAATTAAATGGCTTTATATTCAATTCCATTTCCCAATATGAATATTCCATTTTGGCTAATTGACCATTGGCAATCATTGGGAAGTGGAATAGAATGGGATATTATTGGTATTAATCATTGGGATATGGAATAGAATATAGACGGAATGTAATGTTTTAATTGTGTTCCCAATCATTGGTAATGAAAGGGAATGAATCGGATATGAACCACCAGTCAGTGGGCAAATAGTTAGGTTCTTCATCATGGGGAGGATTAAGTAGTACGTGGGTAAGTTCACTTCAAAAATAACTGGACCCCCCTACGTACCCCACTTCTAAGTGGGGTGCACTACTGTAATCATGTTGATGAACTTAACTCTTGGGCCTTGATCATTGGGTGATGTGAGTTGTTTATCACAATAACAAATAAACAATAACAACAATTAACCGCTATTATTGGGCTTGTTATCAGTTATTATTGGTTATTATTATTATTATTTTTTTTTTTTTATGTGGGCTCACTATAATCACTATAACAACAACCTACAAAAAAGCGGTTATTTGGGGATACTTGCCCCCTACATCAGACATAATTTCAGTGACTTCGCGACGATTGCGAAATGATTCATCCGAATGATCATCCATCCCATGTGTTGCTGCTTAACTCATTATTATCATGGAATATAATCTCAACTCCGGATTAAGAATGGTTTATTAATGGTTTATTAATGGTTAGTGATGGTTAATAACTATTAATAATGAGGAATAGTGGTTAATGTCAACTCCGGATTAAGAAACCATGGTTTATTAATTGTGGGGGTACCCTCCAGATAGTCACAATATGATACATAAATGGTATCCACCCAATTAAACAGCCTAGGAGTTTATTAATCCAGGGTTGACATTAATTGATATCCCTCATTAGCAGCTACAAAAACCTTCACACTCCATTTATGATACCATTTTCCCATTGACTATCCCCGCATTATACCATTGTTTTTTTGTTGCTTGAGCATGTTGAGTCTGTTTTTTTTCGCCAGCGGTTTCTCCAGAAATCATCCAATTTTTTCCCCTCTTGCCGCATCCCACTTGGTAAATGGCTTTTCCCCGCACTTGTAGATTAATGGGATTATATGGGTTATATATGGATATCCTCAACTATGGATGCCATGGATCCTAAGTGGGAATAAGTGTGATGGATCTCCAACTGGCACCTTCTTCTCGGCGGCTTCCTTCTCAGCCGTCATGTTTTGCTTCTTGGCCTCTGCCTTAGCTGTAGCTTCCTGAGGCAAGGCCAGTCAAGGCCAGCAGGCAGCAACATGGGGGTTTACATGATGGACATAACGCCGGGGGGTTATATATGTTACCCTCTGGTGAACTAACATAGCAATTGAACATGGCCATTTATAGTGGATTTTCCCATTGAAAATGGTGATTTTCCATTGCTATGTTAGTTCACCAGAGGGTATGATTTACAATATGCCAATATATAGTGTATATAGGCTTCACATATACAGTTCAAAAATATAAATACCGGCTTTCATATCCCCACATGTTCAACTTGGGGTGTATTTGAGATTCTTTGATGCATTTGGGTGCCACATTCGACAAAGTTCACAGCTGCGACATGCCACCCCTGTGATGTGATCAACATTGGCTGGATATCTACGAGGATAGCAGTGCATCACCAATTTTCACACTAGTTCACTGTTCTAACATGTTCTAACCGAACCCATCAATAGTTGGGATTTTTCGACCCAAATATGCCCAAATGGTGAACGCCAACAGCCCCTGCCATCCTCTCGCCTTTGACAAACGCATGGTGCGACGGATGGCTTTGCTGATCCGCGCAGGCACTAACTTCATCTCCTGGACATATTTTTCACAAAAAACAGGTGGAAACTGTGGGAAATTTCATGCATCAAAAGGGTCATGGGAATCTCAAGGGTTGAATCCTTTGCACCAAGTTGATGTTCCAGAGATTTTTTTGAGAAATAAGGAGAGTTGAGGAATGTGGATTTTTTTAAGGCAGATCCAGGTTGATTTTTCAAAAGCCCGTGGGATCTTGTGGAGCCCGTGTTGGGATGATTATGCTATGGCAATGCGAAAATCCCTGCAGTCTGAGGCTGAGTGGAACATGTTGGAAAATCTTGGAGTATATCCCAGTCACATCCAGTTTTCTTTAGCCAATCCGTCTGAAAGTGAACATTCACTACCTGTAGCATCCTATATCAATCTTATGGGGACATATCAATGAGAGGTACAACATATACTGGGATATTATGGGCTCTACCCTCTAGTAATTTAAACAATTTGCGAGCTGGAAAAGCACCCTTTGCAAGTGGTAAACCAGCTATAACCAGACTATCTTCCACTTCGCAAACTGTTCCATGGCCACAGTTATGGCGTTTTTTCCAGTTATAAGTACTTATGACCCCATTTAAAGAATGTATAATCCCATTTGCAACCAGTTATAACTAATAAATGGCCATAACTGCAAAGGGTGTATCCCTAAACGTACTGGTACGTTGTCCGAACAGGATTCCCCGTTCGGAAGGTGCCCAATATGTGGGGCAGTCGAATCCCATATAATATATCATGTAATCATCAACCAACCATCATTCACTAGTTATACATATATCTGGGTACACGGTACATGATAATATTTCACTAACCTGAATAGTTCGGCCATATTGGGATGATTTCCCTTACTAACCATCATTCCCAGTGAGGGAGAACAGTGAGGTCGTTATAATTTACCCATATATTATATATATATATATTATATCCACTTGTATCCCCATATGTTGATGCTTAACTGATGTTAAAAGCACCAAAAAATGACAAGAACCATCAGCCAACGGAGGTTTAGCTAAGCCGTAGCCACTGCTCACTGCCTCATCAAGGTATTCGTCACTCTCCAAGTCCAAAGCGATTTTGGACCTCATGGGCTCCAAAGCGGGTAATGAATCTTAAATCATCATTGGGTTAATCTAATAACAATCTATGCATTAATTATTGTAATGAACTATAAAGTACTAAACCCTCTGGCAATCACACATGGCAATGGACAATCTCTTAACAAATGGAGGTTTAGCTATTAATTTATACCATCTGGTTATTTAACATAGCCATGGAAAAACACAATTTTTATATAATAGGTAAAGCATCTATTTCTATGGGCCATCTATACCATGGTTATGTTAGTCATAACCAGAGGGTAACTGAACTATATCTTATATCAAGTGTTGTTTGTTACAAAATGTAGTTGTTACAAGCTATTACAATGCTTATAGACGCTTGTAGATAGATGCTATATAGGCTATAATACATCTATGGTGATAGCCATGGGGCTATCTGGGCCGGCCGAAGTCGGCGCACAGCACCTGTTGGGGTGATGGGATTATTGGGACGCACCTGGGGTTTCAATATTGATTCATGTGGTACTTGATGCTATGGATCAATTATGTTGCTTTGGTGGCATGAAGTTCATGAAGTTCACTATTTCTCTTGCAGTCCAATAACTAACTTCCAAACTGGGTCCAAACTTCCAGATGTGGAAGATGGATGAAGACTGAGTATCCTGACTCCTCTCGAACGGCTGCAACGGCCGCGGACATCAAGATAATACTCCAGCATCGGAAAGACGTCATCGTCAGCTGAAGAAGGAAATTGCGAAACAAACTACGACCGTGTTGATCTGACTGTTTGAGAGAACTGGCAGCGGGAAAGCCCTGGAGGTGAATGCATGTGAATGCGGCTGACAAAAATCATTCACATGTCTTAGAAGTCTGGAAACGAGGTCGAGACACATCGATGGGATCTTGAAACGAAAAGACATTCAGGATTCGAAACATCCAGACCTAAGGTTGCCAGTGTTGCTCCCCATGGACCAAAGATTGAAAGCTGGGGAACATTGGGGAAGCCAGGAAGAATGCGGGAATGCTTCTGGATCCTGTCAAAACCTCTGGGGCTCACTAAACTCAAAACTTATTTCGCTGTTTGGACATGTTTGGACATGTCTAGTACCCAAAATCTCAGTAACTGTAGAGAATCTGGGCTAGTTGAGTGCCATACTATATATATATATATAACCTATATATATATAACCAATATATAACCTATATAATATATATATATATAACCTATATATGTATATCTGGGCCAATTTTGCTGTGCTCAATCTCAAAATGCCATCAGGTAGCCGGTAGCCATTTCTACCCAGTCTCCTCCTTCTTCAGGTAGTCTCTGGAACCTTGGGGCAACCTGGTCCGAAGGAATCCGTCAAGCTGGGTATCCTGGGGAGTTGCTGGGGACTTGTGGAGACTTGTCCCAGCAAAATTTCTATGAGCCAAGACATGTAGGACATGTCAATGTCTCATGTTCATAGCGGGATGGATACTTCTTCACTTCCCATTTTAGCATATATGTTAGACACTTTTTACATGTTTAAACATCTGCATATTCTGTACATACAAAGGTATAGCTTTATTTTTATCTATTCAAATATAAAATATAACCATATATAAACATATATAATCATATGTAACCCATAGTTCACCCATGGTTTCCCTAAACAGCCTTTCCCAACGGTGCAAACAGAATCTGCCCAGTGACTTCTTGGGCGCTGCCAAGATCACCTCCACAGCATTGGCCACGATGAAATTCCTCGACGAAGCTGCCCATGCTCGGCAAATCTCAAGGAAAACATGGAGAGAGATGCTTGGATTCTATTAGATTAGTTCAATTAGCTAATTATGCACACATATGTATATATATATGTATATATATATATATGTATATATATGTATATATATATATATACATGTAAATCAAATTACATAGTTGAATGTTGGTCATCCTTTTGGCCGGGCAGCTTGGAAGTGACCAGGTTCATCACCGGCCTCTCCTCCTGGTGCATGGCAAGGATCATTGGAACATCCCTGGGTTATAACTGGTTAATGGATGTTAATGGATATTAAATGACCATCCACACACACATATATATCTATCTATCTATCTATCTACTTCTATCTATATACTTCTATCTATCTACTTATATCTATCTATTTATCTATCTATCTATCTATCTATCTACTTCTATCTATATACTTCTATCTGTCTACTTATGTCTATCTATCTATCTATCTATCTACCTTTCTATCTATCTATCTATCTACCTATCTACTTATATCTATCTACTTATATCTATCTACTTATATATATCTACTTATATCTATCTATCTGTCTATCTATCTGTCTATCTATCTGTCTATCTATCTATCTATCTATCTATCTACTTATATATATGTGGATATTAATGGATATTAAATCCAGAAATCACATTCATCACTGGATATTCAGTTGACTAATATCCACAAATGTGGGAAGAACAATGTCATAAACCAACCATTTGGGAATATTCGGAATGGTAAACATACCACCTATTAAAATGATGATGACTGAAGGATGGTTCATGGCACTGTTTTACCATGTTTTACCCACACTACTGGATACTTTTTGGATGTTGGTATTTTGAAAAAAAAAAAACATCAAACTGATTTATTGATCATTATAACTAATGTTTGGTATTTTGGATGGGCATTTTGTATGTTATAACTGATTTTTTGATATGTTTTCTTCTGGGAATTTTGATGATTTGATGCGGAATGTGACTCGTGGGATCGGACGTGCTCCACTCGATCCACGGGAGTCCGATATGAAAAAAAATGATGCGATCGCACAAAAAACAAATGGAACTATACTTAGATAGGCCATGGGATTAGCGATTCATGGTTAGTAACTGGGGATATAACCCCCTATATCCCAATTATAATCCACTTACTAACTAGTTAACTAACTCCATGGCCCATCTAAGTAGAACTTCATGGCAGGATCAAGCAAAACAACAAACCTGGCTGGTGGTGGTAAACTAACAGTTTGCGAACTGGAAAATCATGATTTTTGATGGGTAAATCTCACTATAGATAGGTAAATCATAATTATCCTGGCTGGTGGTTAGTTTTAACCATCTTGAAAAATGATGGAGTTCGTCAGTTTGGGAAGGATTATGTATATATATATATCCCTTTAATGATGGAAAATAAATGTTGGAAACCACCAACCAGAAACAATAGTTACTTGGTATATGCACATATCTGCCCCATCCGCTACCAGGTGAGAGACCATCATCGCTGGGTTGAACCAATGTGGAACTGGGAGATGTTCCCCTTGAAAACCTCCATCAAGCGGCATTCCAAGCGGCATTTCCCATAGTTGTCTCATGATTTCCAGATCTTTTCCGATGTGTTCCCATTGTTTTCCCTATATCTTTCCCATATATTTTCCTATATGTTCCCTATATTTTCCTATAGGTTCCCTATATTTCCTCCGTTTTTCAAATTGTCGCCGCCGCGTTCCACCGGCACCAGGTTCCCTGCCTTGGTGGGTGGCCCCACGCGCGTCTGCGGCTTCAGCTCTTTGGGCGCTAAAACCTGTGACCAGGAGATCTGGCAGGTTTTATCCAGCAATTTCTCCGGGTTTTATGAGAACCATCTGGGGTTTTGTGAGCAAACAACTGCCAGATCTATTGATTGTGACGGCAAAAAATAAGGGGTAAACATGAGTTAAAACCCCCAGTTCTGGCAATTTGTTTGCAACATTTGGGTTTAACCGTTTAACCTGTTTTTTATTGCAAAACTTCGATGATTTTCGCTCACGAATTCAATCTAGGAATTTGATGCTGTTTTTTCCATCGGTTGGCAAAATTCGTCAACAAAAATCCTCAGCATGCCTCTGGATGTTCGCGCTTCAGTTGAGCCAACGTCAACACCTGCGCGGTTTGGCCAACGACAAACCGCAATATCACCAAAAATGGATGGATATTACCATCCTCAAACGGTCTGATTATGATTGGGTTTGCTACATTACAATCTAAATGGAACTATAGAAAACCATAACATCTGTAAAAAAGGGTGAGGTTATGCAAAGCTCAAACACGCAATCCATTTGAATACACATCAAACGTCTAGGCAAACTACAACAACTGGAAACACACATGTTGCATTTTTGCATGATCTTAATTAATCGTAATTCAATCGTCTCACTAGTTGACCAAACATATACAATCAATATTGTTTATATATTTATAAATTATTTATATACCTAAATTCGCTGGATGATTCCATCATCCCAAACATCGTTGAAGATAAATGAAGACATCACATGGGTTTTTTGCTTAAGGAACCACCCAAAAATAAAACATATTAATATTACCTATAGATTCCCCAAGTAGTGGATTCCCCACGGAGAAAATCCAAGATCAGCCACTAGCATCAGCCACTAGCAATAGTCAAAGATGGCGATCCAAAATCCTCGATAGCTTTGGTGATGGGAACATCCAGCTACCCTCTGGTAAACGTTTGCAGTTTGCGATTGAACATGGCCATTTATAGCTGGTTGGTGGTTTCAAGCCCTCTGAAGAATATTAATCAGTTAGGGTTGCTATTCCCAATATATTGAAAAATAAAAAACGTCCAAACCACCAAGCAGATAGTTACCAATAAACATCAATAAACAATGGTGGTTTTGCATAGTTATGTAAACGTTTACCAGAGCGTTTTTATGGTGGATGTTCCAGCATGTTCCAGCCATGTTTGGGGACCAAAGGCTCAACCATGCTGCGCCGCTGCGCCTTGCCGCCGCTCTTGGCACACCTTGGGGGAGCGTTGGTGAGTTGCTGGACTTGTTAGAACCTTAGCTGGACCTAGTTGCGGGTGGCCCAATAACTTGAGAAACCACAAGGTATCACCAGGTCTGTAGATGTTGGTTTTCGGCGAAGCTTCACCACAACCCCCATCCGGGCCCCATCCGGACCCCATCCGGGCCCCATCCGTTCCAGTTGAGCGTCTTCTTGAGGTAATCCCCCGGGTCTTCCGCGTAGTCTCCACGAGCCTTTCCAAAGGTGGCATGAGACCTGCGACCGACGTGTCCGACGAGACCTACAATTGATGATAAACATGTAGCAAAAGTAAAAGGCATGATAAACAGCAAACTATGCCACCTGTAGTAATAAACTTACTTCCAACTATGCCACCTGTATGACCTTTTTTATGACCATGATCACCATCATCACCATCATCACCATGATCACCCATAAAGTTGCCATAAAGTTGCCATAAAGCAATGATACAGCATGCTGATCCGCCCCAGGCCAGCCCGAGGCTCGTGCTGATTGGGGACCGGCTTGTCCTGCGGAGCGTTTTTGGGTGTCACCGTACTCACATTGTCAAATAGTAAAACTCACCGAAAGATGACTTTGAAAAAAGGAAAACACCAAAATAGTAATCATGGCAACTTCTCAAAATGTTGTGAGTATAATATGAGTATACCATCATATATATATCATCATTACTGGTTGGTGGTTTTAACCATCTTCAAAAATATGAAAGTCAATGGGAAGGACTATCCCGTATATTATGAACAATAAAATTCATGTTCCAAACCACCAACCAGATTGTTACCAACAAACAATGGTGGCTTTCCATAGTTATGTAAACGTTTACCAGAGCGTTTTTATGGTGGATGTTCCAACTATAAAATAGTGACATTCTCCTTTACCCATAGGATCCATGGTGCTGGTATATATGCCAACATTTGGGGTATATTGATGGGATCCATGTTACCATATATATCAGCACCATGGATCCTATGGGTTTGAATTTATGTTGCTGTCTTATGAGTATAATATGAGTGAAATATGAGTATAATATGAGTATACCATCATATATCATATATCATATATATACATATATATATGTATATCATCATTACTGGTGGGTGGTGCAATAACCATCTTGAAAAATATGAGTTCGTCAATGGGAAGGATGCCATCCCATATATTCTGGAAAAATCATCATCATCATCATCATCATCATCATCATCACATTCCCCTGGACATATTCCCATTGTATAGTTGGAATGTCACTATTGTATAGTTGAAATCACTATTGTAAATCCAACCGTTTCATCTGCCATTCAAACTAGTGTATTGTATCACTATTGGAATCACTATTGTAATCACTATCGGATGGCAGAAATCCAACTATTGTAAATCCATAGCGATTCCCTATGTAATTCTCATTGTATCACTATTGTAAATCCCCTTTTACAATCTATTGAAATCACCATCGTTTCATCTGCCATTCCCATTGTACTTAGATAGGCCATGGGATTAGCTAAATGGTTAGTAACTGGGGATATAACCCCCTATATCCCAATTATAATCCATTTACTAACTAGTTACCTAACTCCATGGCCCATCTAAGTATCACCACAATGAAGGATTGAAGTCCCCTTCTCGAATGGTGGGTAACGTGTTGTTTCGAACGATTTCCTGCAGGTCGCCGGCCACATTGGCCACCCTTGGGCAGGTCCTGGGCTGTAAGAGATCCCATAGGAAAACCCGGGGAAAATCATGGGACAACAGAGGAAAATATGGGAACATCTAGGAAAATCATAGGAAAATCATGGGAAAATATAGGAACATCTAGGAAAATCATAGGAAAATCATGGGAAAATATAGGAACATCTAGGAAAATCATAGGAAAATCATGGGAAAATATAGGAACATCTAGGAAAATCATAGGAAAATCATGGGAACATATTGGAAAAGATGGGAAAATCATAGAAAAATCATAGGAAAATATAGGAACATCTAGGAAAATCATAGGAAAATCATGGGAACATATTGGAAAAGATGGGAAAATCATAGGAAAATCATGGGAACATATAGGAACATCTAGGAAAATCATAGGAAAATCATGGGAACATATTGGAAAAGATGGGAAAATCATAGGAAAATCATGGGAAAATATAGGAACATCTAGGAAAATCATAGGAAAATCATGGGAACATATTGGAAAAGATGGGAAAATCATAGAAAAATCATAGGAAAATATAGGAACATCTAGGAAAATCATAGGAAAATCATGGGAACATATTGGAAAAGATGGGAAAATCATAGGAAAATCATGGGAACATATAGGAACATCTAGGAAAATCATAGGAAAATCATGGGAACATATTGGAAAAGATGGGAAAATCATAGGAAAATCATGGGAAAATATAGGAACATCTAGGAAAATCATAGGAAAATCATGGGAACATATTGGAAAAGATGGGAAAATCATAGGAAAATCATGGGAAAATATAGGAACATCAGGAAAATCATAGGAAAATCATGGGAACATATTGGAACAGATGGGAAAATAAAGGAAACAAATGGCAAATCCCGATTAATCCCCGAACTAAATGGAAGTTGATAGCTGGGAAATTGATCAGAGTAAATTTGGTGGCTTTTCATTTGCCACGTTTCATTGCCTGAAGGTACAAAAAAATAGGAAAGGACAATCCCTTTGTAAAACGGTGGCCTAAATTACCCTCTGGTAAACTAACATGGCTATTGAAAATGGCCATTTATAATAGTGAGTTTTCCCATTAAAAATGGTGATTTTCCATAGTTATGTAAACGTTTACCAGAGGGTACATGTCTATGTCTCATGTGGGGGGGGTACTACTAGACCAAGACATGGGAATGCGAGACTATCTCAGGTTGTTCATGTGTCCATCTGGGCTGCAGTTTCTCAAAAGAAACCAATCCCATCCCGCCCATCCCTCCGTTTATACTAAACACCACCCAGAAGCAAGGTTTTTTTGGGGGGGAAGGGGACGAAATCACATATTTAGGACCGTAGAATGGGGGTGTTTCATGGGGGTGTTTGGATGATTGCCATGGTAGATGGATTCCCACACATTCAAACAACAATAATAACACTAATGACTATATATATATATGTATATATGTATATATATATGTATATATATATTTATATGTATATATATATATATATTTATATATATATATATATATGCACACAGTAAGAATACGTAAGAATGATAATTCCCATATATGGCATTCCCATGAACAAACAACCGCGAGCCAAAGCCACGCCCAACACGCCCAACGGCTGGGCGAGACTCGTTCCAAGAGGTCCGAAGGTAGTACAACTTGGAGGCTTGGCGTGCGAATGCTTCGACTTGTGCATGGGTGGCCTGCGAGTCGAGTCGAAGGCATCATCTACGTTGTTCGTGGGCCAAGCCTTTACGAAATAACAAAGTCGGTGAAGATGTTACTCCGTTTTTTTGTATATGTGATATATCAGTATTGCCAGTATGGCAGCGATATTATGTAATAAATATAAGATATAATAATATCATTATTATATTATATATATATTGCCAGTATGCCTATAGTCTATATAGTTAATGGAGTTGTTTCAAACCAAATTGGAGGATCATTCCACTTGGTACATAAAAATGGTTCGTAACCATAGTTCCTTCACCCATTTATCTACAGTTATGGCCCTTATGGCCCTTTATCAGTTATAAGTACTAAGAAAACTCCATTTATAGAATGTATAATCCCATTACTTTAACCAGTTATAACTAATAGCCATGGCCATTTAACTTTAGTTAAACCATAGAAAACCCACTTTGACCTAGGGAATTTACTAACCAGGTTTTTTTTCAAAACCAAGTCCTGACCCCATTTGGGATGATCTCCACCTTCGTCTGGTGTATCTTTCAATTTACCTTAGATACTGGATTAAGATTGGATTCATTTGGATGATCTGATTTAATACTGGTTTAATCCATATGATTAATCATTAAGATGATCTTTAAGATGATTTAAACATGGATTAATTGTTCTGAATGTTTAAATAAATCACCAGGTATATCCAAATAATTCCAGATTTCTAAGGGTGACGCAAATTCGTCTCAATCCTTTGAGTTGTTCAAGATCAGGCCTTTGGAGACATTAAAACTGAAGGTGTGCAGGAGAGCTGTTTTTCTCAGCTTGTTCCGTCCAAAACCTTGGAAAATAACCAAACTATCCCATATGATATTGTTTCATACGTAATAAATTAATTTGTCAAAAAAGAATCACTCCATCAAATTCTAATGTATATATATATATATGTTGAAAATAGACTGTGATATGGAACAATGGATTTCATGATGGGATGTGGTAGGTAACCAAAAAGGTTTAGAAGGTGGAAAACACATGCCTCGAAAATCCTCAAAATTAAAAGATCCAAGACACCGACAAAAAAGTCGGATTAGTAAAGCTTCCATGTAGCAGGGGAAAGGGCGAGCATTTAAACTTTAAACTGATTCCCACCTCTGACCTCTGAAGCGTCTTCTTGCATGTGCTGCAAGAAACATCCAGACATACGACCAGTAATGGCATACAACTCTAGCAACTCCCAAGATAGAAAACAAAACAGTTTCCTACAGTAATTTCCGTTACTAAAGCAGACTTTTTCCTATTACCAACTCACCAGACCTACATCTTTTTGGTGCTGAGCTCCCTGAAATTTCCATCACCGCCTTGGGACAATCTCCGGCTTCGGCGGGATGATACGATAGATCCTGAGAAACCCCGGAAGTTTTTCTCGCAGATTTCCGAGGAAAAAAAGGGGTTTGTCTTTTTTTCATGTTGGGAATGGGATTTCCATATAAGTACTGAGCCTCACATGTAAATCCATCCATCATAATCCATCATAATCCATCATAATCCATCATAATCCCTCATAATCCCTCATAATCCCTGATATTTCCACATTTGCTCCTTTGGGATGGAAGTACTGAGCCTCGCCATGGTTTCTTTGATGCTCCAAGTGGTGACATTCGCTCGCCAAGGCGCGACTCACCATGGTCCATGTACATCTTGAAATGCTGACCTTGGGAGAAACTCATGTGGGCTCCGTGGTGACCATGGTCGATGGGGAAATGGCCTGATGGGGTGTGCGAAATCCAACAAATACCCTCTGGTAAGCATACAAAAAGCTATTGAAAATGGCCATTGAAATAGTTGAATGTCCCATAAAAAAATGGTGACTTTCCATAGTTATGTTAGTTGACCGGAGGGTATTTGAAAGAAAACTCAGTGGACATGTCATGGGCAGTCATTGTCAATATGGACTGCTGGTCGATCATCACATATTTCTATGGAAATACTTCCTTTAATGGAAAAAGTCATACAGAATGTCAATCACGGATTAAAAACTCCGTGGGCAGTTTAGCTGTGGGGTTACCATCATCCATCACAATGGTTGAAGGGGATTGCATGGTATTCCTGCTTTATCATCCCCAAAATCATCCTGTGTTTTACCCAACATACATCAAATCTTGGACTTATGGTGGATATATCCTCTGGTAATCATAGCAATGGAAATTTCCCCATGGAGCAAGATGATGTTCCCATAGAACCTCCATTTCTAGGAGATATCCCATTGCAATTCTTGAAGGTTGACCGTATGTTCCATTCATTCATGTTAACCTGAAAATTGTATACATGTTTTCCTTGTAGATATTATCTGATATTCTTGAAAATTGACCATTTTGGTTTTCCATTGTTTCCTTTGATTCATGTTAACATACGTTAACCTTAATTTTACATGTATGTACATGTCCTATCATCAAACCCCATATGTTTATGGCGTGTAGCGTTTCTTGCGAGTCACTTGGCTACCGCCTGGGTAGAGACTTGTCACAGGCTGTCACAGGTGGACGGAAAAAGCGCGCAGCTTCAGCCAACAGCTGTGGGGAGTTGGCAGATGTGTAGATGTGGAATTCTCACATATGCGATGTCTATCTGTATAATATGTATACTGTACACTGTATATTATGTGTATACGTAAAGCTGATAAAGATCATTAAAGATCTAGTTATATTATATATATATATCGACACATAGAGATACATATAGGTTTATAGCTGGCTTATAGATTTACATAAATGATTCATAGATTAAATTGTAAGCCAATAATTACATGTCAATTTTAAAAATCAATGTCAGCGTGTAGAATTGGATTTTTCATTTGCAGGTTAGATTGTTGGAGGGGCAAGTCAACTGTTGGAAAATCACTGGTTGCAGGTCTTGGTTTTTCAATTGGCAGTGTTGGCGTTTCACAGAATTTAAGGATTCAAGTGGTGAGCTTGGGTTGGACTGTCACCCCTTCAGAATCACTTCATCACTTCAGAAGTCCATTTTTTTTCGTTGAACGATGCATGTATTTCTGGTTCTTTGGTTATTTGGCTAGATGTCACATACCCTCTGGCAAACAAACAGTTTGCTATTGAAAATGGCCATTGAAATAGTTGATGTTCCCATTAAAAATGGTGATTTTCCTTAGTTATTTAAACGTTTACCAGAGGGTATTAAGAACGAATGGCAGAAATGTTAAAATACATCATACCCCGCCGGCCAAACGGGACGATGCTGGCAAAGGACCATGCAAAACAGAGGGATTTTAGCCATATTAGGCTATGAATCAATAGCTATATCTAGGCCATTTATAGATATTTATAGGGGGATGACCATCCATTTACATCCATCCATTTACATCCCAGCTATTTTGCTGTTCACCATACCATCGGTAACTTGTGAAAAATCTCCATCGATTCCCGATCCAGCGACACCACCGGCTTCCGGACCAACGAGAAAGGTTCGGCTCTTCATCTGGGCCTTGACTGGTTGACTGGTTGACTGATCGTTGTTCGACCAGGGCAGCTGAGAGACCTTCCATTTGGTAAACCTAACTTGGCCATGGAATAATGGAAATCCATGGAAATCCATGGAAATCCATGGAAATCCATGGAAATCCACTCTTTTCATGGGAAAATCATCCGTGAATATGGATAGAACTGTGCGATTTTGCAGTGGCGTGTTTGATCCAAGATGTAACCTGACATAGCAGCTATAGTAGCTATAGCATCATGAAGTCACCCACCAGGGAGTTTGAAGCAACCCTACAAAACCACACATGGTTTCCAACACCATGTGCGAATTCATGCCTCAAATGTCCAGTTCGGAGCATTTCTTTCCATAAACATCCCAAAAACCATCCCAAAACCATCCCAAAAAAACGTCCCAAAAAACATCCCAAAAAAGACATCCCCAAAAAAAACATCCAAAAAAAGACATCCCCAAAAAAAAATTCCCCAAAAAAAACGTCCCAAAAAACATCCCAAAAAAGACATCCCCAAAAAAAACATCCCAAAAAAGACATCCCCCAAAAAAACACCCCCCAAAAAAACATCCCCAAAAAAAACATCCCAAAAAAGACATCCCAAAAAAGACATCCCCAAAAAAAACATCCCAAAAAAGACATCCCCAAAAAAAACATCCCCAAAAAAAAATCCCAAAAAAAAACGTCCCAAAAAACATCCAAAAAGACATCCCCAAAAAAAACATCCCCAAAAAACATCCCAAAAAACATCCCAAAAAAGACATCCAAAAAAGACATCCCAAAAAAAACATCCCCAAAAAAAACATCCCCAAAAAAAACATCACCAAAAATAGACATCGCCAAAAAAAGACATCCCCAAAAAAAACATCCCCAAAAAAAACATCCCCAAAAAAAAACATCCCAAAAAGAACATCCCAAAAAAGACATCCCCAAAAAAAAACATCCCAAAAAACAATCTTCAAAAAAAAATCCCAAAAAAGAACATCCCAAAAAAGAACATCCCCAGAAAAAACATCCCCAAAAAAGACATCCCAAAAAGACATCCCAAAAAAAGACATGCCCAAAAAAGCATCGCCAAAAAAACATCCTCCAAAAAAAACATCCAAAAAAGACATCCCAAAAAAGACGTCCAAAAAAAGACATCCGCAAAGACATCCCAAAAAAGACATCCCAAAAAAGACATCCCCAAAAAAAACATCCCAAAAAAGACATCCCAAAAAAGACATCCCCAAAAAAAAACGTCCCAAAAAACATCCCAAAAAAGACATCCCCAAAAAAAACATCCCAAAAAAGACATCCCCAAAAAAAACATCCCAAAAAAGACATCCCCAAAAAAAACATCCCCAAAAAAAACGTCCCAAAAAACATCCCAAAAAAGACATCCCCAAAAAAAACATCCCAAAAAAGACATCCCCAAAAAAAACATCCAAGTGTAGCAATGAACATATCAGGCTATAGCTCTCCCAGAACTCCAGGCGGTGAATTTCACGCTGCACAGCTCCACCCGCTCCACCCGAACATCGCAGCTGCGGCGCCTCCAAGACGTCTAGGACCTCGGTGATGTCCTCAGTCCGAAGACGTGATCATCAACATCAACACCATCGAGTATTGGAATATATTGGAATGTTGCTACATCCCATTGGGAATGGAATATCAATAACTTTCATGATGATAGTTGATGATAGTAAATGATGATAGTCAATGATAGTTAATAATTAACTATATCCCATCTGGTTGGTGGTTTTTCGCCAGCCCTCTGAAAAATGATGGAGTGAAAGTCAGTTGGGATCATGACCTTCCCAATGTATGGAAAAATGTTTGTAACCACCAACCAGGTAACAATCATGAATAACATATAGCAATGGGAAATTAGAGAAAAACACATACTAACAATAATGACAATAAAAAACAAATCATCATCATCATCATCATCATCATCATCATCCTATTCTACTAATAATTACAAAAAAAACTCATCATAGGAAATTTGATCTTCTTGTAACGACAAATGATGTGCTGGGGATGGAGCGTCGGACTCCAATAGCAGGTGGTCCACTTCCATCCTGGGCGTTTCTTCGGCACCGCTTCAGTCCATCGCCAAAAGGTGTGCCTTGAAGTGCTATACCATAGTGATACCATAGTCAATAACATAGTCAATAACATAGTCAATAGTATAGCCAATAGTATAGTCATAGTTATTGTCATAGTTCTTGTCATAGTCATTGTCATAGTTATCCCATAGTTATACCATAGTCATGGAAATATCTTGATTTTAGAAGAAAAACAGCGATGCTTCTGATTAACAATTGGATATGGGGGGGTACCTTTTTTTTCAGACAAAGCCATGCATATTGCTCGAGATGAAGCAGTTGAAATCAGCAAGCAGCTGATGCTGGCATCCAGGCAGGCTGTTTCAGTCACATTACTATAGGGAAGCTAATATCTTCTTTACTAGCGGATAGTTTGGAAATGTTTTGAAGAACATTGAACACCAGTGTTGTTTCTAGGAGCAATAAACAACTGGTTGGTGGTTTTAACCATCTTGAAAAATATTAGTCAATGGGAAGGATTATATATCCCATATACTATGGAAAATAAAAAATGATTGAAACCACCAACCAGAGAGGGCCACATTTTGATATCTACATTATGTTTATCCATCTGTCAAGACTGCCGGAAGGCGCGAGTAACGGCCTACCTGATTCGGTACAGCCATCGGTGCATGCCAACTTCTTTACAAATCTACAGTAGTCGGGTCAATGTCAAATCTCAGCATTTCTTCATTGGATATTTTAGTATGGATATACTGATATATACCTTGGATATGTCTATATACAGTATAATATCTAACATGGATAAATCATAATACATCTAACAGAAGGCAAACTGATCTGTTTTCAATCCCACTTACCTTGAAAGTAGATCCACTATAGACCCTCAGCGCGTGGCGTAGTCCAGTCCAACCAGCTATCCACCAAGCCTGACCCGGAGCTGCCAACGGGTGTCCAAACATGGCGATGTCACTGGGAAATCCTCGAAACCATGGGAAAAACCATAGGAAGATTGTAGAAATCATAGGAATAGGTGGAGGAATAGGTAGAACTCTATAGAACTTTAAGAAAATCATAGGAAAATCAAAGGAAATGCGGCTTATGTTCCATTAAGTTACGTTTGAATTACCAACGGGGTATAGATTTAGACGATATTTAGGTGTTCCTGCACCATTCTGGGACAGTGGCACGCCATGGAGCAAGTCACAATCCTATGCAATCCTGCTATCAGTCACTATGATGTTGAAATATGCAAAATCACATCCCATTCTGGATTGTGGACATCAAACGCATGTGGTCCATAAAAACTCGAATCATCTTAGAGATTTCCTAAACTAGGGCTACCCTAGTTTAATCAACTTTTTGAATAGGATTTTCCATGATAAACATTGATAAACTATCCATAAACATGGCTAACCCCCATAGAAACCCCGCTGAATCCTGTCTGACAGGAAATTCAGCACCGCACCTGATTCGATGAAGTCATTGCCCATGAGTCCTGGCTTAGCGGCTTTGGACAAGAAATGATGTGGATAGAACTTCTCCATTTCTAACCCACTATAGTTGGTTTATATCCATTTATAGTGATGTAACAAAATATGGGCATATAAATGATGTAACTTATAGGATATAAATCAATTTAAATAATGATTGGTTTATATGATGTAACTTATAACCAACAAATTATGGGGATATAAATGGAGAATACGGTCAGCGAAACATGTCAGGGAGCACCCACATCCTCATAGATTTGGGCCAGTTTCCGAAGGATGGCGTTGGTGTGACCTTAAGCCATCAGAAGCTGGGCCACGTCATGTCCCTGGTGAAACCATGCCATGCATGTCATGTTCCGATGTTCACAAGTTTCACAACATATTTAAGATGTTTTTCTTTATTTATTATTTTTTGTTTTCCATAAAAACTTCAAATGTGTCCATCATTTTCCAAACACACCATAGTTTTTCCAACGATGATCATGGACATTTTCCACATGTTTCCCCTATCTCCCTGGTCTCCGTTGCTGAGTTCAACCACGCACTGGGCCGCCTTTGGGAAGTATCAGCTCCTGCGGCGCTACCGTGAAACATGGCATGGCTTGTTGGAAAATGCCTCGTTTGTAATATTTAATGTTTATAGTTTATATACTTATAGATTGAAACTATTTGATAGGTTGTTTTGATAGGTTGTTTTGATAGGTTGTTTTTTTAGATTAGTTTAGATGAATATGTATGGTTTTCATTGACGTTCCAATTTAAACGAATTCTGTATTTACAACTGATGTTCATTAGTAGTTTTCCAATATAAACAACAATTTAGTTCGTGGCTTTCCCATGTCGACACCGGAGGCTAATTTTGCTTCCTTGCCATGTTCGATTGGGGGCCGAACATCGTTCACTCATCAAGAAAACTCAGAATGGGAAAATCAACAGTCAATGTATTTAAAAAAATGCATCAATCTGCAACAATCTCACTCGCAACATGTTGACGACCAAAAAGCATCACCACCAAATTCTACCGTGCTTTTTGAACAAGGCTGGTTGAAGCGAGATACCGTACAGATACACGTTCTGAGTCACCAAAGAACTTCAGAAACTTCGCCATCGAAAGTCTCAAACTCAAATCATCCATGCTGCTTGCATACCTTCTTCTATGTCCTAAATATCCAAAATCATCTAAAGGTGGTAAACCCAGTAATATTTGAAAACAATCCCCAGTATTATCCTAATGGGTGGTAAATATTATCGCCAAATGGTAGGTTTACGGCATTTGGTTTACCCACATTACTATTTCTTTAAATATGATTATATACCCTAAAAATCCCATAAACTACCATTAACTATAGTAGTTGCATGTAGTTGCTGGGGATTATGTCATATATCCCACCAAGTACCACCCGTTATTCTCCAAACGTTCCCATCTGAAAATTCATCCAACCTATGGCCGGCCCCGCCCCGTTCACCCGTTCTCCGGCATAGGCAGACCGCAAGGCGTCTTGAGGGTGCTGGGGCTTAGGGACACCTGGCCATGTCAACTGTCGAGCATACAAAATTCTAATTAGCCTCTGGTAAACTAATATATATATACTGTATATATATAATATAACTATGGAACATCAACATGTTTAATGGGTAAATCAAGGAACTAAATATAACTAAATGGCCATTTTCAATAGCAAACTGTTAGTTTACCAGAGGGTAACTCGCGAAACATGGCAGGGTTTGCGGCGGTTTGGGGAATGCTACTGAAGGTGACCCTGGTGAAAAACGATGCTGTGAATGGAAAAAACCTGCACCACTTTGGATGGTTGAAGCCTTATAAATCATGAGATAAACTGATAAACATGGATAAACAACCTATCAACTGGTGCGGGATTTCTTCCACGTGCAAAACGCAGCACAGGTTTTGTTTCTCACCCTTCGGCGACTGGTCACATGCCAATGCCCCCTTAAGGGGCACATGGGGTGACACACACACAAAGAAACGCGACTTTTGGAACTAAGAAACGCTATGCTGTGAGATGTTCAACTGCAGGATTCTTATGTTCAACTGCTATTGTGGTCATTGTAGCGATGGCGACACCAAGACTGGTGATATTCTTGATGCTATTGCTGATCAGGTCCTTTTCCACTTCAGGTCCTGAAAATCCGGCAGGTCCTTGCGTACTGTTGCACCATGTTGCACCGCTGAAAATGATGAGGTCTAGAGGGTGAAACCATGTTGTCAGAGGACGATCCTTGGAGTGAACAGGTGGCAATCCTTGGGATTTCCTATGGATTCGATCCAATGCCCCAGCGATTTCCTGAAAATGGGGAATCCACCAGTCACCATGCTTTTCATTGCTAAAATGGTCATCCATGACTTGGATGATTTGGGGTCCCACTTTAGGAAACCCCAACTTGGTCTTTGTGGCAAATAGCCGAATCGAACCGTACATTTTCGAGATATCCAAAGGCATACCACACAAACAAACATCTGTCTGTGCTCAAAAATCGCAGTGCCACCAGAAAACAAGAACATAGAACTAAACATCTTAACATGTCTGAACATGACCTATGTGTTGACGCGACACGCATTGAAACATGAACCATTTGTTTTTTTTTCAACTAAACATATATCCTATAAAATTTGATGATTAACCATGAACATATCCCTAAATTTGATGGTTAATCGGTTAATTAATCACAATTTTCCCCATTGAAATGTTTGTTTCGTCACGTATCCCGAAACATCCCCCGCGACAGCAACTGCTGCCAGGTGTCCGTATGCTCAGGGCAGCCAGCAACAAGCATCCAACCTGGTTGCTGTTGAAGCTGAGTTTTGGTGTGGCAAGGGGCGAGGTTTCATATGGTTTCATATGGTTTGATATGGCAGTGTGTCAAAACCTTGTACCCCTGGTGAACATAAAAATAGCTGGTAAATGGATGTTCATCCCACTAAAAATGGTATTAATAGGTATTGATCCATACCCGTATGGCTTAATTTTAACAAAATAACTAAGATGAACTAAGCAATGCGTCCATAAAAAAAAATATCAACCACTGAATGCCGACGGTTGGTGTCGTCAGGCTCCTGGACGGCCCCCCAAAGTTCCATGAGAATTGGTCGGAACATGTCGGAACCACACATTAGTCAACCAATTTCATTACCCTCCAGCAGATTAACATAGAAAACCCATGGATTCCCACGTATACCCCATAGAAACCCATAGAAAACCCATGGATTCCCATGGAAAGCCCATAGAAAACCCATAGATAATCATCGATAGTCATAGTTTCCCATAAATCATAGATACTCTCCGGTAATCAAACGTGGCAATGGAAATTGCCCCATCTATGTGATTTTCCCATGAAACCCTCCATTTGTGGGGTAGTTTCCTTCGCCGCATTTGATTACCGGAGGGTAATCATAGATCATAGATAAAAATATAGATAATCATAGATATTCATAGGTAAGAAGTATAAAATAGTATAAATTCACATCGAGAATCATAGAAAACCATAGAAAACTCCACAGCTTCATACAGTTTCCACATAAAACTGATCCACAAATGGCGGAATTTCTTGAGTCTCCAACCGATCTTCTCCAGGCTACGCTCACCGCCCTGGGCGCGGCTTCTGGCTATACTCTCTGGTGATTTAACATAGCTATGGAAAATGGACCATTTATAGTATTTACATATATATATATAGTTTATCTATAATAATATCTATTTATAGATGATTTATAGTATCCCATTTATATATAATATCTATTTACAGATGATTCACAATGCTCTTACCTATTCAAAATGGCTAGCAGCAAATGCTCAAAACTAGCAATCCAACATAATCCAAAGTTGTCCCACATTTTCCCACCAAAATCTGAAGGTCGTTTTCACCCAACCCACCCAACCCATCAGTGACCATCACCTAACCCATCAGCCAACCCATCACGTCAGATTGGATCATCATCCCAACTATTGGGGAAAATAAAAAGTGTGCCAAACCACCAACCAGTGAATGTCGTTTTTTTTTAGAACCATCACCAAAACCCATCAGTGACCAGCGTCTTGCAGTTGATCTCCAGCTCGGCTGGATGCCATCGACCAGTTGAGGGGGAACTTAGAGGCACCGACCTCGGGCATGTCGACACACCGGGTTTCTTGATGGGTTTCTTAATGGGATATGAATGGAATGTGAATGGAATGTGAATGGGATAGTAATGGGATTTTAATGGGATTTTAATGGGATTTTAATGGGATTTAAATGTGGTTTTAAATGGATTTAATGGAATGTGAATGGAATGTGAATGGCACATAGAAAGTTCGTTGATTTACCGAACTTAAAGATGGTGATTTTCCATAGCCGTGTAAGTTTACCAGAGGGTACCAGAGACTAGAGGTGTATTCCATAAACAACTCTTATTAGAGATGGTCCATAACCTATTATATGTTTCATTCTTAGGGATGTTCCATACACCTATTAAAGTTTCCAAACCACCAATCATCTCTGGTAACTTAACAGTTTGCTATTGAAAATGGCCATTGATTTCGTTGATTTATCCATTAAAAATGATGGATCTTTCCATATAAATCATCATTTTCCCATGGTTTTCCCATGGTTATCCCATGATTTACCATAGGTTTCCATAACTCACTGTAGCCTTTAGGTCACATTGGTCCCCGACTCGTTGCGCGCACAGCGCAAGGCTTGGTCGGATGCTCCACCGTAGCGACACCTGGCGCCATGGCATCAGCAAAATTACCCTCTGGTAAACATACAAAAAACTATGAAAAATCACCATTTTCAATGGGAAAATCCACTATTTCTATGGTCATTTTCAATAGCTATGTTAAATTACCAGAGGGTAGACCGCAAGAAATGGTGGGTTTAGGCTGCTGGCTCCGGTTTTTCCAATTTTTTCTGATGTGTTCAACTTAACTTTGAGGCACAACATGAATGCTTCTGACCGCAGTGGGAACCCATCGAATTTTGAGGTCAACCGCTATCAGGATCTTTCTGAACATGAGTCCTGATCAAAATAAACAAAACCAGACAACACATGTGTGTCTGTACAACTGGGGTATACCTCCATGTTCAGTTATCTGAATGGGAAAAATGATGATCAATTCATGGGCCAATTCATTTGGGCACCCCATGTTCAAAGCCAGTTCATCCAGTGATGAGATTTTTTTCTGGCTAGACAATCCACCATTTACTTCGATAATTGTCCCATTTTCAACCTGCCATTCACCGAGGTTTCCACAGACCTCACGGTAGTGGAGCACTGCTGCCAGCTACCGGCGCTGAGCAGGGCATCGAACCTCAGGCGTCTCCACAACCCGAATCAGTTCCCAGACAGCGGAGGCCACTGGGGAGCCCAACGGAAATTTCCCGCAGTCGCATTGACACTGGTCATCCTGGGTGGGATCATGTCGTGGACGGAAAAACCACATGACCCCACTGGGCTGCCGTGCTGTGCCAATGACGAGCAAGTCTCGTAGCTCACCCTTGGCGTGTTCACATAAAGAATTGGATGCTCTGCGGCAAAGATGAACTTATATACATATATATATATGCACCATATATCTATATATGCATATAGATAGAATAACATAGATACACACACAGCCATGGTTTTGACTAAGCTACACATTGGGACAGCAGAAATCTGCAAGTTGGTACAACAGTGTGGGACTAAAATGCTGTTTTTCCCAGCAGGATTCTCCTAAATCCAGTGATTGATCATATTGTTCTGGGCAAATGATAATGATTCACTAACCTAAATAGTTGGGCCATTTTGGGATGATTCTCCTTATTAACCATGATTCCAGTGGGGGAGAACAGGGTTTGGTCGTTATAATTTGCCCAGATATTGGTTGCTCTATGGCTCTATCCCAATTATTATATCCCACTAAATGCCGTTTTTTGATCCGTATAGGCTGGATAATAAATTGATAAGTCCATGTTATCCAAGGTTGGTTCCATTGGTCGCATGTATTTCAATATCCCCAAGGTTATCCCAAGCACTCAATGGTGATTTCTGGTGATTGGATTTGGGGATTTTCACGGATGAATCGCTGTAGGATTGATCTAAGGGTACCAAGATTCATGTTCCATGTGTAAATCCTTAAGGTACAGCTGTTAGTAACTTGAATTAGTATCTTGGTCAAAAATTAAGTCCATGGTTAATCCATGTTCAAATGAATTAGTACCTTGGTTAATCCATGTTCTAAGGTTACTAATTTGTTGGTAACCCCCATTGCTACAGTTGTGAGGAATCCTCATCCCCTTTCATGACTATTAATGATAATTATTGACAAGTGGAGAATCCTCCATCTATAGAGTGAGGAGATTCCCATTTTTTAACATCATTTATTGAAGATGTTCAATGGTCATGTTTGATGGAGGGCAATATCCTCTTCAAAAAAAAATCCCATCCCCTCTGAAGTCATAACTTATGATAACTGACCGATGTTGAATGGTGATTTTAACGATGATTTCTCCAGTTCGCAACGGTATAACGGTTCCACAACGGGCAAATCTCCCCCATTTCTACAGCACCCCAGTCGTCCCGCAAGGTGTCCACACAGGTGGCGCCAATTGCGATGGCATCTCTCCACTATTGCTGGGTCGTGAAGTGCCACACCATCTGAGCCTGGGAACTCAGTAAAAGCCAATGCGAAAACCGTGAATAGTCATGACATTTATATTGGATGGTAGTAACTGCTACTGACTTAGGATATCTTAGAATCTCAATAGTGAATTGGATTGAATTGGCAACAGCAAACTAAAATATTCTGGGGGGGTTACTATATAATTAATGAATAGTAGATATGGCTTAACACCAGTTGACACAATATTTTGAAGGTCTACCTCCAGCCGCACGTGCGCACAGCCAGCTGGGTTTATCTGAAAAAATGCATCCCAAAATCCAATGGTATAGTTATCAGTTACCTATATCAATTCACCATGCTTGGGGGAAATCCAACTGGTTTACTAACAACTATCCCAACTATTCATATGACATCACTATGTTTTGGCATGTTTTGGGGGTATAGTCCAACTGGTTTATTACAATTATCATAAGTTATCCATATTCACATCACCATGTTTTGGGAGTAATGTCAACCCTGGATTAGTAAACCATGGTTTATTAATTAAATGGTACCTTCCCAATTAAACAGTCTAGTGGTTTATTCATCCAGGGTTTACATTATCAATAAACACCGATTATCATTAATTATCCATATATCACCATATATATATATCCATATTATATCACCATGTTTAGGGGGTATCAATAAACATGCGACTCGCAACTCTTCTCACCCCGCAGACTTGGCCCCCGGCAGAGTCCGCACGGTTTCGATGTGACCACCCACCACGGCCCAGTGCAAGGCCTTGCTGAGCTATGTTAATTAACGGCCCTTACCGGAAACGTGGGATTTCACGTGGCTTGGAACAAGTCCTTATGGGATCTTAAGCAACATAAGTGTGGGATATATGGGACTGGAATATTCACGTGGACTATGGGATAAGCAACAAGTCTTATCATTGCGATTACTGTGGGAATATATATATATATGGGAACATCATGGGATATTGACAACCCAAGTACATTGGGAGTATGGGATGAGATTAAGATATCTGAAGCATTGATGATTTGATCATTGCCCTGGATTGAATTTCCACCACTGGGCTATTCCATTGGGGAAATACCATTTTGGCAGCAAATGACATCACTACTTTCAAAGAACCGCCCGAATTTTCAATCAACCAGGGTTTAAAAACTATGTAGGGGTTGACAGTATATAGATGCACCAAGGACTGGGTCAGGTGGCTACTCCGCAAAATGGGGTAATTGATACCTCCGACCGACCGCGAAAAAATGTCATTTCGACCCCTGAACATCATTTTTGTCAAGAGTCAGGACTGACAAATTTCCTAGATTGTGTGTGTGTGTGTTCAGATGTTTTAAGGCTGTAAAATTCGACTCAAATATACCATCCCATAATCAAACGTGGCTAGCTGGGAAGTCCCTTATAAATGGAGGTTTTAATGGGAAAATCATCGAAATATGGCTGGATTTTCTATTGAAATCATCGAACCCCAGCAGGATAAACAGCAGCCGATAGAGCTGCAAAAACTGGGCCCCCTGGCCGTTCTGCCACCGCCATCAAGAGCGTCCACCTGATCTTCAGTCTCAAAAAGAATGTGGAGCTTCAACATCCCGTGGTGGCAACTGATAGCCCATCTAAAGAATATTGCCTTCTGGTAATTTAACAGTTTGCTATTGAAAATGGCCATTTATAGTCGATTTACCTATAAAAAATGGTGATTTTCCATAGCTATGTTAGTTGACCAGAGGGTAAAGAATTACAGCCGATGAGGGCTGATCATGCTCATCCTCTAAAAAAAAACGCATCGAAAATCATGGGAAACATTGGACATATGGTTCTGGGTCAAAACCCTGGTGCTTGTTTTCGGTACCTTTAAATAGTTGGTTAATGGATGCCTATTCCCCCAGTCATATGGGTAATTTCATAGGTTTTGAGCCATCCCCATATCATGTGGCCAGCAGCTGGACCCCAACCTGGGTTTTCCTGGACGCCAGCAGCCCTTCCACAGCGCTCACTCGGCCCTGGTCCAGGCCGATTCCCCGGGCAACCTGTCATAACCTGCCATGACCTGAAAAATAGAAAAGAACATTGAGAGAATAGTCATATACCCATTCGGACCCATTCGAGCGAAAACAAACACACACACACATGTATATGTATGATATATATATATATATTAACTATTATATATATATATCATATATATATATATATTAATCATATATATATATATATATATCATACATATACTATTATATACAGTAAATATATCTTACCACATCACTAAATCCCCAATGCCAAATAGCGTGGCTCTAAAAAAAACATGTTAAGCATAAATGTGCATCAACATACAACAACCAACCTGAAACATGGATATTTGCCCTTACCAACCATCATCATATCTCAAGAAATATATAACATATATCATATCTTTATAATAGATACACATGGATACCTGGTTGGTGGTTTCAACCACCCCTCTGAAAAATATGAGTGAAAGTCAGTTGGGATGATGAAATTCCCAACTGAATGGAAAAAAATGTTTCAAACCACCAACCAGATATATACACATAATTCTTACATTTGATATGTTTATATTCCCGATGGTAAAACCACACATACCCTCCGGAAAAATCTCACTATATCCCCATGTTACCGCATATCCCATATCCTCATGATATCAACGACATCCCTTTCAATCAATACACGTAATCAATTGCTAATTTAGATAATCATATATTATAACCATCATCAAACAAACACGCATATATATATATACATACATACATCACCATCACACACATACACATATATAATCATATATATATATATACCAAATTTATATATGCACATATATATATATATACATATATATATGTCATATGTCATATGTATATAACTGAGGCATATATTATCCCATTAACATTGTTATATTTATATGACATATATTGAGGCTTAATATTTATATGTGAGGCTTATAGCTGAGGCTAAACAATATAGCTGAGGCTTAATTTATCATAATTATAGAATCCCATTCTTATAGCTGAGGCCCATCTCCTCATAACGATCAAGATCCGCCGCCTCGGCAGCTGCCAGGTGTAGGGGCATCACGCCCAGGACGTCTCGCCACTCCGCCGTGGCGTTGCCTGTCAACAAGGCCTGCGGAACGAGAAACGTCGGATGCCTGGGAAACAAAAGCTGGAAAAAAACACCATGACCTCCATAAATGGTGATGGTTTATATACATATATATATATATACCACCTATAAAAATGGTGACTGAGGGGATGGTTTAGACAAACTATAAAAATGGTGATGTATTGTGAATATATGAGCTGTATACCCGCTGGTAAGCGTTGACATAACGGAAAAGCACCATTTTTAGTGGGTATATCAACGAACTAAATGAAAAAACATAAATAAAAAAAAACAATTCATTGGATTGGTTTTCTTGGGAAAATCTACAGGAAACTATGGCCTTTACCATGACATATATGACATATGGGGTTTCCGCTTATTTTTTTCCGACCAATCCAATGAACCATGGATGTGTTCACTTCAACGCATAGCCATTTTTCATGGAACATGTGCTGAACATCGAGGTATTGGAATAACCTGGTGATATACCTCTTTTGCATCCATAAATAATAACCAAAGATACCATCCAAGATAACGTTGAATTATACAATCTACTTGGGATTTTCATGGATTTTTCCCATTGGGAAAGGAATAAAAAAATAACTTTCATGATGATAGTTGATGATAGCAAATGATGATAGTTAATAATTAACTATATCCCATCTGGTTGGTGGTTTCAACCACCCCTCTGACAAATATGAGTGAAAGTCAGTTGGGATGATGAAATTCCCAACTGAATGAAAAGTCATAAAATTCCATGGTTTCCAAACCACCAACTAGATATATAAGGACTCGATGTTTGATACCGCACTTTTCTTGCAGGAAAACATGTGCAACATACTACCATCATATTAACGATATGTTCCGGATCGGAACTGGGATGCTAAATGATGTTGCCGCAATCGACTAGTCTCCTCTTTAGGAAAAGTAGAGGGGCCGGTTTGGTATATGATGGTATTTATCATCTACCCATTGGTCGTTGAATTGGGGGAAAACCTCTTTTAACCAACCAACCAGTGATATTTTTGGGACATCTGTGCCACATCACCAACCACTTTGACGGTCGGACATGCCTCAACCACTGCAGCATTGGCACTAAAATGCAACGCGCTGCGGTTGCGATAGTCCACAGCATCAGCTTCTGCCCCCGCCCTGGGCCAGGAGATTGTCCACGCCACTGAAGGTTGGAATGGGGGTACCCCAAGCGAGCTATGGATGGTTTATTTCATGGAAAATCCATGAAAATCCCATCTATAAATGGATGATGACTGAGGTACCCCTAAAATATAGGAAACCTCCAAATAAATAAGTGAGATCTTCATTGTCATTTACGGTCATATCCCTCTCATCGTTGGATACATTTTGTTTATCCTCCCAAGAGCTTGCCTGGAAGTAGAAAAATATATCGACCACAGAGCCGGTACATCTTGAGCATGGTGTATACCCCCATGTGGCAATTTGTTCAAGGAAACCATGGTGCTTAGCCATTGCTTAACTAGGGCTTTTCTCAATATGTCAATATGCTCGCCACATGCAGTGGATACCCCCTGGTAAACTTATGTATATTATATATATATGGACATGTTTTTCGTTTAAGAACGGTCAATTCACTCGAAATGGCCATGTTTTTTCGTGTTTCCAACATCTTCACATTGATTTTCTCCACATTTTCCAAGGTCTTCACCAGATTCTCCCCACATTTTCCCAGCAAATTCTCCCCAGAAATCGGCACCTCAATAGGATCTCCACAGTGAGGGCCTGCTGCTTCCGCGCTGCTAGGTGCAAGGCGGTCGAGCTATTGGCCATCCTGGCGAGTCAAAATCAGGGATGGATTTATGGAGTTGTGATTTAATATCTCATTCCAGTATATCTCATTAATAGATAATTATTAATAGGGAGTTGTGATTTAATATCTCATTACAGTATATCTCATTAATAGATAATTATTAATAGTGGTTATGATGGTATAATATCATTAAAAAATCATGAACATATCCATTAAAAAATCATGAATATCCATTGATTTCTGAAAATCGGTTCATTGTCCTTTACCGAGAATTCTTAAAGCGCACACTCGCTTACGTTCACTTGGGGTTTTCCAGCTGCTTACTGGTCAAGTCGCGAGAGATATATTGGCGGAAGCCCTGAACGGAAGACCATGGCGCCATGAGAGCTACCCGGCCTGGTAAACGTTTACAAACAACGATGGAAAGATCCACCATTTTTAATGGATAAATCATAAATCAACTTAAAACTATTTCTATGGTAAACTGTCCCAAAAAAAACGATGGAAAGATCCACCATGCTATTCATGGGTATCGACTGGGCCATTTTCTATGTCGCAAACTGTGAATGTTTACCAGAGGGTAGGTTCTGCGTGACTCATTTGGTGCATGTTCTGAATGTTGAAGATGATGCCATTGCACAGCAGGCCAGAATGAATGCCACTTTCTTCACAGTATTATGCTATGAGATCGAAATCTGCCGTATGCTCGGCGTAAGCAATTCGTGAGCTAGTCGTAAGTGAAGGTTGCATTCACTGACTTCTGGCCCATTGATGCCCATTGTGCTTCGCAGCTTGGTGATATTTTGATCCATTAACCATTGAATATCAATATATGTTCATAATAGTTTCGCCATTCTAATATCCCATATATCATATATTGTTATGATATTAACCATTATAGATATTATAATATCCCACATATTGTTCATCCATAAGTTCAGCCAGAATTATATAATATCCATATGGATGAACAATATGTGATGGAACCATAAGTTCATCCATATGTCTGGGTAAATTAGAATATTTCACTAACCTGAATTAAGGCCATTTGGGGATGAATTCCCTTACTAACTATGATTCCAGTGAGGTCGCAGTGAGGTCGTTATAATTTACCCAGATATGTTATAAAATAATATAAAATATTATAATATTCCATATGTTCATATCCATTCACCAGCCATATCAGCCATATCTGGCCGCTGGAGTCCCGCTGGATTCAACGACCTCTGCATCACAGACACGGATTGCAACAAAAACCTTGGGCCGCGACGGCCGGGTGCCAGGTAGGGATCAAACTACAGATTTACATGGAATTTACATGGGATTCACATAGTCACCTAAAGAAAATGCGAGAAGAAATGTTATGTTACCTTTGAAGAAACAAGTTCCATTTAAAATCATGTTCCTTTCCCTCTCTGTCTGGCTCTTCCTTGATCAACCCTTGTATTTTGACGCTTGTTTGCTCTCCTACATGTGTTTTTTGAGGGCCCTGCACACGAGTGTCATTGAGTCACTGTCAAAAATAGTCTAAAAAATCATCCCAAGATATCCAACTTGTATATCATTGGACAAGAATGGAGAATGAGAGCCGATGCATGATAAAACTCAACGAATCAAACACCCAACTTATACTCTCATCCTTTTACCATCTGTAAATCTAAACTGGAACTGGACAACCCATGAAAATTCATGTTTTTTAGATGATTTTCTATATATATATATAGATATCTCCCATTGCAATCCATTTGTACACATTGCCTAATAGATGGTCATTTCCTCCATGTTTCCACCATCAAATTCATCCAGATATATTCCATGATATCACCATTTCACCCATGTTTGCTACTTAAATTTCAAAATATTCCCATTATATCCCATCATATCCCACTATAATAATACCGTAAATGGACATATGATGGGATTCCATGTGTAATCATCATATTACTGTAATTCATATTGTAAAATCCCATAATATTCCCATGATATTCCCATCATGTTCCCATGTTCGTATCCCATTTCAATAGGATTTTCCATTATAAACCCTCCAGCTATTGGGGAACCCCATTTTAGAAAACCTCCATATAAGATCCAATCACAAACCAACGCCTTTCCTCCGCCTGCCACGCTGCTGCACCGCGGCCGGCTGTTCCGCCAGCGCAGCAGCGCCCAAAACGCTGATGCCCTGCTGGTCCAGGCGCGTCAGGGATACGTTGAGCCTTGGGAATGCGGCGCCAACGGTGCCAACGCTTGGAAGATCAATGGTTTATGGATAAAGGTTGGTGCTATATCCCTATAATTAGTGAATATCCATGGTTTATTCACCATAATTATCATGTTAATATCCATGATTTATTCAACCATAGAATTCACCTATAATTAGTGAATTAACACCATAAACCATGGATAGTAGGTTATTATCCATTTCCCTAGGTGAATTCTGTGGTTCATTGGGGGAATGCCCTCTGGTTGGTTGAGTTGGTCGATCTCACCATCGAAAGCAAACTGTGCTTTTCCTCCATGGACGTCCTTTTTTCGCAGCTAGGAACAGCTAGAAATGAGGGATTCACCATTGATCATGGCTTGAAAGATGTGAAAATCATAGAAAAGCTCAATGGATTGAACATGATTGAACCATCAACAAAAGTGGATTCACCATGAAAAATCATGGATTTGTCCATGGAAAAAAGATGGATGAGTTTCACCCATCTTTGATGGGTTTCCTGTAAAGTCCCCATCTTTGAAGGGCTTCCTACCATTTCAATGACATGGGGGAGAAAAACAAGGATTGGAAAGCAATTTTTATGTCCTCCGGTTTCACACCTCATCTTCCAAGGGCCTACTTGGCGTCGATTTTTTGCTGTTCGAGAAGGAACATGCATCAAGGGGATATCAGCTGAGTGCGATTTGGGGATATCAATCCATATCATGATCAATCTGAATGGGGACACCCAAAATTTGGCGCTTGATTAGCGGCTTCATCATCCGAAAATGGTGCTTTTCTTTGCATCAAAAAACATGGGATATAAACCAGGGAACCTGGGCTCGTGAGGAATACCAGACAAGACAAATCAATAGATATCACATGATTGTAGCAAAACTCTAGGATGATCCCTGCGAATAGGACACGGATGAGAAGTGTTCCAAGTTCTTCTTACCAAAACATCTACTGTACCAATCAACCATCAAGGTGGTCCTGACTTAGGATCGTTGATCCTTTTTGTTGGGTCACATATATTACCCTCCAGTAATCAAACATGGCTGGCATGTCTACACTTCATAAATGATGTTCCCATTAAAACTTTCACTTAGGGGATTTCCCCGCCAGCCACATTTGATTCCCAATCATCATTGTATCCATTTATCTCCCACTAGTCCCTAGTGTTGGTTATATCCCCATAATTCATCCCCACTAATCATCATAAATGTCCATTAAATCACCATAAACCAACAATTTTCCCACCATAAACCACAATTTCCCATGAAATTCCCCACCAGAAACCCTACAACCCTAGGGCCCTAGGGTTGCCTTGGAGGATGGCCCCAGGGTTGCAACCCGGAACATCGTTATGTGCCGAGGAACGATGCCATAAACCTCCCAGAGTCACCATGGGAAATCACTCGCACACACACATATCGATCTATCTATTTATCTATCTGCATAACATATACATTTACATATACGTATACATATACATATACATACATACATACATACATGCATACATACATACATACATAGATAGATAGATAGATAGATAGATAGACAGATAGATAGATAGATATATATGTATACACACACACATATATATATATATATTACTGTATAATTGTTTGGGACCATAGAACGCAATATAGGGGTGTTTCCAGTAATAACAGCGGGATGGGATTGTGATATTATCATATTAATATAATCTTTGTTGGTAATGTGAATATCCCCATGTACTGCCATCATGCCAGGTACTAAGTTGAGATTCTCCAACTTAGTTGGAAGATGCCCAGTACGCCTGGCATGACCCTGGAATTGGGGACCTCATATCCACCATTGTCCACCCAACAAGTGCCAGTTTCAAAATCCAAAAGGTACGATGAAATCACAAATTCAGAGATATTCCAAGAGCCAATGGTTTCGAAAAACCACGTTTCTCCATGTTTCCACAGTTTCAAAGTTTACGGTAAACGTTTACAGTTCCATGTGCATATAAACGTACATTTCTAGATCATTTTCCCAGAGAAAAAGTCAGTTTTCCGATGGTTTTCCCACCATCTTTGCTGTAAAAATCCCAGGGAAAAACGAGTCTGGCCGAGGCGCTCTGCCACCTTCACTTGTCCTTTCTCCACGCTCTCAAAGATGGGCGTCCGACCCCTCTCCTTGGAGTCGAGAGTTTCATGACGCTGGACGAAGCACATGTCAAGTAGACTCCACTACAGTTACAAGGGGTGGAACATAATATGTACAATTTAGATAAAGAATAGATTATATAAAATTATGTGGATCCAAATGATGTAACGTGATCTAACAACATTAATCGTCAATTGCAGCTCCAAGATTCATCCATGACATAGGGCGAATAGCCCTGGTACAGCATAAAGCACGACCGGTCAGAGAAGGGTATTGGAGGCCCTGGGAAAGCCTAGATTGAGTAGATGGGTACTTTCCTCCATTTGTTTCTGCTCCCTGCTGCCAAATTAATCCATCAACTTATCCAACGGAAGCTTCGAAAGAAAATGCAAAACTTACCGAATCGCACAATAAAACTTTTCGGACTCTTGGTTCAAAAAAAATGCAGTCGATGCGAACGGTTGCACTTTATGATTCTTTATGTTGCACATTCCTATCATTGCCATGGCCCAAAAAGAGGAGATGGCAAAAACAAAAAACTATGCACCCAGCCTGCTCCAGAATCATCTGCTGCACGATTGTAACCTAGCAGGCTTGATTATCTTGATTCACTTGGAAAATTTCAATTTCAATATTTGACAGAAATAAATCGCACAATTTGAATACAACAAGCATAGTGATGATAAAAACAACAATAATAATGAATCCCTGAAATTAAGGGGATGATAATAATCATACTTCATAATCATCCCACCTTTCAACACAAACCCAGGTTGAGCGACGTTGTCTTTGAGGAAAGGCAATCTCTAAAGATTTCTTCGTGATGGAAACCACTGAACTGCGAAATAAGCCTCATTGACCTAGCCCTAGTGCATACCAACAAATCCCTGATAATTGTATTTCCCTGTCAAAATAGGTTAACCAACATTAACTAACCCCAAAATCAGAAACTTTTTTGGAAGGGTGGGGAATGACCTACACCCCAACATTGTGCATTTCGGTCACTTGCCACCAAGCGACGTTGCCGAAGCCTGCAGCAGCTTCTAAAGCGAAGCCATTGTTGCGCTCGAAAAGGTCCAACTGTTCAGGAACGAAAAGGACCAAGTTGAAACCATCAGCCCTCGAGGACATATCGTACCCCCTGTTTATTGATGTGGTACCATTCTACCACTGGGATTAGCAATACTCTTAGGGACTCCCCAACCAGCTGGCAGTCTTTTCTCCAGTGCATCAAATACAGCCAAACAACTGCAAATTCTTGTGCAGAACTAAATGGTGGATGATGGACCAAGAGCATTTTCAGGTGGCAAGCTAGTGAACCAGAGTCCCTCCTGATATGAGCAACTCATCAATAGCAAGTGTGTTGTTCCTCGTGCATTTCGAGGTTTTGATTAGCCAAACCGTGTTGAACTCCCAACTGTTGGGATATGTTGGGATGTTCAGTGGTTTCAACATGTGTCAAACCATCTCAACATAAATGGATCAAATTGCCGGATCATCATCTGATCCAAGGAGCCAAATGCAGGTGACCATTCGCAAGTGCCAACTGCAGGGGCATCAACTTCTGCTGATCTTTGACTCGAAGATTGGCTCCTGGTTCGAAGGCGCTGGGGATGTGGTGGGATATCATATGATATCATGGTGTCATGGGGGTATCGCAAACCATGAGAAATCATCAAATATCATGGGATTATATTCAATAATATATATATATACACATATACTGAATACTCATGAGTTAGGACTTGTGGCCTCTAAGATAAAACTTCTTCAGGGACCCATTCTATTGGATGGGCATTGGCGATGTCGAGTCGCCACATGGGATTTGCCCAAAACTGGTTGGTGGTTTTTCGCCACCCATCTGAAAAATATGAAAATCAATGGGAAGGATGATCCTATATGTTGTGGAAAATAGGATTTTCATGTTTGAAACCACCAGCCCGTCATGTTGAGTGACAGCAGCAAAAGCTCATGAAAAAGGAACTCACAATGAAACTAAAACGCAACAGTCCTATCTCACATGCTTTCAGTGGAACATCTCTCTTCCTTGTTGCGCCCATGTCCCATGTAGATTCTCTGTGTCAAAAACCCGAAAGTCCAATCTCACATGCTTTCAGTGGGCCATCGTCTTCCAATGATTGGCGTTCATTCAATACATCATACATATGTTACGATATGATATGATATGATATGATATGATATGATATAATTCAATGATTAGCAATTAGCAATGATTAGCGTTTATTCAATATATCCAGATATCAATAAAAACTCTATCAATGACATGAGTGTCCAAGACATGCCTGGCCACTTGGGGCTTGGATAATTTGCATTTTTTTGGCTGATGAGCAGGCATTTTGTATGTTTTCCGTATATCAAATCTATCTTCAATTGGAGTACAGGATGGTGCCCCCCAGTTAAAAATTGGTTTATAAACCCTATTAACTATAGTTACATCATGTTATATCTACCATAAACCCTAGTTAAGCCACTAAGTATATCTCAACTTAGCTATCTTGGGGGCCTGCTCAGGGCCCCATCCTGTGGAAGGATGTTATGGACCGTGGCATTGAAAACATCATTTCACAATCTCCATTTCCATCATTTCATAATCTCAATGGGAATTTCAGGATCCTAAAATGGAGGTACTGCACCAAATAAGGCCATATTTTCTGGGGATATTCCCTTACATAGGCCTTATATAGGCCTTATATATGGTAGCTACCTCCAATTTAGGTTCCTGAAATGGCCATTGATAATCTGATCCAAAAAAATGTCAGCTATTGTCAAATCCTGATCCCTAAAAGGAAATGCCCTGGCCTCAAAATCACGGGGATATTACATCGACGAGCACTGGATTTTGAGGGGTTCATCCATGGCTTTCTGCCAGGCTGAAGCTTACATCCTCCACTCTACTGTTTGTGGTGACCTGGATGTGTCATGCCAGGGTTTGGTTACTGCAAACCTTTCCCTAGCCAGAAATGAGTTCCTTCCGAAACCTTTCTCTGACCAGGAGTTCCTTCACATACTGGTTGGTGGTTTCAACCATCTTGAAAAAAATTAGTCAATGGGAAGGATTATCCCATATATTATGGAAAATAAAATTTATGTTTGAAACCACCAACCAGTATATGATTGGATATTCAAAGCCATGAACCATAAAAGATCCCATGTTTTCCGGAGGTTGTTCGAACGTAGCTGTCGTCCCATTCCGGTTTTGTCGTAAAACAAAAATCGCTTTTTTCGACAATCTTGGCTAACCCCCAAAAAGATAGAAACGTAGGACACTGCTGGAAATATCAGGTAAATATGTCAACTGTATATATATATATATGAATTAAATATAAATATAAATATATATATATACATCATCCTCAAAACAATCATGTTCTATCTTTTTGCAGGTCACTACCGTAGCATCCAAAGGATTACTGGCTGGCATATGGCATCCCCAAATCATCCCAAATCAGGATGCGTGGATGGATCATAACTCTTGGAGCTGCTGTTTTCATCCCTTTCAGCCAATGTTGGTCGCGATGCTTGTGGCCGGCCGGCTGGTCGCAACTCGTACCCTGTGAAGCACAAGGGATGGTCTCCAGTTCCTGGAAAGGCTGCTGTAGAACAAGAAGAGCTCCAACAGTGTCCAGGCTTGCGTCCCGGATTCTGAGCAATGCATAGCAACGCCCATTTGGAATTGGAAATCTAAGACTACTCAATCATATACGAAATCATACTAAATCCATAAACCCTCCATATGTTCTTCCAGATGATTGGACACACTCCAGCGAACACAGCAACATGAAGCAACTCACTTCAACACAAGTGAGGCGTCATTGGACCTGGAGTCATGTCGTCCACAGCCCTTGTGCAGGGTTCTCGGCCACCTTTAAAGAAGTTCAAACCGAATTAGACACCGCTGAGTAAGTGAAAGATTGCGCATGCCAAAGTTGCGCAATCACATAGCATACGTTACATTTGTTGGCAAGGGTTGTACCGCTTGCTGTTTCAAATGTTTCAACTCAATTAAGAAAAATATCAACCGGCAGTCAGAAGTTCTAAATATTTAACCCAAATAAGGTAGGAATGTTTTGGAGTGAACGATTTGAAGCCACCAAGCAGTATGAACTTCTCGGTCCATTTCACAAAAAGAAGCGCGGCATGTTCCCAGTTAAAAGAATTGGGGGCAGACAGTACCGAGGCAACGCTGCGATAATGGCGTCAAAGTTCAAAGATGTTCAAAGGTCCTCTCAAACTTCGGATGCCGGCTTTCTGCAGCAGCGAAGCGAAAGATCAGTGAGCAACTTCTCAACTTCGTGCATGATGTCACCAAGCCACAATGAAGGTGGCAGTAGCATAAATGAACATTCAATTGAAATGGTTAAGTTTCAATTTCGACCACTGTAGGTGATACTCGTTTCATATGGTTCTTCAACCATTAACATCCACACACGTGACGACACCTCCAGCACGAAGTTTAGCTGCAAAAAACTTGCTGCAGGGAAAGACGGCGGACGTCATGCGCTTCAAAGAATGGCTGTGTTGAGCTAGAGATGGGTGTCAACTCCAAATATTGAAGCAACATGTTGCGTCCAATGTCCGACGACCAATAGGCTCATTCAGTCTCTGGTACTCATACCTTATTGGATCTTATTGACGTGTCACCCTCTTGGATGTGCGGAAACTGGCAAAACGACGTGCTTTTTTTGGATGATGTTTTCCGACCTCCGAAGATGATTATGCCGCTTATGCATGCCTATGTCATACATTGAACATCATTAAACAGTATTTTAGAATAAAGGTGCTTCCATTCAAAGATTGCCAATAAACCTCCCAACTTTTCCCATGGCATGAACTTTTTCAACATAGAAACGCTGGTCGTGGTTGATCCGAAATGGTATACTGGGAATAAATTGAGGAACATCTTATGAAAGAAACAATTCTATGATGTGGGCATATATTATATGTATATGAAAATGAGCTACGCCCCAAAGAGGCTATGTGTTAACAGGATAAATATGGAAAAAATACACCAAACTAATAGAAATTGGGGTCCCCCATAATGCTGTTGTTTCGTCATGTTTCGTCCACTGGTGCGCATGGCATCCAACCGTGGTGCGCAGCGAGATTTTGTTGAAATGCAGTGGGTAATTTGTTGATGGACCGTCTCAAAGGATTGTGTGGGTTTGTGCCTCTATCTTCCTCTATCAACATCACTTCGGGGTTTCCTAAAGAGGTGCTACCCCATGGTTCTCCCAAATCAGCAAGAGTTAGACCAACTTAGCATCGAAATCCTGTGGTTTTGGGCCTTTGGAGTACCCCCTTTTTAGAAAACCTTCATTTTCCACCACTCTTCCACCACTTTTCTGAGGAGTGTAGCCACTGGATGCACAACATCTGCAGGAATGGATGGTCGGATGCCCTCACGAAGTCAGCACAAAAGTCGACGGAGGCTCGTTGTGATGGGATGGAGAGGGGCTGTTCTCCTACTATAAAAACATATGGAACCACTTTGCAGTAAGTCGATAGAGCTTCTATTACATATCATACATCTAAGATACATCTATACCCCTATAAGTTTGAGACAGGTCCACCTTTTGCTGTCCATACCCTGGCCTTTGGTGGCCGAAGAATCAATGCGTCACCTATCTGTGACCCAGCAGTCTCCCTGTAAGTACAACTGGGAGACGCAGTGACCGTAGGCTGCTTGAAAGTGCGGCTGCATCTGGGAAGTCGTCTTAGTTCGGTGTGAAATAAATAAACACGAGTCATAGTTCGGCATCACAAACCCAACAAGGGTTGAAAATAAATACATGTTACATGATGTTACATGTACTCAATGATTAAGCCATGTTAAACTACCTAACCATGCAATTGTGGCTTTAAATGATCTGACTTGAACATACCAATGACCTGACTTCTTTCCCCGTCGCCATCTAGCAATCTGGTGAACATCAATATAGCTAGTCAATGGATGTCCATCCCCCTAAAACAAACTTGTATTTATAGGCATTGATCCATGGCCAAATATTAGAACCATCTCGCAAAATCCAGCAAATCACATTTGTGGACTCAAACAATCATCCACAAACATAGGCTGTACACTCAATTGTTTCCACTACTGTAGTTTCCCTTCCTATTTTTTGTGGCTGTTCGGTGGTATAACTAGACTGAAACCAGTCTATATAAAACATTGCAAATCTATCGTCTTCTCCTTTAGTTTACAGTTCATTTTTTTTTTTTAAGGCAATGTTTGTTTAAACCAGTCTGTTAACACTATACTATCCAGCAAAAACAGGCGTGCTTACTGGGGCAGCCCACAAACGGGGTTACGGAAAATCACCAATCAACAGACCCTTCACCAATTCATGTTTTAAAGACACCCAATTCGAACACGAGTCAATGGGTCAATGTATGTTAATGTGCCATATAAGTATGTATGTACATACAACATTAATATTCATTGTATATAGATAATAATATATATATATACAATGCATATGGCATATGTTATATAACACTATAAACACCTGGTGGGTTCAGATCTCGAACTTTAACCATGAAAATACCCTAGCTTCCCAGTTGCGCGCCCCCGGCATGTTGCCACGTCGTTGGAAGATTTGGAGCCATGAAGTGGTGACCAGTCGATCGGGGTGCCTGGAAACCATTAAAATCCTTATTTGGGGGGTGCTTTTGGTAATTTACACATGGGTATAACCACAGTATTTCAACCCCCATCAGTTTATAACCTCTATAGCTATGGTGATATGTGTATATATATATGTATATACTTATATTACATACATATATTATATGCATATTTATATATACATATACACATATATACATATATATTATATTATCTCCAATCCACTTACTGGAACGCCACTCAGCGAGCGATTTCAAGTTGCTCAGCTGGAGGAGCGTTTCCAAGAGCTCCTAAAACCGGGCCGGGCCATGGATTTCAAACAATCGCTGCTGGGAGTGTGTGTATGTATATACCCTCTGGTTATTTAACATAGCCATGGAAAATAGCCCATTTATAGATGGTTTACCTATTAAAAATTGTGATTTTCCATGGCTATGTTAAATAACCAAAGGGTATATAAAATATATATATGTATATGTATGTGTGTGTGTGCATGTAACTTATATTATAGATATATACATAGAAACACACATACTTGTATAAACTTATGTACATCCATAATATAGGTAGGGTCTATCCATCATAACTTTATTGAAAACACATAATCAGTGCACAAATCACAAATTTTAGCAACAGTAAAAAATAGTAGTAACATGTAATAAAGCAGTATATATCGACATGTCATAGAGACATAAATATATGTTTCATATGATGCCAACGAACGAAATAAGACGTGCTTGTGCATTCGTGATATCAAAAGAGTCACTTGATGCACTCTATCTTGCCATCTCGTTCAGTGAGACTGCTAAACAGCAATCCTGGCATCACCAACGCAATCTACGGAACATACAGTGGATGGAAGAAATCCTGCACGAGTTGACAGGTGGTTTATCCATGTTTATCCAATTATTATCATAGGATTTCATTAATAGGAAATATCCAATTATTATATTATGGTTTATCATATTATGGATAAACCATTATCCAATTATTATCCACGATTCATATTTATTCATAGGGTTTACAGTATCATGTGCTCTACTTCAAGGACGAGCATCAAATTTTCGGATCTCCACACCATCATCCTCTCCTTAAGCAGCTGACGCTAACAGGAACACAACATGGAACATTTTTCCTCACAAAATGGAAATGGTTCAAGCCACCACTAGTTTTTGTAGGATTTTACCAACCTCTCTCTTTTCTGGGGTTGCTATAGGTTGATATGACTGTGGGCCACCCGATGCCTGTGGCTAAATGCATGATAAAACTGGTGGATGGTGCAACCCTCATTCACAGTTTCAAATGTGGAATCATGGCACCCACAACCCGCCAAGAAAAAAACAGCTAGAAACCAAGCCGTTTCTTTTGTTACCCTCCAGTAAATTAACATAGACCCTGGTAGATAGGGGTTGGAAGATTAGTTTCCACTAAACATGGGTTATTTTCAGGGTCTATGTTAATTTACAAGAAAGTATTAGTGGGCCAGAACGATGAGAATACCGTTCAATGATCTAATACGGCCAGGATTTAGGATTGTCCCGGGACCCGTGAATGGTGTACCCACCGACACTTTAAAGCTGCAGTATTTATCACATATTCAGTGACAAAAAATGATAAATATAGTATATGATACAAATAGTGTTGTAAATAAATATCCAGTAACATTGATTGATAAAGAAATAACATATTTGATGATTGTTTTTCATGACGTTTCTTCGCTCGGTCATGGACATCTTGCTGCGGACACTGTGTTTTTCACTGCAATCTGCGTGCGCGCGTTGTAGGTTCAAGGCTGCGGGAGAATTTTGTACAAGTAACGGTTTTCTTCTTTCCCCGGTTGAACACTACTATTAATATCGTTTTCTGAGTGGGTGGGAATTCTGCTTCCACATGGGAGAATTTCAGTAACGGTTTCCTTCTTCCCCCTCTTGAAAACCATTAATTAAATATATATATATACATGTGCGTGTATATATTCCCCTTCAACAGTGTGTCCACACTGACGTGTTCTTACGGTAAGAGTTAAGGCCGGTGGATCCTGGTAAGTTGATGGGATCCAAGCATCGTGGGTGTGGGGCTCAGAGAGGATCATGACGCCATTTGGCAACTCCTGGCGAACTGGCGCAGAGCGATCCTACCAATATGACGACTATCTATAGATAGATAGATCGATAGATCGTTCGATAGTTCGATAGATAAGATAGATCGGATAGATCGGATAGATCGGATAGATCGGATAGATAAGATAGATAAGATAGATAAGATAGATACGATAGATAAGATAGATAAGATAGATAAGATAAGATAGATAAGATAGATAAGATAGATAAGATAGATAAGAAAGATAAGATAGATAAGATAGATACGATAGATAAGATAGATAAGATAGGATAGGATAGGATAGGATAGGATAGATAGATAGATAGTTAGATTGATAGATAGATAAATCTACATTTTTATTTATAAGGCGCAGAGCGATCCTACCAATATGGCGACTACATATAGATATGTATATATACATGTTTATTTATTCTAAAAACATGTCATATCCAATAGATCGTTGGGACCTTCCAATAACCGATAGAAACCTAACCAAAATTTGGCCAAACCTTAAGGGCAAATGGCTCATTTTCAGACACACTGAAATATCATATTACTCCAAGTTGACCTTCCAATAATATCCCCATTATATGTGTCCCCATTATATCCCCATGTTGGTATATACCCTCTGGAAATTTAACATAGCTAATTATTGAAAATGGTCATTTAGTTCGTGGATTTACCCATTAAAAATGGTGGATCTTTCCATATACTTACTTTAGTTTACCAGAGGGTATTGATATCCATAACTATTAAAAAACTATTAGTTTTATATCTATATATAAATATACCTATAACTTATAACTATTAGTTCCAAACCACCAACGACCAACCAGTTGGTATATACTGATTATGCTTAAATCTCCACTCTCCCAGAATCTTCTGTCCATCCTGTCCTGCAACTTCACGTCTTCACCACCACTCAGCACGCGCGTAAAGTTCATGCTGTCCACCTTCTTCACAAGCCTTGAAATCGCCCGATTCTCAGGTCGAATGAATCGAATCTCAAAAAAAAACAAAGCATGGTGATCGGAGTGATTTGCATATAGTGGAACATTATACCACATAATCCCTTCCTCCTAATACTAAACGTCCCCCTAATACTAAAAACAGGCATCCATCTCCAATTTCCGAAAATTTCAGTTTGGCCAATTTGACTTTTAATTGATCCCCTTTAAAAAACAATTTAAAAATCAACCTACCATTTGTGGGTTCTCCCCCTAATACTAAAAACTAGTTCACCCCGGGGTGTTTAGTATTAGGGGGGCCTAGTCCCAATCCCTCACTCCAAGCTGCCTGGCTACTCTAGCAATTAGGGGTAAGCTTCGAACTGCCATTTTTGGCAATATTTTAATTGCGTTATATAAGGAAATTTAATTGATTTTGAGATCGGAAAAAATAGTTTTTAGTATTAAGGGTTTTAATTTAGTATTAGGGGTAAGCTTCGAACTGCCATTTTTGGCAATATTTTAATTGCGTTATATAAGGAAATTTAATTGATTTTGAGATCGGAAAAAATAGTTTTTAGTATTAAAGGTTTTAATTTAGTATTAGGGGTAAGCTTCGAACTGCCATTTTTGGCAATATTTTCATTGCATTATATAAGGAAGTTTAATTGATTTTGAGATCGGAAAAAATGGTTTTTAGTATTAAGGGTTTTAATTTAGTATTAGGGGTAAGCTTCGAACTGCCATTTTTGGCAATATTTTAATTGCGTTATATAAGGAAATTTAATTGATTTTGAGATCGGAAAAAATAGTTTTTATTATTAAGGGTTTTAATTTAGTATTAGGGGTAAGCTTCGAACTGCCATTTTTGGCAATATTTTAATTGCGTTATATAAGGAAATTTAATTGATTTTGAGATCGGAAAAAATGTTTTTTATTATTAAGGGTTTTAATTTAGTATTAGGGGTAAGCTTCGAACTGCCATTTTTGGCAATATTTTGGTTCCCTAATAATAAATACCCCCCTAATACTAAAAACTACTTGCCGTGTTTTGTATTAGGGGGGGGGGGTTTAGTATTAGGAGGAAGGGATTAGATCATTTATGTGGTATACCATTATACACATAGTGTATACACATAGTGGAACCAAAAGAGATGGCAAATAGAACATAGTGGAACCACGAGTCATGGCAACATTCTTGTGACAACATAGCTTCATCCAAGTTGGATCCTGTCTCCGCAGTGGACTCCCTAAGCCATTGGAAGCCATGAAGATCTAGCCGATGGATGCCGATGGTAAATAGAAAGATGTGGAAAACCCCTGGTTTATTCAGGAAAATGATCGTTTAAATGGATAAACTATGATAAACCATTGGGTTTTCCACATCTTTCTATATGTTCACCAGTGCCAATGGCATCAACCCCCCAAAAAGCTCCCAGGACACCATCGGCACCAAGCGGCTTTTCTTTCTCATCCTCTTTCTCGGGCATCCCCTGACACATCGATCGGAAGATGGTAGCAAGCCCCTTAAACGCTGGAAAGAAAGGCAGTTTAGATGGTTTCTACTTGAGATATTCTTGGGATCTACTTTCTTGAGATATTCTTGGGATTACAATTCCTGGGATATCTTGTTGCTTTCATTGTTTTCCTGGGATTTGAGATATTGTTGGGTGTTGCTGTACCATAAAATTGCCATTGGTCATCTTCATGCGACCTTAAACATGTGATATGTTACTTAGCATTCAAACCATCCGAACATATCGATCTTCCATAGTTAACCTATGTACATATAAGCACTACACAATGAGCTACACTTGTAGATAAGTGGTTTAGATATGGCATTCTATGATCAATACAATGGACATCTAATATATAAAGGAATATGGTAATGACCTATATGATATATGGCTTATATATATATATCAATATATACCTACACATACACACACACATATATATATGAGCTATATAGTTATATAGGAAAACTATATAAAATAAACATATGGTTTTGATATGCCTTAATATGTTCAACATAGTTCAACATACCTTCCATTTTTCTGTACACCTTTTTCAGCTTCCCGGGTCAGATCGGCCTCACACAAAGCCTCCGCATAGGTGTAGTACGAGTCGCTGCGGAAGGCCATCGCGAAATGTCGCTTGCGGTTGGCCGGTTGGTGGGTTGGTGGAGCCTAGAAACTGCAGAACGAAAGGTGAATACAAACAAAATATTTTGGGTGGTTGTATCATGATACTTATAATTGTTGCATTATACAAACACATAGAAAGTAGTTTTCTTTGTTGTTGCTAAGTTGTTTTTGTTGGGCGGGAAATTATGATTATAAACCTTTGTAACCGAGTAACCATTCAAAAATCCAATCCACCCATGCTCCCACGGTCACAGGTCGACAACCGGTCCTTGGCTAATCAACCACTGAACGTTCTCCCTGTCCCCACTGGCTGCCGCGTAGTGCATCGCAGTGCGACCACGGGCATCTTGAGACTCCAGCGGTACCTGCAGCACCCGAGGTGGGGACGGATGGGACTTCGAACAAATGGACAAGTGGGACATGCATATATATATATAGCATTTAACATATATGGGGGTACCCCAAAATGGATGGTTTATAAGGAAAAATCCCATTAAAATGGCTGCCTCCACTTATGGAAACTCCCAATATGAACCAAGAGTAAAACCTAGACATATATACCTTAACCATATCCACTTATAAGAGTATATCATATGATGAACCAAGCTATTAACCATTTAATAATCATTTAATGACCTCCAAAATTCATCTGTGGTCGGAAGGCCCTGCCTGCGACAGCCCCGCCAATCTTTGCAGAGTACCAGTGGCTGACCCCACCAGCCCGGCTACCTGCAGCCACTCTGATGTTTGTCATGTGTTGTCCTCTGCGAGTCCTCTTAGGGAACTGAGCATGAATCATGTTTATCAGATCATGTTCAAAATGGTTTGTCACGTGTTTTTTTTGATTGGAGATATGATTGTCAATAATGGCTGGCTATCATGTACTTTGAGAAAATGTTTGGGGTGGGGAATTTTGATACAGAATGTCCAGTACAAAGAAACTCCCAGAACAATCAAGACAATGTCTGCTGAGTTGCATGCACTACGCAACTAGTGCAAGCAGCCAAGAAGTGCTGCTTGCAACAAGTAGAAACTCCACGTGAAAAGGACGTTTGGATGATTTTTCAGCAACCAAACTTAGACTTGAGCTGTGCTAACCATGCTCCTCACTGGTTCCTCACTGGTGTTGTGAGGTACCCTCTGGTAATTTAACGTAGCTATGGAAAATCACCATTTTTTATGGGAATAAACACTATTAATGGCCATTTTCAATAGCTATTTTGACATAACCAGAGGGTAACTCCAAAGTCAGATCCCCAGCACTTCAGCGAGTTGCCGTGTGCCAGGGCCAAGCTCCATGACCGTCCAACGCCAACACGTCCACCTGAAGGAGAATCAGCTCCTGGCGACGTCGTAGAAGGATATGGTTCACATTGGTTCACCATTATCCACATGGTGAATATTACAGAAATATATAGAAAATTATAGGAAATATCCATGTTGGCATGAACCCTTAAAATGGTGAATATTAGAAATATATAGAAATATCCATGTTGCTAAGGATATGGTTCACTATTGAAAACGATCTGCACGCCTATTTTTAAGAGTTGCTGATGTGGTTCTGCATGACCTATCGAAGTGGATGCCACCATTCCGGGGCGAGCTGATCAGTTGGCAAATCTTCCACAGGGATCATCCCTAGTTGACATCGGTTTCTGCATGTTTCCGCTCAATTGTACTGGTGGTTCCATAAATTTCCATATAGAATTCATAGTTTCTGTGGTTCGAGTAGTACTGTCCAATTTGACCAAAAAACATACAGCAAATGAAGTACCTCACATCACTTATCCACATTTTCAAATGGCCGCGCTTTGCACTACCCAGTACTCTCTCTCTAGCAATCATCGGACAGGCGCCAGTCCTCTAGCAAAGCTAAGTCAGCATTCCTCGGGGCAAACCAGGTCAAAGCTCCAAAAAAGGGAGGGGTGTTCCATTGGGACGTTTGATTCCCAATCATCATTACCCTCTGGTAAACTAACATAACTATGGAAAATCACAATATTTAATGGGAAAATCCACTATAAATGTCCATTTTCAATACATAGCTATGTTAGTTTACCAGAGGATATCCATTTATAGTGTTGATTCTATCCCCAGAATTCCCACTCATCATTATAAATTTCCATGAAATCACCATAAACCAAGAATTTTCTCCAAAGTTTTTTCAACACGAGCTTTGGCTGCTCCGCCAGGCGTCAGATGAATCATCCTTCCCCTGCCGCGTTGGCGCTTTTCGCCACCGTGTCAGCAACGCTGAGATCTGCGAGGGCTGGAATTCAGGTGGAGAATGGGATGATTTGCAGACTTGTTGGGGGTTTGGAACTTGTTTGTGTACCTTGGATCTGCTTAAGGGGATCCCAAAAAATAAGAGAGCTGGCCGCTGTGGGAGTGCACTTTTTTCCATGCAGTCATTACATTAATCATTATATTAGTCATTATATTAGTCATTATATAAGTCATTATTTTTATCATTATATGAATCATTATATTTATGATTATATGAATCATTAAATTAATCATTAAATGAATCATTAAATGAATCATCATTATATCAGTTATTAAATAATTCATTATATTAATCATTTTATTAATCATTATATTAGTCATTATATATATATATATCATTATATTAATCACTATATTAGTCAATAAATTATCAAGTATATCAGCCATTACAAAAATCATTATATTAATCATTATCTTTGTCATTATAAAAGTCATTATAAAAGTCATTAAATGAATCATGAAATGAATCATTAAATCTATCATTATATGAATCATTATATTAATCATTATATTAATTATATTAGTCATTGCATTAGGCATTATATGAACCATTACATTAATCATTATATGAATCATGATAATAATCATGATATTAATCATTAAAATCTTCATTTAAATAATTATTAAATTAATCATTAAATTAATCATTATAATAATCATGATGTTGATCATTTTATCAATCATTATATTGATCATTTTATTAGTCATTATATGATGTTTCAATCATTATATGAATCAATATATTAATAATTAAATCAATCATTATACTAATCACTATAACATTCATTATATTAGCCATTGCATTTATCATTATATTAATCATTATATTAATCATTTTATTAATCATTTTATTAATCATTACATTACTCATTATATATAAATTCATTAAATTAGTCAGTATTTTGCTCATGATATTAATCATTGTATTCATCATAATAGTAATCATTATATTAATCATTCTTTAAATATAATCATGATACTAGTCATTATAAAAGTCATTACATGAATCATGCAATGAATAATTCTATCTATCATTAAATGAATCATTATATTAATCATTATATTTATCATTCTATGAATCATGATATTAATCATTATGTTAGTCAATGAATGAATTATTATTTCAGCCATTACATAAATCATTACATTAATCATTTTGTTAATCATTATATTAGTCATTATAAACGTCATTAAATGAATCATGAAATGAATCATTATATTTATCATTATATGAATCATTATATTAATTATATTAGTCATTGCATTAGGCATTATATGAACCATTACATTAATCATTATATGAATCATGATAATAATCATGATATTAATCATTAAACTCTTCATTTTAATAATCATTAAATTAATCATTTTATTAATCATGATAATAATCATGATGCTGATCATTTTATGAATCATTATATTGATCATTATATTAATCATTATATTAGTCATTATATTCATGAAAAAAAAGTCATTACATTAATCATTATATTAATCATTTTATTAGTCATTATATAAGTCATTAAATGAATTTTGGTTTTTCCATGGATTTTTTTGCAGTTTGGCCTGGGGGGCGCAGGTGTGCAAATTGTAGAGACGCGCATTTTTTTGAGAGGTACTGTAATGAAAGCATCTTCACATGAAAAACATTCAAAACAACAATGGAAAAAACAAAAAAAAAGTTCAGACCCATGGGCAAGGTCTGGGGAGAGGCCTGGCAGGGGACATGGGTCTGAACTTTTTGTTTTTTTTTGTTTTTTTGGTTTTTTCCATGGTTTTTTGCAGTTTGGCCAAAACCTCAAGAACACAAAAAAAAAATCAGACCCATGGGCAAGGTCTGGGCTATCCACACACAAACCAAAAAACCAAAAAACCAAGAAACCAAAAAAACAAAAAACCAAAAAACCAAAAAACCAAAAAACCAAAAAAAAACAAAAAGACAAGACCCAACACTCTGCATCTGACCCCCTCCCCTTGGGGTGTGCAATCTTGTTTTTTTGTTTTTTTTGTTTTTTTGGTTTTTTGGTTTCTTGGTTTTTTGGTTTTTTGGTTTGTGTGTGGATAGCACAGGCCTTGCCCATGGGTCTGAACTTTTTGTTTTTTTTGTTTTTTTTTTGTTCTCGAGGTTTTGGCCAAACTGCAAAAAACCGTGGAAAAACCAAAAAACCAAAAAAACAAGAAACCAAAAAAACAAAAAACCAAAAAAACAAAAAAAACAAGATTGCACACCCCAAGGGGAGGGGGTCAGATGCAGAGTGTTGGGTCTTGTCTTTTTGGTTTTTTTGGTTTTTTGGTTTTTTCGTTTTTTCGTTTTTTGGTTTTTTGGTTTTTTGGTTTTTTGGTTTTTTGGTTTTTTGGTTTCTTGGTTTTTTGGTTTTTTGGTTTTTTGGTTTTTTGGTTGGGATAGCCATTGCAGATGTGCCAAGCAGAGATTGCCAGGCACTGTCAGTGGTTGCACTAGAAGCAAGGTCGATACACTACAGTACAGCAATGTTTGCTATGACATAGTGCATTCAGCCAATGAACAGCAGAGAGGAATGGAATTCAATTTTGTCCGGTTGCGCCATATGCTGTTGGATCTTTGCACAGGAAATGCTGCAATTTGCGCACTCCCACAGTGGCCTGTTCTGAAAAATAAACACACACACGTATACATATATATATATAGAAATAGATTCCTCAAATCTTGGATTTCTCATTAGGAAAATAGAACATAACCTTAAGCAAACCGAGGTTTCTCACTTATTTCGTGCACTGCAAGTCACACTGAAGCGAGCTTGGGAGATCCAGGTAAGGTTGGCACCCGAAAACGGAACAGATTCGTGAAACAGTAGAAGGTACCTACCCAATCTAACTGTTGCACTGGAGGTATTAAATACCCAACTTATGGATATTTATGGATATTTCTGCTATTAGATTTATAAATTGGGTATAACATAGCTACATATACCCTATAAAATTTAGGTATAGAATATTCTACCATTTTTTTTCTAGCCAACCAGGCGTAGAGAAGTCGTAACTCATCAACTTTCCACCCTCGAATCCATGGATTTTGAAGGTCAGTTGGCACCCCCCCCACTTCGCCAACGGCCTTGGTCTTTGGCCAACTGTAGAACCTGCCGTGCCTGATCAGGAAATCCCCAAAAGCATGTAACAACTCTAGGTATTAGGTACCTAACAACTATATATAGCTAATACCTAATCTAACTAATCTAACTATTTTTCCAGAAGAACTAGGCTTGTACTGATACCTGACAATCTATACCTATGTGCTGATCATGAATCATCTACAAGATACAAGCTGCGGGTAGCTAGGTCAATGCTCCATTCAACTAGTCAACTTGAGATAGTCAAATGAAAGAGTCAACAAATATCCTCTCACAACCTTCATGTGCTGTGAGGAATGCCTTTAATTTGAAACTGCTGATGAAGGTTACCCTCCAGTAAATTAACATAGACCCTGAAAATCACCCATTTTTAATGGAAACTAGTCTTCCAACCCCTATTTGCCAGGGTCTATGTTAATTTACCAGAGGGTATCTTGAATCAACCCAACTCTTGGTGAAGATTGTGGAATTTCTACAGTCGGAGCTCACAACTCTCCAGCACTAAAATAGGAGTTGGTCCATGTGGCCCCATGTGTTTGCAAGAAGGAAACCCCAAATGTTTGCATTAACAGAAATGATGTTCAAGTTCAACCCATCTCAACAATGTGAGTATTATCAGGTAGATTGGTAGGTTCATCGTGACTATTCAACATATCCAGTTTTATGGCATTCACTTCAAGGTGCACCCTTTATTTTAAGTGGTTTTATAGCCCCCTTTGACCAGTTCAATATATCTACCATTCATAAACCAACTTAGCCGACGAACTCACCAAGTCACCACCTTGTTGGGCAAAATCCCAACAAAAAAAAACAATGATATTCCCAGGATCGATTTTACTCATGATCATTTTTAAGTAAAATCCCCATTTTTGCCCCGTTTCTTAATACGGTGCTGTGTCTCCATTGGTTGATCGAATCACTTCCCAGTTTCGGATGATCACTTCACAATGATAATTTTGGATCATCACTTGCTTATCACTTCCAATATAAATAGTTCCTAAATTCATTGGTTTATCAGTTTATTATCATTTTGGCGGCACGAAAATCATTTCAAAATCAGCTGGAAATGGTGCTGTTTTATGACCACATCACCATTTTTTTTGGGTGGGGTTTTCCAGCCAACCATGTTTGATTGCCAAAGGGTATCAACCAATATTCCATTACGACACCATTCATATTCCATCATTATATTCCCATGGTACCACCATCTCACTGTTGGTTAACCCCCCATGTTCCCAAACCTTCCGTAAGAAAATAACAAGTATCAAGTATCCTTGAGTTGTAGCCAATTTTGCTAATTTATAATTTTTAGAACCTATTAAAACAAAAAAAACGTTAAAACACACCATAAACATAGCCACGTTCCATCAATTTATGATTGATTTTCCCATTAAACAAGATTAAAAATCACCATATATGTGTTTCCCCTTATTTTCCCACGGAAGAACCATTTTCCCTTTAAAAACAATCCGCAGTTTTCAACACCAAGCCGTTTGGCGCCTCCCCGTAGCGCCCTCCGCGCAGGGCCCGGTGCAACGGCAGGTCGCCCACGGCATCGGCCCAGAGAAGCTGACGGAGCACCTGGCGAAGGCGCGGAGAGTGGAGGGAAAATTCACCATTTTCACTGGATTGGTTTAAGGGAAAATCTTAATTAACCGGAAACCCATGGTTTTTACCATCAAATATAGGGTTTTCCTGTAAATTTTCCCATCATCCAATTCTATGACATTTCTAATGGGTAAAACCATAATATTTCTATGGTATTTCTATGGCCATTTTTTTTTGGCTATCACTATTTCTATGGTATTTCTACAATGTGAGGCCCTCCAGTTATAAGTTGGTTTAGATTCGCCCCAGTAACTAGTTCGTTAAAAGTACCATAAACCATAGTTATTGGAGTTATGTTCACCAACTTAGCTATCTTGGGGGCCTCGTATTGTAAGTACAATAAACAAAGGAAAAAATGACTGGTTGGTGGTTGAGCCACCCCTCTGAAAAATATGAAAGTCAGTTGGGATGACTATTCCCAGTATAAGGAAGAATAAAACATGTTCCAAACCACCAACCAAATGATGATTTTATTCCAACTGGAGAGTTCCGCAGTGAAACATGGTGAAACATGGTGAGACATGGCGAACACTCATGATCTGCTGGGCTTCCCCACCAGCGTCACTGGCAAGTCCAAGGTCACTAGTGACAACAATGGCCAACTGGCTGCATGGTGCAACAGCGAACGGCCCTGGCGACAGCTGGGGTGACCTGGGGCCCTACAAATGCCGCGGTTCACTTTGGGATGCAACCAAAGAAACAAGTATATATATATATATATTTACATATATATATATATATGGTTGGCTGTGCGGTGCTGTCCTTTGGAGGCCAGAGCTTTCCTCCGAAATGCAGCTTGTTAGAACAGGTGACTATTGTCACATCTAAAGGTTCATCCTGACATCGTTTAAGTTAGAAGGAAGTTTAGAAGTCAAACTTCGCCCTCCTCAACCTCCCCAACCTCCTCATTAGGTGGTTAGTCCTTGGGCTTTGGCTTTGGCCTTGGCCTTTGCTTTGCCCTTTCCTTTGGGTGCCATCATCCAGATGGCGGATAAAGGGATGGCCTGGCAAGCCCTGGTGTGCAAGGCATTGCTGCTGCAACTAAAGTGCAGGCCAGGCATGGCACAACCAATGCCATCTTCAAGTTCTGCTTTATGCCTGGTGCCAGAACAATTTCAAATTTTGGCCCCAACAAGTTTACCTTACTTGCCAACCAAGGCTTTTCTTTCCATTCTTACTATTCTCTGTTCCTTCTTTTCTTTTCTTTCTTGCTGTTCTTTTCAATTTGTTCTGTTTTCTTTTTCTGTTTTGTCTTTTTTGTTGTCCTACCACTACAACTATAACTACAACCACAACTACAACTCCACTACGCTGGGCTACACTCCAGTGCACCACACTACACGAAGCCACACTACACTGCACTACAACTACAACTACAACAACAACTACAGCTACAACTATAACTACAACACTACAACTACAACAATATCAACTACAGCTACAACTACACTACACTACAGCTGCAAGTGCAACAACAACTACAACTACATTACATTACACTATACCACACTAATTACATCCAGCAGTTGTGGTTGAGGTGACCGCTGCAGCCACTCCAAAAAGCACAACTGCAACCACCTTTCGGTCCATCAGTGGATTCCATGCATCACAACAACTCACCTCTCCTATAGTTTCCTATCTTTGAAACTTCCGCCACCGCTTGTGCGGTACTACTGGTATAGCAAAATCTAAGTAATCAAATATTTGACTAAATAGAAGTTGGCGCAATCACATGAAAATAGTAATAAACGATACTAAACGGATGCTGGTCAGTATTTGTTTGGGGGGGAGCTTTTTTTTAGTTTTTTGAAGCCCAAAAAACACAACGCCAAAAATCTCAGCTCACCGTATGTCCACAGGGGCTCGCCAGCCTGAAACCATCCAATGTCTGTGGGTCAAGGTTCTCTAGGTGTCGTTAAATGGCGGGTTAGACACCGAAAATCAAGGGCCACAGCCTGGAAATTGGACCCGGTAACCTAGAGCGGATAACTTGGCAATTTCCTGACGGTCAATCATCTTTCCAGCTATGACATTTCATTTGTTCCCTGCGTTGAAAACCTCACATCTTGAGATCTGTTCGAGCGTTCACGTAGATGGAACGCCCAAAAATCCTAAAGCCATGTCAAACGCTCAAAATCTTTGATTTCCAGGACACATTAACCTTCGTATCTATAGCAGCTTTTGGTCGGCAAGCTCAATTTGTACCTCCATCGAATTCCTAGCCACATTAACCAACCACAATATCATCCAACTACTAAATATAGGGATATCATAGGCATGGGATAACCTCATTATTCACTGGATATCCCAACTCTCCATATTATAGCCTAGTTGGGATAGTAGGTTAAAGACCCTATTAGTTTGGCTATCCTACTATCCATATGTTAGCATATATTAGCCATCCAATTATCCCAACTATCATATATATTATCCATATATTAGCTATAATTATATATAATATAGATTAGTTAACCTAGTATAACCTACTAATTATATAGATTAGGTTCATATAAATCAATAGTTCTACTATCCCAACTAGTAGGTTTTCCTAGCGAACCTCTATGGACCCGGAGCTTAGCTCCGAACCGATTCCTCCATTCGGGAGAGTTTTCCACGGCCTGCTGGTCCACTACCGAGCGGTTTGCGCCACGGCTCAGCAATGTTCTGGCGCAAGTTTGGGGGGCTGGTTCAAAGGGAAAATCATAAAGAAACCATGGATGTAGCTTCACAAGGGCGCAACATATGCGAATTGTTCAGATATTTTTGTTCGGATTTGCAATGAATCTGCACAAATAAACAGACGTAGCCGGCTGGTATTTTCATGATGTGTGGAATATGTATTGACGCCATGGCCAGGTTCAGTGGGACCATGATCAGCTGATGAAAATCTGTTCATCCCCCTGAAAATGTTCTGAGATGTTGTAAGAATAGAGGAACAAATTACCCTCTGGTTATTTAACACAGCCATGGAAAATGGCCCATTTATAGATGATTTTCCCATAAAAACCTTCATTTATAAGGGATTTTCCATGGCTATGTTAAATAACCAGATGGTAACCATTCTTCAAGGGGGTTTTCAAAAATGAGGCTACCCCCATAGCTGGATGCTTTACAATGGAAAAGCATTTTTTCAAATGGATGATGACTGGGGGTACCCCCATTTCAGGAAACCTTCATATCCCTATTGTTGGTTTACCTCCCCTTATTTCCTGAAGCTTTCCAGCCCTTCAGTGGCACACCAAAAGCCTGGTGAGGAGCAACCCGCGGCTGGCTGCTGCCAGCAAAGGAGTGAAGCCTGAACCTTAACGTTGGATCATGCTGGATCCCCAAGTAAATGGAGGGTTTAACCAATGGATTAGTTTTCTTGGGACAATTTTCACCGGAAGAACCCATATTTAATGGAATTTTAACCGGAAAGCCCCATATGAAAAATGGGAACATCTATGGTTTCCGGTTAAGATTCTCCCAAGAAAACCAATCCATTGATTTAACCAAGATATTGGTCCGCAATTGGATCACAAGGAAACCACCACAAGCATGGAGTTCATGGAGCGAAGGTGGTTAATATCGGACTTGTTCGTATGTCACATCACAAAACTGGTGTTTATCAGGTATAATCCATTCTACCTGGGATACGCTTTGGGATTAGCCTCATGGATGAAATATCACCATATACCCTCTGGTAAACGTTTACATAGCTATGGAAAATCACAATTTTTATGGGCAAATCAACTATAAATGGCCATTTTCAATGGCTGTTTGTTTACCAGAGGGTACATCAAAATGAACATTTTTTTCCAGCTTGGCCAAGCCGCTTGCATCTTGAAGTAACTTGAAGTAACTTCCATACCCCGCGGCAGCCAATGCCCAGCGGCGTGTGTTGGTGTTTTTTTTTGACATGCCGCCGACCACCAAAAGCAACTTTGCTGCTGGGTGGTATCGAACTACGCTGGGTGAATTGACGACCCTTCTGACGCCGCTGATGAATGGGAATAGTTCAGAACGAAGTGTGACAGCGGTATTATTCATGTTATGGACAAGTAATTGTAGAAGTAAAACATAACAAAATCAACATTGGCACGGAAAAATCATTGCGCCAACTTGACTTTGCGTGAAAGGACCACCCGCCAATGGCCAATGAAAACATCTGTAATTAACATATTCAAGACTAAAGATTTCAAACTAGGAACCCGGCGCATAGACGGCCGTGGCTCAAAATGAAGATTGAGTATCATCCAGCATTGATTTTCTGTGCGTTTGTAAGGGGATTTCTCAAGTTTCAGGTGTATACACTTTTTGTGGCTGAATTCCATTGGAAAGTTAGCAAAATGGCGGTTTCGCCTCAGCGAAACGATAATTTTAATGCTTTTTTGAAATGACGTAACTACTTTGTCTATGCCAGGATTTGCTTCTTTTTTTCCTCATCTGACAGCATCAATCCTGCGGCAGGAGGTCTTCCAAGTGTTCCAAAAATTCGCAGCAGCGTAGCATCCACGTATGTAGGCAAGGTACATGAACGTTAATATCCCCCCCACCCCACCCATGCCCAGTGACGTAGCAGCAGCGTAGCATCCACGTATGTAGGCAAGGTACATGAACGTTAATATCCCCCCCACCCCACCCATGCCCAGTGACGTAGCAGCAGCGTAGCATCCACGTATGTAGGCAAGGTACATGAACGTTAATATCCCCCCCACCCCACCCATGCCCAGTGACGTAGCAGCAGCGTAGCATCCACGTATGTAGGCAAGGTACATGAACGTTAATATCCCCCCCCCCCACCCATGCCCAGTGACGTAGCAGCAGCGTAGCATCCACCTATGTAGGCAAGGTACATGAACGTTAATATCCCCCCCCACCCCACCCATGCCCAGTGACGTAGCAGCAGCGTAGCATCCACGTATGTAGGCAAGGTACATGAACGTTAATATCCCCCCCACCCCACCCATGCCCAGTGACGTAGCAGCAGCGTAGCATCCACGTATGTAGGCAAGGTACATGAACGTTAATATCCCCCCCACCCCACCCATGCCCAGTGACGTAGCAGCAGCGTAGCATCCACGTATGTAGGCAAGGTACATGAACGTTAATATTCCCCGCCCACCCCACCCAACCCCCTTTTGCTAAAATATGTATTTCGGTCCACGGCCGTCTATGCGCCGGGTACCAACTACCTGAACTGCACATCACATAATCACATGAACAATTCAAAACAACGACTGCAATGAACCATTCAAGATAACCTGGGTGTTTAAACTGGTGGTATGAGCGACATCAAAATGTGACGTGGTCAAAAAAGTCATACAGGGCAAAACTAACTACTTGTTTGTACCAACAATTGTGCGTTAATTTGTTTCAATGAAAACATGATCATGCATTGAACCTGTTTGGATTTCGTTTGCGCAATTTGAACGGTTCAAAATGGCGGAAAATGGAGGCATTTCTTGAACCCGTGCCTTGTAGCACTCTTTTTTCCGGGTGTTTTAGGAACCCATCATCTTGCAAATCAAAATGTTGTCACCAGCAGGCGTGTCATGGGACGGTGAAACAAGCTAAATATGACTGATAACTGATATGGCCTTTGTTGCAAAACAGCAGTTCGAACTGAAAACGCAACATGGTCCGCATTCCATCCCAAAACAAAACAAAACAACGAATTGCATATGTTTGTTTCTTGCCACGTTGCTTCTCTTGTAGCTACAACAAGCGCCACGCAAAGCCGTCATTTGATGTCGCACCTCGTCAAGAAGGATTAAAAGGCCATGGGACGATTTCAACCCAGGAGCACACAAGTCTTCTCAGTCCGATCATGATTTTCGAGTTGATATAATGAGGAAAAAAACGACATAGAAAGGCACGATTGGAAATAAGCATCGGGAATCAAATCACATGAGAGTGTCATGGCCTTACAGTTGATTTGACATCGTGATCAAGAGGCCCCCTGGCGCTTCTATAATGAAAACGTTGCTCATTCAAACTGTTCAGCGACACTTTGATTTCACTAAATAGATATGGTTACAGCACCATGCAAGCAACCGTCACGGACACGCATCTGCGCGAACCAAAACTATATGCCGGACCATCACTAAGAAGAAACAAAACCCTGCGCGTGTGTTCCCTTCAAATGGTTTGACCATGATGTTAATTGATTTGACCATTTAAAGGTGGATCAAAAGGCAAAAAACCGACCAAGTCCTGCTTTCAGTCCATGGGGCAACAAATTGCGGCCACGTTGAAAAGAAGGCGCCCGCGAAGCATGCGACCGAGGGCGAAACCACGCAAAAATGACATTTTCAATATATCCCCATCATTTTCATGTTCATCTTCATCATCATTATCATCCAGCGAAAAAAGTAGAAAATCAATCTGCCAGCAGTTGAGGATTGGGCTTTTCTACTTTGGGACTTCTATCAGCCACAGAAGCACGGGCCGCATCTGCAAAACTCCTCCGCTTTGACGTGCTTTGTTCGTGTCCCACAGATGGCACCCACTGATAACCAAGGTTGTCGCCCGGTGATTTCCATTGCCCAGCCGCGGCAAGCCAAGTGGCCATCAGCCATCCTTCATCAACCTCAGTCATGGGCCACGAAGATGCTTGGAATCACCCCAGATCGGAATCCCCTCTTCAGCCCTGTTCATATTCAACAGCTCACCCAGAAAGCGACTTAAAATGAAATAAACATTAAATAAACTGAAATAAAATAAAGAACACAAAAATAAACAGGAATATAAAAAAAAATAAACAACTGGAGAAAGAAGTTGAACAAACATGAAAATAAAAACCTTCAAAATAAAAAATGAAGCAACATGCATAAACTACCAACCGGGGCTGATCTAAATCCTGGCTGACTGTGTGTGACTGTTTGGTCCTTTCAAGTGTTAAAAAAAAATTGGAATAGCTTTGCTTTGCCTATCAAATAAACTACCCTCTGGTAAACCAACATAACTATAGAAACACTGTTTTAATAAGTAAATATATATTAATATATAATAGTATATATATATATTAATATATGCATTTTCCTTAGGTCTATTAGTTTACAAGAGGATAGCCAACAAGCAAGGAATCGCTAATTCATGATGTTAAATTTACATCAACCACAAAGTTCTCTCAAAACTATCAGATCTAAAATCCATTTCCCTTCGCTTTTCCACCCGGATTTTTTTCTCTAGCTGAGCAGTGTCAAAAACCAGCAAAACAAGTCCTGAAATGATGGTTTGGTTTCAGCTCATGGATTCGCTTGTGGATTATGATAACCCACAATCAATATACAATCAATTAATCATAGGGTGAAGTGGAACATATTTTTGGGCACAACTTAGAGTATAACTATAGCATTTTCACAAAATCACCCAACACATTGGGTTTTTTGGAGATCCCTGCTCAAAAACACTGCTTTTTTTCCCTGTGCGAAGGCACTGTTTTTTCATCTCCAAGATCTCTACGCCTTTCTTCTCTGGGAACTTCATGTCTCGCTTGCTGACCATTTCTTAGGCGATCGAAGGCTTGTAGAGAGGCTGGGGGATGGCTGGGGATGCAGGAGCTCATCTTGGTTTCAGAAGTCGCCTGTTTTTTGAGGTGATAAACCAAGAGGAAATATTAGAAACAACATCAGTTTCCAAGATAAACACATGTTGCTGGATGATTTATTGGGCCCAATGCGAGAAACAAGCATGCTACATGTCAGTTGTTGTTCTCTTATAATCCCGTGCCTATAATGCCACAGGGAGCTTCACACACACCCACCAAGAAGCCAAAGAAGCATGAATCAACAAGCAACAGTTCACAATCAAGGCAAAAAACATCAACCCAAAAAAATACATATCTTGTCACAGAATCACCTTAACTCTCAGCATTGGCCGCAATCTTGGGGTCCCCCCATTTGTCTTCTCCCATCAGTTAAGAAACTCCAAGTCCACGGGTGGTTCCGCCGATGATTCTCGATAATGCCTCAGTAGGCCGCCCAACGATATCAACAACCCATCCAAACAAGCCTGGAGAAGTCGAGAATACCCTCCAAACTAACACTTTGCTATTGAGAATTGCCATAGAAATAGTTGGTTTACCCTCTGATAATTTAACATAGCTATTGAAAATGACCATAGAAATAGTGGATTTACCCATGAATAGCATGGTGATTTTCCAGTTCGCAAACTGTCAACGTTTACCAGGCCGGGTACCCATGAAAAATGCTGGATCTGTCCATAGAAATCATCATTTTCCCATGGTTTTCCCATGGTTATCCCATGATTTTCCATTGCCCAACCCGGATTTGTTCCAATGGAGATTTGATGCCCAGCCACGATTGAGATCGCGGATCGGGATGTCCTGACGCCCCGGGCGCACATATATATATATATAGATATAGATATGAAGTCATCCTAAACATGTCATATATAACCTGTTTTTATCGGTTTTTTGGCAATGAGATTTGGCTACATGTTTCACAATCTGCACCGATGCTGGAAGCCTCAGGATCGTTGAAATAATGACTACCGATGCGAAGAACGACCAGCCTGGAAGGTTCGAAAATCTTTGACAAAAGCCATATTGATTAATACCCTCTGGGATTCATAGTATTATGGGATCATGGGATTATGATGTATAGTATTTATAGCCTCTGGACATCGGTGTGACTATTCTGCCCTGTGGGATCTGCTAATTATTACTCCACTGATTCAATCATGGAGCACGTAGTAAACATACAAAAGCTATTGAAAATGGTGATTTAGTTAGTGGTTTTACCCATTAATAGCATGGTGGATCTTTCCATAGTTATGTTAGTTTACCGGAGAGTATATTGTAATATTACAATTAGCAATGGTAATATACATATGAGACCAGCTTTCAACATATATGCAATGGAACAACATACACTTTAACTCTTCAATGCTTTCATTATAAGAATTGACTTACCCGCAATGCTCCTCAAAAAAAACCGCGCCTGCTCCAGGGAGTCGAAGTTGGGTCGATCTGTGGAGAAGCATTTCACCGATAAAAATCCATAATCTTCCTGGTTTTCCTGGAACTCCTGGCAGGAATTCTGATGCAAATGGGCACAGTTACCATACATCATACCCGAACTGGTAAACATTGGCAGTTTGCAAACTGGAAACATCCACCATGCTATTCATGGGTAAATCCACTATTTCTATGGCCATTTTCAATAGCTATGTTAGTTTACCAAAGGGTAATAATTTAATAATCAACATCAGGGAGTGTAATTACCATGGACATGAGGAGAACAACACATCCGGACATGCACCAGCAGCTATCATGTGCTTCGAAAACTCAATTCGCGCTCCAACTAGCTGCCTATGCAACATAGGGAATATGGATACGCAAATCGCTCCCTCCACCACTCCCTCCATTCACCACTGGATAGGTAGACGCGACTATGGAAATGTGGATAAATGATGATAAATATGGTACTGTGGGGCATTTGGGCACAAATGCACTGTGATTATATAGTTCCCTAGATTTGGATCGAACAGCACCATGCGGCAACCCGATTGGAGATGCTCATCCCGTTGATCGAATGGTTGTGTTCTGCTTGTGTTTCCTTTTTGGCTGAGTCATGACTCTTAACCTGACCTCATGGCATTTTTATGCATTTCTATGTTTCGTTCATGTTGAACCCCTGTTGAACCACCAGTAATGTTACCTCTGTATGCCAATGGACATGGTCCCCCTACCACCAGTCTTTGCAATGGTCCATCCTGATTCCGACTTTCACCAGATGTACATCCCAAATCATACATGATGGAAAATACCTCCTTGATGCTTGAGTCTGCTTCTGGTGGTTTCTGCATGTTTCTGCTTCCTAGACCGATCCAACTCCAACTTAGTAAGTGAAAACTACCAACATCAAATGTTGCAGTGGAAAATGCACCATTTCGATCAATAACTTATCCCAGCGATAAAAAAACCTCCATGGCTATAGTAGTTCAGGGGATTTCCAAAGTCCACAACCTCCATTTAGCTCAGGGGATTAATCGGATTTGCCAGAGTTGTCCTATGATTTTCCTATGATTTTCCTATGTGTTTCCTATGATTTTCCTATGATTTTCGGGATTTCCATTTCACCTTGGCCAAAATCACCACCAAAATCAACAGCTCCTGCAGCAAAGCATACAGCTCCGGCAGCCGCGGACGGCGCAGCTCGCAAATCAAGCCACTGGCGCGCCAGTGTCATGGCATGGGATGGCGCCAGTGAACCAGTTGACCACCGACAACCATTATTTCTGCAATATGAGGCCCCCGTTCGATAGCTAAGTTGGTTTATAACTCCAATAACTATGGTTTATGGTACTTATAACTATAGTTACTGGGGCTTATAAACCAACTTATAACTGGGGGATACTGGGGGGCCTCACATTGTGGGGGTTTATTGACCATGAATCGGAAAGGATTAATTAAATGAATCTATGTTGTTTGGGCCTATTGACCATGAATCGGATGGGCTTAATGAAAACTAAATTTAAACAGAGTTGACTTCAATTGGATACCTATTATTTGGCTGGGAAACTCAATAGCTTCTTGGCGCCCCATGCAGGGCCCAGGGAATATGAAAACTCCGAACTTACCGCTCCGAACCGCCCCCTCCTAACCAAGGCAAACAGCCCAAAAAGTGGTACAAAAAGTGGAACCTCTGGATGCCTCTGGTAAACTAACATGAATCGCGATTTCGAACATGGATGAAAATGGCCTATGTATAGTTGATTTACCTGGATTTACCTATGTTTTTCATGATGTTCCCTATGTTAACTTACCGTAGGGTATACTTTTTCTTTTGGGTACTAATATACTTACCCTCTGGTTATTTAACATAGCCATGGAAAATCGCCATTTTTAATAGGTAAACCATCTATACCATGGCGAACTGTTAAATAACCAGAGGGTACATATACATCACTAACGACGATGTCGCAGCTTCGCGCCCGAGATCAGCGATCAAGGAGTAGCGACTATCCCAAGCCTTGGCCGAACGTCGCGACTATGTTGCAATGGAATCTCTGATCACGAAACCTTACCCTCTGGTTATTTAACATAGCAATGGAAAATGGCCCATTTATAGATGGTTTACCTATTAACAATGGTGATTTTCCATGGCTATGTTAAATAACCAGATGGTATCATTAAAGAAATTTAAGGACACAACGATTAAATCATTAAAGGAATTTTAAGGACACAGAGATCTTTGTCACAGTAATCGTTATAATGAGAACATCTCAAACACTCTTGAGAGTAATCAGCTTGCAAGCAGAACGAGCACAATGAACCCCGGACGATCCCTATTTGGGATACTGTTTGCACCCCAAGGGCAGGCAAAATCCGCCAAAAAAATAGTGATCTCTGTACGTCCTGCCTTGATTGTGATCACAAGCTATCAATCCACAATGCACATAAAGAACACGGGATGATATGCGCAAAAAATGGCATGGATATGTTTATTCAATGGATATTAATTCATGGATAATGTGATAATGGGTACTGATTAATACACTACATTTATTGATTAATCCCCCGCATTTCAGGGAACCCTCCACTGCTAAGAACTAAGATCAGTTACCCTCTGGCAATTTAACACTTTGCTATGGAAGTCATGGCCCATGTAGTTCAATGATTTACTGTACGTCTTGAAAATGGCCATGGCTTCCAGTTCGCAAACTGTAACAGTCACTACCAAAGGGTAAGTCCCATTCTATCCCAGTATATCCCTATAAATCCCCATTGTTGTTGGTTAAACACATCATCATCATCATCATCATCATCATCACCATCACCATCACCATCACAATCATCATCACCATCACCATCACCATCACCACTAATAAAGCAATAACACACAATCATAATAATTTGTCATCAAATAATAACAAATGATAACACTAATAAACATAAACATAGTCAAATGATAACATAATACATGTTAACACTAATGATAACACTAATAGTAATAACAAACATACCCTCTGGTAAACTAACATAGCTGTGGAAAATCACTATTTTTAATGGGTAAATCCACTATTTCTATGGCCATTTTCAATAGCTATGTTAGTTTACCAGAGGGTAAATCCCATTAGATCACTATTAAACCACCATAAAATCACCATTTGTAGTAGTTAAATCACCATTTTCCTATGGTTTACCAGGCCGGGTAATCGTAATCATCACCATGGAGGGTAACCACCATCCATCCTCGTCATCCAGCGTCGTAATCATCACCGAGCTGCACAACCGATGACCTCGGTGGTGATACCCAGTCGCTGTCCCAGCACCTGAGTTTTTGGGCAAAGAAATGCGTGTGTGTGTGTATGTGTGTTTGTTGCCAATATATATATACATAATTATATCAAAATATATATATATATGTATAATAAAATTATATATATATATCCTACACATCTATATCAAACTAAAAAATGAGATGTGACAAAGAACAGTTTAAAATTACAGTTGAAAGTTGATACTATCTATTATGAATTATATTGTATCTGCAAATATCGGGGTCAAAAAATGTCAAAGCTATGACCATATTTGGGGTTTCAACATCCATTCACCAACTATTTCAGGGTGCACCAGGGACAAAACAGGACGCTAGGCACGTCATCCAAATGCGCCGCCCCCTGGCGCGAACATAGAAAGACTCGCTCTGGAAGCTGGTCTAAAACCTGAGCGTGAAACACTGGATGTCAGACGTGGATTTTGATGTGGATTTTATGGTGGTCTTATGGGAGTTGATGGCAGACTTATGGCAGACTTATGGGATTGTATGGCAGGCTTAAAAGATTTTATGGTGATTTTATGGCGAGCAAAATCGGGATCTTATGGATTTGGTCCCGGTGGTCATTTGCGGCAACAAACTTTGGGGAGTTCGCCGAGTATTTGTAGGGTACAACAATGACGTAAGCAACAGTATCAACAATGTCAATGATACAATTGGGGATGAAAACATGGTTACAACAGGATGTACCATCAACCAGCAACTTTCATACAAGTTGAGCATCATAATATATACATACATATTATATATACATATATATATAATAGATAGATATGATATGGTATGGTATGACATGGGGTGCTATCATATCATATGATGTGGTATGATATGGGGTCTGTAAAGGAGAGCACATGGGGGGTGCATTGGGATATGAGGATTGAACCTGCAGGGGATCACTTTCCAATTCAAGGGGCTGCTTTAACGGCTGGAATGAACAAGTTGAAACCGGCGTTGAAACCGGCAGTTGGATGGTTTAAGCAACAAACATCTGACCAAAATTTCACTCAGGAATTACATCTGATTTTACGCAGGAATTTACTCTGACCAAAATTGGGAATCCTCATCCCCAAGCCTGCCTTGTAGGAGCATTGGAATCGATAAGCCCAGATCCTGAAACAAGCAGTGACTTCTGAAACAACAGGAAGTTGCTTCCCCACCAGTGACATCAAGTGACATCAGGTGACATCAGGGGTTTGCTGTTCACTCTGTTGGCTGCTGAGAGTCAGAAAGAGGTCCCCAAAGATGAAGTCAATGATCAAAACCAAAATACTCAAGGCTGAAAAGACCTGAGTCTGAGCAATTGAGAGCAGTTCGGGGTAGGATTTTTGAAAAAATAATCTAACATTTGGGGTATATTGATGGTAATGTTACCATATATAGCATACATGGATCCTATGGGATATGGATGAATAATCGAATATACGGGAAACCATGTGTTCGATTTTAGCCGACACGGAAGTTCACCTCCCAAATGGACAAAATGTTCCAAGAGCAAAACCACTCCAAGAGACTCCATTTTAGAGAATTCACACAGTCGATCAAGTTGCAACCATCCTGAAATAGAAATCAAAAACGGATCTATTTCCCATTGGCTGTTGTTGTACTAGCTACATCTTCCAACTGCTGCCGTATATCATTCAGGCACGTTGCTATGACAGAGATGTAGTGCGTCAGGTTGTTCGTTTGTAGAACAATACCAATGCACACTGCAATGCGCAAAGGCAGGAGCATCACCCTGATGTAGTTGTACCTTTCCTCGGAGAGTATGGTCAATCGGTCACCACGTGGCTATGGCTGGGCCAACAAGATTGGTTGTGTCATGTTGTCCTCAATACCAAGCCATCCACTTTGAAGGTATATTGGGAACTTATGAGGTACCCAGGTAGAAATGGGTATTTATAAGGTAGCCAGTTATGTTCAACTGTTCAACTCCTCACATTCAGCATATTCAGCATATTCAGCATATTCAGCATATTCAGCATATTCAGCTGGCTGCACAGCTCTCCGTCAAGGCTCTGGTGTATTGAGGCTGTAAGTGATGATGCACATGAAGAAACTCGTCACCAGCATCATCGTCACGAGCGCTCCATCTCCAGTACACGACAGGAAACCTCTCAGTTGGGCTTGGTCAGTGCTAGGAAGTAAGCATCCATTCTTTACAGAGGTTCCGGTGATACCCTCCGGTAAACCAACAGTTTGCGACATAGAAAACGGCCATTTAGTTATTTTACTTAATAGTTGATTTACCCATCAAAAATTAGGTGGATCTTCCCATAGTTGTTGTAAACGTTTACCTGAGGATATTGAATGAAATCCATAACTATTAAATAACTATTAGTTTTATATCTATATCCATAACTAAACCAAAGTATTGATAAATGTTTAGTAATCCAGTTGTGAAACTCGAAGAAATCCCATCTTTTCTATGTAAGGGCTATGTAAGGGAATATCCCCACAACATATGGCCTTATATGGTACAGTACCTCCAATTTAGGATCCTGAAATTCCCGTGGATTTGTTATTCAAGAAACTAGAAGAAATCCCATCTTTTCAAGATCCAAATCCCTGGAGGTCGAAATTCCCCCACCTTTTTTGACAACGAAACTGGTCCTGGTGTCTCCAAGCCCGGATTTCCCGGTTTTCAGCGAGTTTTCAGTGAATTGTTTTTTTCCGGTCGCAATGGAAAAATATCGCATGCCGAGAAGTATTCATTACATTGAATAACACTTTCAGTATATATATATATATATATAAATCAGTACTATACCATGATATGTAGCTGATATTATACCATGGGTTTCTAGATTCAATCAATAGATCACTAGATATTGTTGATTCAATCACTATTCAATCAGCGGGCCGGCAATGAAATCAGCATCAGTCATCCCATTTCTCTACCCATCCAAGATTTCCAAAGATAGATGTCATGTTTCTTGGTGAAAAATCCCCCCAAAAAACAGCAACTTTGACAGCGACAAAATTGTATAAGTATTGTAAACCAACTATCTGTTTGTCTAGTTTATAAAACCCATTATCATTAACTATAAGTTATAAATACGATAAATAACCCATAAATTATAGTTACAAATACCAAATATCTAGTCTATTTTGTTATAAGTTAACAATCTATATAATTTATAAACCCCATTATTAAGCCCCGACTGGGGCTCCCTCGTGAGGTGGGGTCCCTCAAATATTCCAGGGGGCCCATGCCATGGAGCACCATAGTTATAAATACCAACTAATTATCTAGTTTGCCCATGAAATCCATGAACTATACTTATAAACAAGTGAACTATAAATACCATAGTTATAGGTTATAAGTTATAGTTATAGTTTTAGTTATAGTTATAAATAAGTGAACATTATATTTCCATCAGTTGTGTTTGTTATAAACCATGGGATTCTCACCGCCCGAAACACGCCCGCAAAAAACAAAACGCAGGCAGCACCTGAGGAGATCATCCACGCGAAGAGCGGGGAATGTCGCCCGGTGTTCACATCCACATCGATGCACTCCAAGGACAAAATCCTGACAGCTGGATGATGTACTAGTGATGCATTGGTGATGTATACATATACATATATATACTAGAAAGATCTAGAAAGATAGAAAGATAGAAAGATAGATAGATAGGTAGATAGGTAGGTAGAGAGATAGGTAGGTAGATAGATAGGTAGGTAGGTAGATAGATAGGTAGGTAGATAGATAGAGAGATTTGACATTATATCTATATATCTATATATCTATATATTTATACATATCTATCTATCTATATATATATGGGTAGATTAGAATATAATCTCACTAACCTGAATTTCTTTCGGCCTTTTGGGGATGATGCCCCTTAAGAACCATTACTCCAGTGAGGGAGGTCGCAGTGAGGTCACTATAATTCAGCCAGATGTATTATACTGTATATATATATATATTAACATTATTAACCATCTTAAGCAAATCCCAATTTTCTCACTATAATATGTAAATAATATATGTATATAATATATGTATTAATATATGTATATATATACACACATATTATTACATATGCCACTATAATATGTATATGGCAAAATTGGAATAAACATTGACTATAGATTTAATGGGAAAAATATGGGTTTGCTTAAGATGGTACCCCTCAAAAAAAACAACAACATTTGAATTCACCAAACGGTGGATTTCCCAAAGGGCAAAATCCAATCCCTGGAGCATCACATACTCTGAAGTAAGCGTCGAGGGCCCCCTTCACAAATCCCTGAAGTGACGAGATCCAATACTAAATCCCTGGGTTTCGATTGGGTGATGAGCGGTATCTCAGGGGATTTGGGGATGTGGAAAGGGATGATATTTATATGTATATAAAACTCCATATAGCATAGTAAGAATGTATAAGATATAAATGGCCAGCCAGTTCAGCTCAAGTTCTTGCATCAGGTCTGAGCCCGCCAGGCAGCTTCGACTGTCGTGTTTTGCAACAAATGAAATACATCAGATGAATCCAGTTTGCCATTCACCTTTTGGGGAAACCATATATGATATATAATCCTTTCCCCCGTTCATATTCAACACCCCCTTAGCCCGAAACCATGGATTTTTGTTGGGAATTTCCACATTCCATTGGGACCATGCTGTTTTGGGGTGTTTAGCCATGCTATTGAAAATGGCACAGTCGAAATAGCTGATTTACCCATTCAAGATTCGGTGATGTTCCATCATTTGCTATGTTAGTTTACCAGAGGGTTTGCATATTGATCACTGGATGACACCAAGCAGCTTTTTGATCATGCCATTCATGGAATCTTTGCCGTTAACTTGTGCCAGCTTTCGCGGATCCTTGGCAAACCTTGGCCGTGACGCTGCGGGGTGACGGTTGGATGCTGATCGCGTTTGTGAAGGTGGCACTGGAAAAACCGAGATGTCGTGAAAAACATAATTTCCTTAGTGAAAAATCCTACAAAGTGGGGCCCCCTAGATAGCTAAGTTGGTTTACAACTCCAATAACTATGGTTTATGGTACCTACAACTATAGTTAATGGGGCTTATAAACCATCTTATAACTGGGGGGCCCCACATTGTAGATAACTGGTTGGTGGTATACCTACCCCTCCGAAAAATATGACTTCGTCAGTTGGGATGATGATTCTTCCCAATACATGGACAGATAAAATTCCATGGTTCCAAACCACCAACCAGATAATAATGGTGTATGGATGAAACCATGATGGTGATAATCATGGAAACCCACATGTCTGGATGTTTGCATCATTACTATCATTACATTCATTACATGGGTATCACCATCAGCATCTCTACCGCGGCATCATTGCCACTGTTATCGCCACAGAGATATACCAAGCCACTTGTGATATATCCAGCTTCTGTGCGACATGACATGGGGACGGAAGATGTAGTGATCCTCCAGTCAGCTGAGTCGTGGAAATCTTTCGCTTCCCACGGTGCGAGTGACACCTATGAAACATGTTGAAACGGTGTTTTTTTCTGGCGTGAGCACAGAATATCGTGAACTCAAAGTTGTTGACGTTGAACCATGTTAACTTATATCATATTACATCTATCTATATGTATACATACATATATGCAAATATATATATTTATATATATATATACTAATTGGTGGTTTCAACCCCCTGAAAAATATGAAAGTATTACGAAAGTCAGATTGGATCATCATCCCAACTATGGGGGAAAACAAAAAAGCCATGGTTCCAAACCACCAACCAGTTTTTCCATCTTCCTTCCCCCCGGTCCTCCATGATCTGCTCGGGGTTTCCGATCAACCGGCGTCGCCCAAAGAGGTCCACTAGGACGAAGCCTGGGATGTACCTGCGGTTGGAACTTCTCGCGTTTTGATTGAAAAGAATGACGAATTTCTTGGGATGAAAATAGAAATTTGATGGTGATTAATGGTGATTACTGGGAATTTTATGGTGATGAATGGTGATTTTCTGTGAAAATGAGGATTTTGAGTGGGGATATCATGGGGATTGGGATGAAAAATGGATATCTGAAATCCCGGAACATCAGGGAATTAGTGGGAAATAAAATGGTGGGAATTTATGGTGATTTTCTGGGATGACCATGAGAATTTTTTAAGTGGGGATATTTTACCCAAGAATAAAGGGGATTTGGGGAAAAAAGATTGGCCAGGGAGCAGCCTCCCCAATTGGGGTATATTAAGGTTTGTGATTGGACTGCTTTTTTGGGAATGTTAAAACATGGATTTAAAAAGATTGACCCTCCGTCATCAAATGTGGCTGGAGAAACCCTCGAACAAAATGAAGGTGCTCGTAGCTCGGACGATCATCGAACTGAGGGATTTTGCATTGCCGTTTTTGATTACCGGATGGATGCAGTATTGGTGGGAGACTTGTGTAAAAAATAGATGCATATGCATAAATAAACGTAGCATAATGACGATGTCTAATGGGAACATAAATGAATATATATATAATATTGTATTAATTATATATATATTATATATTTTATATTATATTATATGTTCTATTATATATATATATATGTATATTATATAGATGTGTAAGATATATCGGAAAGGACAGCCCAGCAAACCTTTCTTCCAGTCACAAAAATAACCCAACAAATCCGTCACCAAGTTTTCAACGGCACAGCCATGACCGCAAACGTCGGAGCAACGAGCTGTCAGGGGCACCGGTCTTCCTTCATGACGATGCGTCCCGTAACGGAATTTCGGGTAGTGCCTGAGAGACATCTGGCAAATTTTGGGGTTATCATTCCCATAGGATCCATGGTGCTGCTAGAAAAATGGTAACATGGATCCCATCAATATACCCCACATGTTACCATATATATATAGCATACATGGATCCTATGGGATTGGATCTTGGGAAAATCTTAACTGGAAACATCCGGAAATCATGGTATTAACCATGGTTTTGACTATGAAATATGGGAATTTCCTTGCCTGGGCTGAAGACTTTCTTCAAACATAAGGGTTTGCAAACAAGTTGGAGCTTCTCTTGAGACTAGTCATTGTTTGGCACCTGTCGGTTGGGTATCTCTCAACAAAAAAAGTAAATCATGCCGAACTCTCAAAAGGCCCCTTGGCCCAGGTACTTGAACACATTATTGGAGTAATTACCATGATTATGATTCCATCATTTTCCAGTGAATTACCAACATCATCATGCATGGCATTCCGATCATTCTAAAACTATCCTCCAGTTGTCAAAGCTGGCAATGGGAAATCTCCGATTTATAAATAAATGTCACATTAAGACCTCCATTTGTTTGGGGTTTCCCGTTGCCAGCCATAATTGCCGAATCATCACTATATCACACTATTGTTGGGTTGTATCCCCAATATTCCCCAATGATATCCCCACAAGTTCATATTGAACCCCAGAAAATCCGCAAATAATCAGCGTCCCCCCTCACCTTCCCAATACATGGGAGCAGTGCCTATCTGAAAAAAACACATGAAACCAGAACTAAACCCCAAAGATAACAGAACTCGCAAACATCAATCCGATATGAAGACTGTCTGTTCTTCGATCTGTTTCCATGAAAAATACCACTATCCCATCTCATTGTACAGGTTGGTTAATAAATATTCCTATTATCGGTTATCATAATCTCGAAAAAAAAACAATGAGTACAACCTCCAACATCAACAGAGGGATTTTCATGGCAGATTATATTTCCATATGTTTCCTTATCTTTCCCCTCTTGTCCTTATGTGTTCCTTTGGTTTTCCCATTGTTTCTAGGGGAAATGTCCCGTTGTTTCCTATAGTTTTCCCATTGTTTCACCATTGGTTTCCATGACAATGATTTTCACCCATTGGAAAAACAATGGAAAATATGGTTTTCCTATGGTTTTCCTACAATTTTTCCCATGGTTAGGGGATTTTTCCATGGTCCTTTTTCAAGTTGTCCAAACGTCCAGTGACAGTTGAAGAAATGGCTCAGGGTTATGGAGGTCCCAACTCGTCGCAACTTCACCTGCGAAAGCGCTGCATGAACAATTCCTAGCAACAATGGGAAAAACCCATAGGAAAACCATATGTTCACTATATTTTCCTATGGTTTTCTTATATGGGTGAACATATTATTAGATGGAAACTAAACCAATGGTGAAACAATTCGGAAAACATAGGAACACATTCAAGAAGATGGGACAAAAATCAAACAAAATACGGGACATCCGCGAACTATGTAAATGGATGTTTATAGCTGGGAAAACCATCGAAGTAAATGGTGATTTTCTCCAGCATGTTTGATTACCGGAAGATCATTCAATTCTGTTGGTGGGAATTCATCAGGATATAATATGATATCTGATATCTATATATATATATATACATATATATATAATGGGAACATAACCAAAAACATTGGGATATAATGGTGATTGGGTAATCAAATGGAGGCCATGTCGTGTGGAATTAATCTATAAATGGTGGTTTTCCATTGCCATGTTTGCTTACCAGAGGGCATTTCCGTTGGCACCTTGATATCTTAGACGTGGTGTATTATAGTTACATATTGGCATAGCTGAGTTTGCCTGAACATGAAGATGAAGAACTAAAAATAGTTAGCCTACTGAAAATGATCACTATTGCTGGTTACCTCCACAATATCCCATATGGCCCCACTAATTCCCATAAAATCTCAATATGAAAATTTTAATCCCATAAAATCAACTTTAAGCAATGAATCACCATAAAGTCATATAAATTCCCACCAATTCCCTAATAGATGTACTGTATCATCATGTAACTTCCCCAAAATGACGAGCCCAAGTCTGGCCGTCCGTCCTTGTCGATGCTGATGGCTTCGAAATCCAGCTCATCTTCATCCGATTCCTGGAATTTCAGGACCAGTGGACCAATGGAGATATCCTCTGGTAAAAACTAACAGTTTGCTATTGAACATGGCCCATTTAGAGATGATTTACCTACAATACATATATCAATAAATGGTGATTCTTCCATAGTCATGTTAAATTACCGGAGGGTACTGTATAATTATTCTGAGGGGATATTCCCTTACATAGCCCTCAAAAATAGGCCTTGTATGTAGCAGGTACCTCCAATAAATCGGTCAAAATCAGCTGGTAGGCTCCGACGCATCCCTGTGAAATTTCGATGGAGATCATTATCCAAATAGACAGAACATAGTGGGAGATAATGGGGAGGTCAATGGGGAGATAGTGGGACTTAATGGATCTTGGATTCAATTCGGGTTCAATGGACTAGTTTACCCTCCCGTGTCATCCATGGCCTGCTGGACCATCCACCATTGATGATTTCCCCGGCTATAATCTAGGCTACGGCGTGGTTAGCGACCCCAGGGAAAACGCACCTTTTCTTCAGCAGCTCTGAAGACAAATCGTTGTATTTACAGCATGTTTGTCTCTCGTGTCAAGGTTTCTATTTGAAATTCGCATGGCAGGCGCAAGACGGCAGACCCTTTTTTCTATTTTGACTGTGTTTTCCATGTATTTTGAAGGTCATCTGTAAAAATTTGGTTTCACACGTGTTCTTTCGCCAACTTGCCAAGTTCAAGCTGACTCCAGAGTTGGTACCCACAGTTGTGTCTGAACATGAAACTTGTGACAGTGTCCAACAAGTGCTTGGCCACACGACGATCCTTTGGATCTCTTGTTCTAAATAGTGGCGCCACAAATTTCTTCAGCAGCTTCCAACACCCATCGAGTTTCTGAGTGCCTGTCAAAAGCTTTTTGGACCGGACACGTTTTGTGAATTGCATACGAACATGGGACACAGCACTGAATTGGAAGCCTTGCTTCAAGGCTTGGCTCTTCCAAGCATTGTTTCCATCAGCATGTACACGTTCTTTTGGATTTCACCAAGCGCTGGAACTGGAAAAAACCAGTGTGCTGCACATCTTTCAAACTTTCTGTGGGAGGCCGAGAGCCAGGCGCCAAAAACACCAACGGCAATTCTTTCAAAATCACTTTCCCTTCTGCACCACATTCAAGGCACCCTGCGATGCGGAGGTGGCACAAGAAGTAGATTGGGCGTTTTTTCCCTGGGTGCTTCTGTCTCCACTGAGCAATCTCTTCTTGGAAGGCCTGGGAAGCCTGGCCAATTCTGAAGGTTCCGAGAGCCGTGGCATCCACTTCCACCGTCAGAGAAATTCGAGGCAGCGATGAAAGGATAGCAGAACAATGTGGAGCTAGTCTTACTGGTGACCTTTGAAACATTGAGAAACATGTTCTTTTTCCTTGGGAGCCTGCCATCATGAATGCGTGACAAGATCATCCACAGCAGTTGAGGCGTTGACCTGGGAGGAGAGGTGAAAATGTGCAAAAAACCGTAGGTGTCATTAATGACACCGTTGGCATAAAGTAGGTCCATTTAGTTCGTGAATCTCCAGTTGCCAGCCAATTATTTGACCCAATCATCAGTATATCCATTTATATTCTATTATAGTTGGTTATCCCCCATCCCCCTGGAAAAAACCTTACAATCACCATGAAAATCACCAGAAAAACTCCCACAAAAATACGAGATGCGGAGCCTACGAGGTGGCACCGGCTTTGTGGTTGAGAGCAATTGAGATTTTCACCATGAAAAAGGTTGGAACATGGTGATCAATAGTTGGAAAATGGTGATTTATGGTCGATTTATAACAGTTCAGTTGGTTTATAACTCAATAACTATAGGTTTTTTTGGGGATACATCCAACGGGAACGAGAAAGATTAGAGAAGCACCAACCTGTCGCATCTACCATCATCTACCGCTGGATATGCTCAGCTCCAGCTGGTTTTAAAACCAACTAGGCCAGGCAACTACTCAGTGCACGACCCCAGACCGCCGTGGTAAAATGTGCATTCTGACGTATCAAAAAAGTGTCTGGCGTTGTGGCGCCGTATCGATTTTCAGATTTTAGGTGTGAAAATCAAGGTTTTGGAATTTGACAAAAACTACTTTTTTTTTGCACAACATCTGCTCGACATTGGTCCTTTTTTCTTCCATGGTTTCAATGGATTTGTTTGGCAGCTTTGCCCAACCTTGCAAGGAAGACACTTGGCTGACACGGTCCTAGGAGCTTTCGCCTCACATAAAACCACACGGCGGAATAGGGGTCGTGGTCCAACTACTCTAGCTGGTTGGTGGTTTCAACCCCTCTGAAAAATATGAAAGTCAGTTGCGATGATGACATTCCCAATATGGAAAAATAAGAAATGTTCCAAACGACCAACCAGCTAGATATTCTCAATTCAGAATGCATCTCACAGTAGAACGAGCATCGCTATATATCCCCAAACCATGCATGCTACAGAATGTTGCAAACTAATCCCCAAAGGAATAGACATCGGTTAATAGAACCCAATCCTAAAGTAGTGACAATTGAAAATCTTCACCTTTTCTATCTTGGGGTCTATCTATCCAAATATATATATATGTAAAACACACATATATATATATATATAAACATATGTATATATATATGCAAACACACACACATATATATATATGCATATTTAAATCCTAATACACACATATATATATATACACATACACACACACATATATATATAAACAAATCAATATACATACATATATATATATAAACTTAAAAATATACATACATATATATATACATACATATATATAAATACATACATAGATATATACATATATGCTTACATAAATATTAAAAAAAAACATATATATATATATCCCAATCTATACATGTAAATATATATATATATACATTAAAAAAACACACATACATATATATATACATATATATATAGACTTAAATATATATATATATCTCCCAATCTATACATGTATACACACACAAATATATATATAGATACATACAGGTTTTAAATATATATATATACTAAGTACTGATGAGTTAGGACTTGTGGCCTCTGAGATAAAACTGACTTGGGGACCAGTCCTATCTCATGTGTCCACTGTTTGAATAGCCTCATGAGTTGGGACTTCATGTTTTGCTACAGCAAAGGCTGATGAACTCCTTTCTCATGTGTCCAAAGTGTGGCCTATAGCGTTAAAAACCATGGCAACCATCGGCATGTAAAAACTTGATGCAGGTATCTGATAAAATGACTAATAGAACCACATGAGATAGGAGTTTGGCACCTTCAAAGGGCAAAAACAATACTTTACAGATGAGAAAGGAAATCGACAAAAACCTCGACTCTCCGACAACTCCTATCTCACCAGTACTATATAATATATATATATACTGACATACTATTTATATACTGGTTGGTTGTCTCAACCCCTCTGAAGAATATTAGTCAGATTGGATCATCATCCCCAATCTGGTTGGGGAAAATAAAATTCATGTTCCAAACCACCAACCATATATGGTGATTGGGATATATATTAATCACCATGAATCAACATTAATCAACATTAATCGACATCAATCACCATTAACCGCCATTAATCACCGTATATATATATATTCCTCACAGACCTGGCTGCCGACTCCAAGCTTCCGAAGGGCAGTCCAGGTTCACCGGCCGACTCTCCAAGACTTGGTCGCCGAGGCCGACCTCGTCCTTGAACAAATCCTCCAAGTTGTCGTAGCCTCGCGTTGTGAACTGCTTGGCATGGCATGGGAAATCCCAAGGTGAATATAGATGGTTCTTATGCTGATTCATAGTGTTTCATGGTAATGTTTTATGGTGATCAATAGTGATTAATATAGTGATTAATAGTGATTATATAATGTTGATTAATGGTAGTTCGTGGTGAATATAGATGGTTTTTATGGTGATTAAGAGTGATTAATAGTGATTCCGGGGAAATTTAGAGGATTATACTAAAGCCATATGGGTTTATTGGGGCCCCCGTTCGATAGCGTTCAGTTGCCTTATGTTTGTGGTTGAATTCTATGGTTGATGGTAGATATGACGAACTAGTTCATGGGAATTATAAACCAACAAACAAAAACTGGGTGGCCCCGTCCTGTAAACATTGGGATTCCTATGAAACACTAGATTTTTACCATATTTTATAATATGTTATAATATGTTACAATGAGATTACAACTGGATGCAACTGGTGCAGGATTTATCCAGTATATAACATATGTTGTAAACCACTCATATGTTGTAAACCACTCATAACATGTATAATGCAGGATACTAAATTTCATGTTCCAAACCACCAACCAGATAACCAGTAGCATAGGTGGGCACCTGGTGATATATCATTAGCATCCATAAATGTATACAAATGCAAATGTATACAAATGTAGCATTAGTAGTTGCCAAAAGATGCAACTAAAGTACTTCACCATACTTCACCATCCTTCATATATTTCACCAAGATCCCATGATTTTCCAAAATCCCATGGTCCCTCCCAGACCTGAAAGAACCCTTGGATTCCGACCCGCGCCTGCCGTCTTCTTGGTGGCTTCGGAGGGCCTGGAGGTCAGAAAGCCGTCAGAGTCCTGGCCATCTGAAGATGGACAAGGTTAATGGTGGTTACCCTCTGGTAAACTAACATAGCTATGGAAAGATCCACCATTTTCAATAGGAAAATCCACTATTTCTATGGCCATTTTCAATAGCTACGTTAAATTACCAGAGGGTAATGGTGGTTAATGGTGGTTAATGGTGGTTAATGGTGGTAAGTTGATGTTGGTTGATGTTGGTTTATTGTAACCAAGCAAGGAGTAGAATATAGTTCATCATTCATTTTTTTGGTAAGGTAGTCAATGGCCACATCCATCAAATTTAGCATTTGTGATTCATTCGGCAAGGTGTCACAGAACACACAATTCACTCTCATGTTTCTGGATCAATGGAGATAGGACACATGACAATAACTAGTAGGTCTAAAGTTTTGCCATTCCAATGCATTACTGGATTTACCACGATTTACCCATTGACATATCATGACATATCCATATTCTGCCTTATTTCTGTCCATTTTGACATGGGGGAAGTCTTACCATCCGATGATGGCTTCAGAGAGATATAAATCGGTCCTATTTCAGCGATGGTTTCGTGGAGATTTCGATCCGATTCTTTCTGGAATTTCTTGGATTGACTGGTGCGTTTTACGTAGGGAATGGATGGGTTGCTGGGGGTTGCTGGGATGATGAAATTACGAATGTGATGAAATGGATCATTCCCGACAATTCCCTACGTTTAGGACCAGTAAGTTGAAATATCACTCATTTCATGGATTTTCATGGAATCCATTTATCCATGATCATTTGGCTGCTTTTATCAGCACATGGCATATTGTTTGTCTCCCACGATCTCCGTGTTGAATCGCTGGCGCTTGAAGCCCTGCGGTGGGGCCCCTGCAATCCTTGATTTTTCGACCTGTTTACCACCCATGTTTGGCTGGCAATCTCCGCATTCATAGTTGAAACATGTTGAAACCACCAATCAGTCATTCATTGGATTGGTTTAAGGGTAATTTTACAGGAACCCCCCCATATTGAATGGTAAAAACCATGGTTTCCGATTAAGATTTTCCCTTAAAATGCCTTAAAACAAATCCAATGAGTCATATCACCACTTTCATTGCAAAATTTATCATCTTGTCGTTGATCGTGCCCGTTTGCAAGTTTGCCTCCCATTTTGATGGGAAAGAACAATCCTGCCCTAACCTTCACCTCTGTTTCACAGGTAAGTATCAATGATTTTGCCTTCTTGGGTTTGGTTGTGTTTGGTCAAGGGTTACAGTACCTATCTGAACAAATAACTGGAACGATTTTACCTATCTCTTGGTCAACTATCAATGATGAAAAACCTCTATCCGTTGGTTACACTAACATTAGCCAACATTGACCAACATGATCGGTTACCCCCTGGTAAACGTTTACATAACTGTGGAAAGATCCACCATTTTCAATGAGAAAATCCACTATTTCTATGGTCATGTTCAATAATAGCTATGTTAAATTACCAGAGGGTACAATGTGAGGCCCCCCAGTTATAAGTTGGTTTATAAGCCCCAGTAACTATAGTTATAAGTACCATAAACCATAGTTATTGGAGTTATAAACCAACTTAGCTATCGAACGGGGGCCTCACATTGTACCTATCTGTGATAATGCTTGTTTACTCCATGTTTTCCAAACATGTCCTACAACGGCCACATCCGAACGCGGTGCCCGCGGTGCCCACCGAGTCGTCGTCGAAGACGGAATCTTTGGACTTGCTCCGGTCGATGCGGGCCCAGAACCTGCACGATTCGCTGGTTGCTTTATGTGATACTGCAACCATTATTCTCTGGTCAATAAACATAGACCCTGAAAATAGCCAATTTTTAATGGAAACTAGTCTTCCAACCCCTATCTGCCAGGGTCTATGTTAATTTACCAGAGGGTAGATGCCATTAGTGGGCACCTGGTGATATAACCTGGTGATATACCATTAGCATCCATAAATGTATATAGAATTATGTGGATACCATCCAAGATAACCATTAGATACCATCTACTTGGGATTTTCCCCATTGGGAATGGAATATCAATAACTTTCATGATGATAATTGATGATAATTGATGATAGCTGATGATAGTTGATGATAGTTAAAGATGATAGTTAATGATGAAAGTTAATAATAACTGGTTGGTGGTTTCAACCCCTCTGAAAATGTTGCAAACCACCAACCAGATAACCATTAGCAGCTAGCATTAGTAGGCACCTGGTGATATACCATTAGCATCTGCCATAGATGTATATAAATGTACCATTAGTAGTTACTACTAGTGGGTAGTTACTAAGCTAATTACTACTATGGTTCGATATATTTACCATTAGTAGTTACTAACATTTACTAACCAATTTCTGGCTGACTTGAATATCATATCCACAAACCTGGATCATGATGAAAAGTTCGGTAATTTGGGGATAGTTCTGAAATGCCAATCATCGTTCCATGGACGTCACGGGGGGATGATTGCAATAAAAAATCATGACTTTCACTGGCAAAAGAGAAACACACTGGTGGTTCTCAAAAATTGGCGGTGGTATTTCTATGTTTCTGTGCATCCTAATCATATCTGATATACAGAAGATGATGAAATATCCTAATTACAACAATGACAGGATTAAGATTGTGGCAATATTCCAATTATGCAACTTATCATATAGGACAATCATAAACTTGACAATTACACTATATATATACAATTCTCTAATTATCTGACTTATCATATATCACTTATCTTATTAACTAATTGTATATATATATATACTCTCCAGGTCAATGACCTCGTAAAACTTGGCCTTCTAACTTTGATGATCAGGACCTACTATTACTTGATAGGTACCTACTTTTACTTGGACCTTGTGGGTGGCATAGTGTTTCCAACCAGCTTCGATCAGTTTTTTGATTGGTTTCTGTCAGTATTTTGATGGCTCTGAGTTGTATCATGAAGTCATTTCTGGTGATTTATGATATATCATGTGTATATGATCACCTATGACAGCTTTACATGCGGGCAATTTTCCCCAACAATCCTGCAGGAAACAATATAAATTTAAGGATTAAGTACTTCCCTTCACCTACCAAATATCCAATTTGTGGTTTATTATTTGGTACCCCGCACTATTTTATCATTGGGAATCCAGGGCTGGTATGAAGTGTCAGGGGCCCAAAATTGCTACCGTGAACCGAGCGTGAACCAAGCGTGAACGGACCCTCTAAAGACCTACTATTACTGGCAAAAGACCTACTATTACCGTGAACCGAGCGTGAACCGAGCGTAAAACCTTAGGAAACATGTTTTAATTTTGGAAATTTACGCAAAAAAAAACATAAAATTTCTTGAGGGAAACCGCCACGAATTTGTTTTGCAAAAGCTCCGGAATGTCAATCTTAGTGGCTTTTCATTGCAAATTGGAAAGGCCCATTGGGGGCTGTGATCTGCAAGTGATTGAAAAAATGGCCCTTTCCGATAACAGTTTCAAATGGGGTTCAAGTCAAATTCAGCATTGAACCGATATAGTTTTCGGTCGTCATTCGTGGCTCTGATACCATAAAGAAATTGGGGGTGCAACGACGACCAGTGTGGAAAAAACTTGGCGACGATGAACGTGAGGGGAAAAAGGGCTGAGCTCTATCGAACCGAGGTAAACCAAAGGTCCTCGTAAAACTTGGTCTTTAGCCAAAGACCTCGTTAAACTTGACCTTCGGACTTGCAGGGTATAGATAGATAATTAGCAAAATAATTAACAATAGTGAAGTATATAGTAAAGTTAGATACATACTTCAAATGAATCTAGAGAAATTCATGTTGACCCCAACTATTACAGGTAGAACTTATCATATCCCATAGGATCCATGTATGCTATATATGGTAACATGGATCCCATCAATATACCGCAGTCATGTTAGCATATATACCAGCACCATGGATCCGTCATGGGTATATTCTTATCATCTCCAGAAAAACATCGTTTAAAGAAAGGTAAATCATCCATTGGACCATGGCTTCCAGGGAGGCCACCTTCCGGCGATTGCTTCCCGCTTTCGTTTCTTCATCTGCCAGTCCATCTCCTTGCGGAGATCGGACACAGCTGAAAACATGCTGGGATTTATCGCGTTTCATTGGGATTTATTGGGAAAGTATGGGATTTAAGGGATTTTTGTTAGGGGTTGGAAACGGGTTGGATGGGAATTGATGAGGATGCATGATGTTTTTTTTTTAATTATTTTATGAAGGGATGATGGTTTCAAATGGTGATGAATGGTGATTTTATGAGATTTCATCAGAATTTATGGAGATTTCATCGGGATATAACCATCAATAGTGGGATATTCCGTGATTGGATAATCAAACATGGGAAATCCCTGAACTAAATAGAGGTTTAAAACTGTGGTCTAAGGGGATAATAATCCAACGATTTGGTGGTTTCAACTTACCCCTTAAAAAAAAAAATAGCCGATTTGGACCATCATCTCATTTGTAGGGTGAAGTAAAGTAAACACATGTTTTAAAAAATATAAAACATATTCTGCGCGTAGATAGTTGCATATAGTATCATATAGTAATATACAGGTGCATTGTGACCTATAAAATTTCTCAAGAACATGCATGCTGGGTGAGTGTAGCTATGATTTTTTTATAGTTCTTTCTATTAAGGAAGCATGATCGGCTACGTTGCGGCTCAGCAGCCTTTTCAATCCCTAGCATCTGGTATACCGCTGCACACCCCGGCACACCTGATGTCATTACACCCTTGGTTAACGACACCAAGTGCCATATAGTTGACTACATCCTCACTATGTCCCCATCATACATTCCCAATCTATATATATATATATATGCATTAGAAAATAAACACCTACTGTAAATACACACGCATATATATATATATTATTACAATTATTACATAATATTACATAATATTACATAAGATTACATAAGATTACATAAGATTACATAAGATTACATAATATTACAAAATATTACAAAATATTACATAAGATTACATAAGATTACATAAGATTATATAAGATTACATAAGATTACATAAGATTACATATAATATTACATAAGATTACATTGACATAAAATTACATAAGATTACATAATATTACATAGGATTACATAAGATTACATAAGATTACATCAAATTACATAAGATTACATATAAGATTACATAAGATTACATTGACATAAGATTACATAAGATTACATAAGATTACATAAGATTACATCAAATTACATAAGATTACATAAAATTACATAAGATTACATAAGATTACATAAGCTTACATAAGCTTGCATAAGATTACATACGATTACATAAGATTACATACGATTACATAAGATTACATAAGATTGCATAATATTACATAAGATTACATAAAATTACATAAAATTACATATAAGATTACATAAGATTACATAAGATTACATAAGATTACATCAAATTACATAAGATTACATATAAGATTACATAAGATTGCATAAGATTACATAATATTACATAATGTTACATAATATTACATAATATTACATAAGATTACATAAGATTACATAAGATTACATAAGATTACATAAAATTACATATAAGATTACATAAGATTACATAAGATTACAAAAGATTACATAAGATTACATAAGATTACATAAGATTACATAAGAATACAAAAGATTACATAAGATTACATAAGATTGCATAAGATTACATAATATTACATAATATTACATAATATTACATAATATTACATAATATTACAAAATATTACATAATACTACATAAGATTACATAAGATTACATAAGATTACATAATATTACATAATATTACATAAGACTACATAAGATTACATCAGATTACATAAGATTACATAAGATTACATAAAATTACATAAGATTACAAAAGATTACATAAGATTACATAAGATTGCATAAGATTACATAATATTACATAAGATTACATAATATTACATAATATTACAAAATATTACAAAATATTACATAATACTACATAAGATTACATAAGATTACATAATATTACATAATATTACATAAGACTACATATAAGATTACATAAGATTACATAATATTACAAAATATTACAAAATATTACATAATACCACATAAGATTACATAAGATTACATAAGATTACATAATATTACATAATATTACATAATACTACATAAGATTACATAAGATTACATAAGATTACATAATATTACATAATATTACATAATATTACATAAGACTACATAAGATTACATAAGATTACATAAGATTACATAAGATTACATAAAATTACATAATATTACATAAGATTACATAAGATTATATACACAAGATTACATAAGATTACATAAGATTACATATAATATTACATAAGATTACATTGACATAAAATTACATAAGATTACATAATATTACATAGGATTACATAAGATTACATAAGATTACATCAAATTACATAAGATTACATATAAGATTACATAAGATTACATTGACATAAGATTACATAAGATTACATAATATTACATAAGATTACATAAGATTATATAAGATTACATCAAATTACATAAGATTACCTATAAGATTACATAAGATGACATAAGATTACATAAGATTACATAATATTACACAAAATTACATAATATTACATAAGATTACATCAAATTACATAATATTACATAAGATTACATAAGATTACATAAGATTACATCAAATTACATAAGATTACATATAAGATTACATAAGATTGCATAAGATTACATAATATTACATAATGTTACATAATATTACATAATATTACATAAGATTACATAAGATTACATAAGATTACATAAGATTACATAAAATTACATAAGATTATATACACAAGATTACATAAGATTACACAAGATTACATATATATAATATCTCCCCATCACATTGTAATTTAAACTCATCTGAATCATGTCAGTCGTGCTGCAACTTTTCCAAGAACCGCCCGGGTTCCTCCTGCTCCACCACGTCCTCAGGGATGGTTTTCATGGGAAAACCATAGGAAAAACCATAGGAAAACCCTGGGAAAATGAGGATGTAGCCTCTGGTAAACAGTCTCAAAAAACGAACTGGAAAGATACACCATGCTAATGGGAAAATCAACGAAATTTCGACTGGGCCATGTTCAATAGCTATTTTGCCAGAGGGTAAATGGAACGGATTTCACCAACCCCAAAATTGGATCCCACTGCTTCGGGGAGCTGGCCATCTCGGCTGGCCATCTGTTCCACTTACCACGGATCGTCACTGGCAAGTGGGGTTACCCAAATGTATGGTATGTAATGTAATGTCATGTCATGTATTGCAATGTAATGTAATGTATTGCATGTATGGTATGGTATGGTATGGCATGGCATGGCATGGCATGGTATGGCATGGATGTATGTATGCGAGCATATATCCAATATCGTTATCAAAATCACAAATAGCAAGCATGTTCAATATCTGAGAGCGATTTAGAGCAACAAACTAGCCGCAAGTTCGGGCGCAAATAAGCGCAAGCGAGGAAACAAGTCTGGCCTATAGAGCCTAAGGAGCATCCTTTCAAAACATCAAGCATGTAAATATCCAATCATTATTGACATTTTGGAAACAAGCAAATCTCAAAACCGGCAAACAATGATAGCAATTGAAGATCCAGTTTTTATCAAACCCATTCGCTCCCAGAACTTAACATAGCTATGGTATAGAACTTACTTCAATGACTTAGCCACCAATAAATGGCGCTAACATCATACTTTTTAAAGCCATGTTCAATAGTTATCTTAGGCACCATAGGGATACCCCAAGTTTCATGAAAATCAGCCATCCCAGCGACACGCCCAGCGCGCCCGGCGCGCCTGCTCCTGCCTCCTTCGGCGTCGCTTATCGACACGCCCGGATTTCAGGATCTTGTTGATCTCCCTGAAGCTGCTCCAAAACGTGGAGGCGAAGTGATCTATCTATCTATCTATATATATATATATCGGTAAATGTGTATACTTGTATACGTCTATATTTTTTGTATATATCTCTCTCTCTCACCATGGTAATTGATCTCATTTCCATCTATTCCATATCATTCCATATATTTCCATATCAACCTAAGTTGCAAGTACTTTGGCTCCGTCCGAGGCACGTCAGGCGGGTTCCGGGACCAGCAGTTGAAGGTCTCTCCTTCTCCTTCTCCTTCTCCTTCTCCGTCTCCTGTGGAACAGGGGGTGGTACATGTCTTTTCACATCACCAAACTATTGGACACACCATCCCCAACAAATACCATGGTTTTGTTCCCAGGTGATGTTCGAAATTCGCAAACAATATGGATATTCATGGAAGTTCGAGATTGCAGGCTTGATCTGATGGAAAGGCCCATGGTGTCTACAAATATAGCTGATTGGTGGTTTCAACACCTCTGACAAATATGAGTTCGTCAGTTGGGGCTATTATTCCCAATTAATATGGAAAGTCATAATCCATTCCATGGTTCCAGTCACCACCAACCAGATAAAATCTATTCAAAGGAATGGCGGGTCCTTTTAGGTCGAAGTCTTCCTAAAACCACTTCTGAAATGTTGCTGTAGCCCTAAAACTCATCCCATGTTCGCTCGGATGTTCCATGATTTTAAATGATTTTCCATTACAAAGCACATCTTTTTAAGGGGAAACCCCATGGCTATGGAAATCTTCCATCCCAACATTGTCTTTCCCAAAAATATGACCCCATCCCCAATTTATATGCTCAAGTGGGGTCATCATGGGTCATCCTCCAAAGGATAGATGGCAAAACATATGTTGAACCAGGACCTACCCTCTGGTAAATTCACGTAGACCCTGGCAGTCATCGGGGTTGGATCATATCAGTTTCCATTAAAACTAGGCTATTTTCAGGGTCCAACTGTTAATTTACCAGAGGGTATCTTTATTTCTTCATGTTATATTCCATTGATTTTCCTGGCTAGTTCTACTAGTTCTATCATTCAGAACGCCATGAACAACCACACAAAAACCACTGTTGATGAAGTAACTAAAAGTAATGCATATGATTAAGATTGATGAAATATGAAATAGAATTAAGTTACGAGTCATGAATTTTGAGCACTATCTACATCTGTATTTGCTGCATAATTAGATCTAATTAGTATCTATCATCATCAACGGTATCAACCGCTGCTGACCACTTGCACTATCAACGACCCGGAGACACTATTATTGATAGAATATATTATACGCCCATGTTTGTTGGATATCTGGCCACTACATCATTCAAAGATTCGGATCCCGATGTGATTGGGATAGTGTCGATAATTCAAAAACTGACTTCCAAGTCTACTGACAAGAATTGCTTACCAACTGTCGTCAATAATGAACTTCTAGGCTGTTTAATTGGAGGAGTGTCACTTAAGTATCAGAATATATCATAATCTCACTATTTGGGTGGCAGCCACTGGTTCATACACCATTGTGAACAAAGAAAAAAGGAGTTGACTTTTTCAGCATCAACATCCATCACAATGGTTGCTTGGGATTCCATGGTATTTCCCCATAGTCACCCCCGGTTTGTTACGGTTGTTTTACCCAACATCCGTCAAATCTGTGATTTATGAAATGCTGAAGTCAAAACAGTCAAAACCTGTAGTTCTCCAATAAAGAAAACTTCACCAACGCCGTAGTCAACCAACACATGTATTATATCATCAAATTCGGATAGATAAAAAATTATCTAATTGGTGGTTTCAACCCCCCTGAAAATATGACAGTCAGTTTGGATCATCATCCCAACTATTGGGGAAAATAACAGCCATGTTCCAAACCACCAACCAGTTATAGATCACAAAATAATTCACCAGCCTGAAAAAAAGGCCATCGGGGGATGATTCCCCTTACTTTTTTCATCATTCCAGTGACACTGCAGTGAGCTCACGTCACATAATTCACCTCAAGTCCCGCCAATAGTCACCCCCAGCTAGAAAGTATAATCTGTCACATATTATGTCTCACTATATTCTAGCGGGATTGGACTTTTCTATCTAGGTGTTATGAAAAAAAACCTGGAGCTATCCCCAGATACCCATGGTGACGACTGGAGATCCACCATTTAAAGAAACTGTCATTCAATGGATTGGTTTTATTTGGAGAATCTACACGAAACCATGGATTTTCCCATTGTATACGGGGCTTTCCGGTTAAAATTGTTCCCAAGAAAACCAATCCATTGATATCCAACTATATTTCATGGTAAACCACTATATTTGATGGTAAAAACCCATGTCAACCCCGTATACAATGGGAATGGCTCGCCTCTTCCGAGCTCTGCTCCATCGAGCCCGCGCTGAAGGGCCGCAGTTCCCACATGGCGGACGGTGGGCGAAAATCTCCCTTTAGCACTTTGGGGGATGGGTTATAGAACCCCGAAACAAATATATAAATGATGACTTGGGGAGAGTTTTTTATGACAGATTGGAAAATTGATTTACCAGATTCATCTTAGATCTATAGTTTTTCTCAAGCTGAGCATTCTGTTCGCACATTCTTTTTTAACAATATCTGCGAACATGAAGCCATCTTTAACCAGAATTTACTCGAATTCATGGATGATTTGGGTTCCAACACAGGCCAGGATGGATGAATCACGTTTTTGCTCCAAGATTCTGATGCAAGGCTCACGGGCTGGTTGATGCTGGTTGCTGCTTTGAAACGCTCAGTTCTGTTGGACGGGACTGTTTTCATATGTTTCATCGTTTCTTCGTGTCCATGTGCTTCTCTTGGCCTATTTATCTGCACACCTCGAGCCAAAACCCGGAGATGTTTTTCCATGGCCACCGGTCGGCACGTCCTGGTAGCTGTGGCCAAGATTCAACGTCACTATGGACCCATGGGTCTCCATAAAAGAACGATTCCCAAACTGCAAAACCACCAAAAAAAAGTATTTCATAGTATTTCTATAAGATTATGATAGATTATGTCTTTACTAACCATCATTTACTAACCATCATTGGTTTGTCCAAAAATTCCAGCCAGCAGCACCTACCAGCGGTAAAACCACCGCGCTGGGCATCGGACCATTCCGCGCAAAGAGGCTGGGGGAACTCCCGAGGCTCTGCACCTGAGCTGGGTGAAAGCCTGGCGATTTTTGTCTGGGAAAAACCCAGGAATTTGACCAACTTGAAGTTAGAACAACAAAATATATATATATATAACAAAAATGTCTGGGAAGTGCCAACTAGAATCGTTGTGCAGTTTGCGAGGTTAAGACCATACATTCTCACGTCTGGAGCTATGCACGCCATCTCGCCGGTCACCCTGCGCAGTCTGACTATGACCATTGGAAAATCGAGCCACTTAAGTTGGATCAGATTGAGTCTTTTCAATAGAAACTTCACACCATTTTAAGTGGTGTCCATTTTCCCATTCTTACCCTTTGCTAACCCAACATAGCTATGAAACATGTGAAAATGAGAGTTGAAAAATACTTCTCCAACATGGTGATTTTCCAGTTCGCAAAGTGTGAGTTCCTTCGTTTACTGGAGGGTATCCAGGGTATCCATCCACTTGCACCGGGAAAACTCCCCTTGGCACCACATCGGCCAGGACGGCTTCAGGACAGCGTTCCAAGGCTAAGAAGATGAAGAGCTCGCCATGGACCTTGAAATATGGGGTCCATGATATCCATGGATTCTGGGAAAACTATATGGATTTAGTGGATCTTAATGGGATTTTCATGATTTTTAGTGTGTCTTAATGGGATTTTCATGATTTTTAGTGGATCTTAATGGGATTTTCATGATTTTTAGTGGATCTTAATGGGATTTTCATGATCTTTAGTGTGTCTTAATGGGATTTTAATGATTTTTAGTGGATCTTAGTGGTACTTTAATGGGATGTTAATGATTTTTAATGGATCTTAATGGGATTTAGTGGATCTTAATGGGATTTTAATGGATCTTGATGGGATTCGATGGATTACTTTACCGGCTTTCTCCTGCCAAGCCACATCTTTGCAATCCAAGTTCTCTCCAATTCCAGCCTCGCTTGGCCGAAAAAACATGGCAATTTCAGATCTCCAGGATTAGAAGAGCCTACAACTAATCATCTCCTAAATTTCTCCCCCATAATTTGACGGTTAAGTGTTGATGGTGTTGATGCTGATTAAGGTTTACCTGGTTTACCTGGTTTACCTGGTTTACCTGGTTTACCTTCCCAAACTAGATCTGTTGCAGCGTTCTCAGCAACTCATCAGCACATAGCAACAGGGCACATATCGCGACACTTCGGAGAAGAGATCCTCGGTGCTGACTTGGCGGAGGCAAATAGGGAAAGACAACATGAAATTCAGTGGGTTCTCCATCAAAAATACGAAAAATACTGGAAACATCTGCAAACATCTGTCCAAATGCACTGGAAACCTGGAAACATCCAACTGAGGACCCTTTGGTCCTTCGGTCAATATTCATGGGACTCTGCTAGTCAGGCAGGTCAGCATCACATCAGGCCTCTTTTTGGTTTGCATCATGGTGAGTAGCAATTGACAACGCCAAATCGGCTGAATAACATTAGCCATTTAAAGTTGTATTCCGGCCGAACATCATCAAGCTATAAACAGGGTTGCTCCCAACACCCCAGATAGAAGCGGCGTTTTTAATCGCGAGGAAAAGAAACACAACTATCACATACTACCACTATTTTCACCGTGTGGATGTACTTTACCCATAAATCCCTATAACGGGAGTGAGGATTCTGGTTCCTTCAACCACTCAACCACCAGAAATACCAAGTTGTCAATTTTAAACCTTATAAAACCTCCATAAACATCATAAATCAACAATTCTCCCAAGTTTCCCCAAGAAATTTCCACATCTTTCCTGGAAATTTTTGGGCGTCCCGACATTTTGCACCGCCCAAAGGATCTCCGGGGTGCACAGTGGCACGGCGCCCGAACGCAGTCCGGCGTCCTACAGGGACATGGGGGATTTCATGGGAATTGATGGTGGTTCATTGGGATTTTATGAATTTTATGGGGGGGAATACCCTCTGGTAAACAAACATAGTCATTTATAGTGAGTTTTCCCACTGAACATGATGATTTTCTATAGTTATGTTAGTTTACCAGAGGGTATCTCATGCCAATGTCGTTACCCCCAGATAGAAAGTATCATCATGTATCACATAGCCAATGTCTCACTATATCTAGTTGGTGGTGCAATAACCATCTTGAAAAATGATGGAGTTCGTCAATGGGAAGGATGACATCCCATGTATGGAAAATAAAATTCATGTTTGAAACCACCAACCAGATTGGGATTTTATGAAATTTATGGGGGGGAATATCAATGATGTCGCAGTCGCAGTCAGGTCGGTCAAATTCACCCAGATAGAATTCGGATTCGTTGAACCCGGCTAGCGCTGCGTAGAGATTCGCAAAAGAAAAAAGGCTGAAAATGTGACTAATGTGGCTAAGACAATCAGAAACCATCCCCCAGTCATCACAATTTTGATGGGTGGTATGTTTAACATTCCCAGTGGGTAGTTTATGACATTGTTTTACCCACATTGGTAATCATTAACCACTAATTAGTACCAGAATGTACCATCATTAACCAACAAATATAACCATTAGCATTACCATAGTTAGCTTCATCTATAGTTATCATTACCATTACCATACCATTACCATTACCATTACCATTACCATTACCATAGTTAGCTTCATCTATAGTTATCATTACCATTACCATACCCATACCATTACCATTACCATTACCATAGTTAGTTACCATTACCATTACCATTGCCATTACAAATATAACCACAGTAATCACCAATGGATTTCTGCTCATTGGCTCGCCGTAATCGCTGTTCCGGCGGAACATAACGAGGGGTCCATGGGTCTCAAGAAGGTCTGCGTCTGGGAGGTGGAAGAGGTGAGCCTCAGTGCGATGAGCTAAGAATAGTCATCTGCGTCTGGTGGTTTCATCTGTTTCATTATGGGGTCAGCTTAAAGAAACGTCCAGTCTATATATTCTATATGAAATATTATCATAATCTCATATATGATCTCCAGAAAATTAATTTTCATATTATCATCATTCATCTATTATGAGTTCGTCACTTATAGGATTATGACATTCCCATGGGATTATATTGATAATCATTCGTGACGAACTAATAATAGATGTTAGACTATTATGATAATATAGTCTATTAATATGATGCACTCATATTATAATAGATGTTAGACTATATAATAGATTAGTGACGAACTAATATGATGCACTCATCGTCACGAATCATTTCCAACTGAATGGGGAGTTTCATGGGATCAGTGCATCAAACGATGGGATCCCATGGCTGGTCGAAGAGTTGCCCTGACTTCTCGGTGGATTTTCCCCAAGGGATCACCCTTCAAATCTCGAGGAACTCGGGGAAATCGATGATTTCGATGGGCCCTGTTTTTTGGGGGGTGGACAAGTAAATGGCCCATTAATAGATGATTTTCCCAGTAAAACCTCCTTTTTTAATGGATTTTCCATAGCCATGTTAAATAACCAAAGGGTAAATTAACAGTTGGACCCTGAACATGGCAATGTCATGGGAATACCCACTGGGAACCCAACCATACTGGTTGGTGGTGCAATTTCACCATCTTGAAAAATGATGGAGTTCGTCAATGGGAAGGATGACATCCCATATATGGAAAATAATCCATTCATGTTAGAAACCACCAACCAGATTAACATAGACCCTGAACATCACCAATTTTGAGTGGAAACTAATCTGAACCAACCCCTATCTTGCAGGGTTTATGTTAATTTACTGAAGGGCATTTATTTTTAGCAAAAAAATGCAGGTAACAAAAAAACATCAACCAGCTGCAGCCCAAGGTGGCGTTGTGGTGCTGCTACTCACTGTGCTGGTGATGGTCTTGGTGCGAGTGACCTTGAAGTCATAGACCCCGGATGTATGTGAGCTGCTTCGGTTGCCAATGTGTTTTGGAACATCCTGAACATCAAACGCTGCCAAAATACAGACCGTTTAAATCAAACTTGAAGATTTTGAATCGAAATTGTGACTAAACAAATTACTGAAACTGGAGATTTCTGGAACAACTCAGAGGCCCAGTGGTTTAAATGTTGTTTCCAGGAACCTAATTTTTTCCAGTGGCATTCCACCATCTGCGCAGCCAAGTGGTCAACCAGCCGTGCTTTGCCAAGTGGCAGTGGTGACAGTGCTGCTGGTCATCGATGTCGTTTCTGGGCGACGGTGCGCAGCTGGAACCCATGGTGCGGACACGTGGTGACTTGGGGATCCCCCATTTTACGAACCCCCCCCCTATAGCATGGCATAAACACATAGAAACCCTTTGTTCTATCCATTTAGAGCAACTGCATAAGCTGGGAACATCCTTAGAGTATCGGATAGAGGTTTCCATGAACAATTCTACTGGAACATCAACAGCTCAGGGATGTGGCCGGCTCTTAACCAGACTCTGATCTACCGGCTTGTAGTCCTGACTCCATCGCAAACCTATTTGTCACTCAACTTAATTGGAGATCATCATCCCCTTAAATAGGCTTGAACATATCAAACCTATGTCCGAAACAATCAGCCCAACATCAAAGCACAGTTAGAGGTTTCCATAGGTTTCCCAAAATGGGGAATACTCCAAAAACATCCACGTCATGGATGACCAATTTAGTATTGAAACCCATGGTGACTTGGGGATCCTACATTTTAAGCACCCCCCCATGTGGAGCCGTTTCGCTGCAGCCCAGGGGCGACTGATTGTACTGGTCAAGGTGGTCTGTCAGCGGACGGTGGAATTGAACCATGACTCACAGGGTAAGTGGATAAACCCAATAAAACATCCCCAAAATCACAATCTACATACAAGTAGGAGTTTCCATAAATGGGGGTTTCCATAAATGGATGGTTTGTAAGGGAAAATCATATTAAAATGGATGATTCAGGGGTACCCCCCATCTTAGGAATGGGTGGTATACACCATCAACAAATGGTACATCATTGGGTGTCCCACATCATCATGGCAGGCGTGTTGACCATGAAAAATTGGCAATCCCTAAGAAAACTGTGAAGAACACGTGCGAAAACATAAGAAACCATGATAATTTCAATTATTTAACCATCAAACATATGTGGATAATTAAATTAACTAATCACCAGGAACCTTCTTTTTCTCAACAAAAATATGCAGTTTTTGATATTGGAACATATAATATGTACTCATTGGTTGATCTATACATCTAGGCCTTCTAGGCCTTCTAGGCCTAGACGTTGTGGCAAACCTTGGAATCGGGGAAGGTGGGATGGGAAGATCTACCCGAAAATCGCTGGTGAATGGATGTTTATTGATGATTTTTATTTGCCCCTTCACTGTAATCCCTTCTTTACAAAAGACATAGGATTGGTTTGGCAGGGTTGCCACTTCCGTATTTTTTTGGTTGGAAACAATAGGATTTTTGTTGTAATCGGTGTCTTAACACTAGTCCCGCAGCGAGATCGCCAAGGCTCAACGCTGGTGGTGCTGGATGTGTCCTCAGCGCTTCAAAAAATGGTCAAGTCTCATGCCTCTGCGCCATGACCCTCTGGTGATATAACACAGTTTGGGAACTGGAAAACCACAAAATGGGTATATGATATGATGGGATATGATGGGTATATGATAGGCAATTCATCAACAAACAGTTACAAACAAGCCAGTTTCATCCATTTTCCATAGTTATGTTAGATTAAGAGATCTGCTGTCACTTCTGGAACTCACCGTCCCAAACAAAAGAACCGGTACAGTTGCATGTTGTGGCACCTGCACCGGCATTTTAGCAATGTGTGCATGACGCATGCCGGAAAAAAAAGTCGTTGCGAGTTCCTCCATCCGACACATCAAGCTGTTGATTTGTCCGCAATTTGTGCGCATTTCCTGACTTGGATGCTGCTTCAATGTACTTTTATGCGGTGATGGTTATCGAATTCCAACTCTAATCAGCTACATTCAGCTACTACCCTCTGGTAATTTAACAAAACTATAGAAAATCACAATTTTTAATAGGTACATCAGCTATAAATGGCCATTTTCAATAGGTATGTTTGTTTACTGGAGGCTTTTCATAGGTAAATCATCTACAAATGGGCTGTACGTTCCATAGCCATGTTCCCACGAGCACCTGGATTTCCACCCATTCGTACCATGCGACCGTCACCGTGGTGAAGGTGGTCTCAGGTGGGAACTTTTGGGGATATCATGGGGATGTACCCTCTATATAAACATATCAACATACAAAAAAAAAAACAAAAAAACAGGTTAACAAATCACCATGCTATTAGCTGGGTCAATCAACTATTTCGACTGGGCCATGTTCAATAGCTAACGTTAGTCATTACCAGATGGGTAACCAACGAGGGATGTAATGATGAGTAATCAAACGTAACAAGCCGGAAAATCCCAGCTTGTCCATGGAGGTTTATAGCTGGGAAATGGCATCCGGAAAGCCATGTTTGGCATTGACTCGCCGGGTCAGGGACTTGCCACTGACCTATGATTTAAACAAAGTTGCCATTTGGCCTACCCTTTGTCTAAGTCGAAAATCGAAAAACTTGTACAGGTTAGTTAATAGAAATATCCCCACGGGGTACCAAAAAAATACCCATGATGGTTCTTGGCACTCAAATCATGAATGCAGAAACCACTGATGCAAACATTCAACCTAATTTTAGTATGTTCAAGTGATTTTCATCTGCATCAGTGGCTTCTACATCTGTTACCTCACCAGCGATTTGCATGTGAACTCTCAGCATCGAGAACATTCTATAATGATCTTTTTTATCTATAATGATCTATGTACATAGTAGTCAGGTCAGTTAGCTTCCATAGTACCCTCCAGTAAATCAACATAGACCCTGCCAGATGGGGGTTGGTTCAGACTAGTTTCCACTATTTTATTGGTCAGTTTCGGGGTCCAACTTTTAATTTACCAGAGGATAGTAATATCCATTAACCACCATTAACCATCATTAACCATCATCAACCAACTGTAGATTGTGAGTCACCATTTGTTTTCGTGTGAGAAAACTCCATCATTTGGGATCTGAGTCTTTGACCGTGGTGGCGGTGGTGGATTCGGTGGTGGTGTTGGTGGCAATGACCTGCACAGCGAACGCAGGGTGAACGCTGAAAAAACATGCGAATCTTTAGATACCCTGCCCCCCTCAAAAACAAAAAAAATCAAGAAAAGCTGGGCCTCTTTGCAATTTTCACATATGTTCTCCCTTTGATGGCGAAAAAAAAACATTGTCAAGTGGGTATGGGTTAAAACAAGGCACCATTAGACAAATAAATAAATGGTGAGGACTAAAAACTTCGAAAAATCTCTGGTCTGGTGCTCAATAAGAGATACCTTGCCAAATTTCTGATCATTTGGTGCAACCTTTGGGTTGGTTCCTCAAGGCTTGCCATTATAGTTTCATATATATATAATTAAATAGTTTCATGAAACTATAATGAAACAATAAAACTATGAAACTATATATGTGGTGTATATATATATGATAACTATTATAGTTTCAGTGATATGGGTGATGATCACCTGAGGTTTGGCTCAAAACTGATTCAGATTCTGAAAAGATACTGATGCCGGTCCGACGAGCATTTTTTTTCAAACATCACGAACTAAACATAACTAAACTGTTGCCAATCCATACTTTTAATTTCTATATATTTCTATACTGACACTGTTTAAGAATAATGAGCCTGACTAGCCAGTCCTTCACCATTTGGACCCAGGATCTGGGATTTTGCCACCAAAATCTGCATCAACATGCGGATTTGAGGGGCCATGATCATTCACGGCAACGAGTTTTAGAGGAAAAAACACCATAACTTATCAAACCATATCAAAGCCCAAAATTCTTGCAACTCCAAAAATTGAAACACTCAACTGTTTGAACACTCAACTTGTTATTTTGTTGGATCTCAAAAACACGTCACAACGGAGCTCAAGCCCTTCCCTTCGGCTTTGCTGAGGTCCAAACCACTTCACCTTGCGAAACTCAGGGGACTCCGAGGATTCACCGGCCAAAAAATGGGTCAAAGTGATGGGAACTCACTTTGGGTCACCCAGATAGTGGGTGGTCAAGTCATGTGAACTGTCTGACTTGGGTCTCCACGTCCGACGTTGGAATATCACTTCGATTCCAGCTGGTGATGTCTGATCCCCGGAAGGCCTTCGTTTTTGCCTCTTTGCGGGATTTCTGGCCAAAGAATCCAATTGAAAAAGCATGAAAAAACCCATCTCCTCGAAGGGATGAATCATGGATCAAGGCCCGGCCTCTGAGAAGCAGCCACAGCAGCCAGTTCCACAGGGCTTTCCCCATGGCACGCTGTGGGGCACTGAACATGGGCACAAGTTGAAGGCAGTGCCTTGGCCGTAGCTAAGGGGCCATGTTGGGTGTAAATGCTGGGTCAAGTGATTTCAGATTTGAGATGATCTGAGGTATGAACAGTTCATCTTAAGACTTGTTATGCTGCAAAAATGTAGTGTTAAAATCAAAACGACTTACTTTTGATTAGTTTTCTCATTTCCACCAGAATCAAGGTACTTCGATCAACAAATGTCATATGGATGCTGCAATGCCCGTGCGGTCTTGTTGCGGCATCTTGGCTTCGTGGCTGCCTGGACTTTCTTCATGTTTGAACCACCATGACCAACATAGCTGCAGCCGGGAAACCAACACATAGGATCATGATGCTGAACATGCCGTCTTACTGTGGGAAAGTTGTTTTTCAATCCCGGGATACCACGGATCAGTCGACCCAGTCGTTGATTGACCGAATTTACTCAACAAATGGCCCATGGCTTATACTTCCGTTATTTCTGACACCTGTGAAATCACAGCCATTCTTAAAAAAAACAACATCCTTTTCGTTTGTCTCTGGGAAAGGCCCGAAATCCATCCCCGCTGGAACCAGCACCAAAAAACATCAAAAATCAAACGATTTTCCAGCGATTTTTACGGGTAGAAACCATAGCAAATGCCACCTGCACCTTTGCCAACGCCGCAGTGGCCATGATTTTCCGCACTAAAGGGCTGGAGGCCTCCATGGCAATCCATGGTAGATGGCGCCCCACTGGATGTTGAAATATGACCATGTCAGGAACCTATAAGCAGAAATAGGGTGGAACAATATGGAAAAAAATGTAAAAAAAACGATGTGAACATTATTGAAAAGGCTGCGGAAAACATTTGGTTGCTCATTTTTTAAAATATAGTTAAATGCATCCTGCAAAAGAGACATACATAATTGATGGGTGTAACAATGTTCAACATGTGGTGACATTGTCCGCAACTTGCTCATGGGTTAATCATGAAGATGTGGTGGAAAAGTAGCAACAGCTAGGGACGCAGCAGCACTTGTGGCTAAGAACACCATCCGTTACCAAACATGGCAATTTGAATTTCCCATAAAAACCTCCAGCTAGCCATGATTGATTGCTGGAGGATAAACTCATGGGGAATTAGCCAGGGGGTTCTGAAAGTACAAAGTCTTAGCTGCAAACGGACATTCGCATCGTATCATTTTTCGAGCCTATATCTATACACATATAATACCATTTCGTTATTTAATGTAGCTATGGAAAATCACAATTTTTGATTGGTAAATCATCATAAATCCTCTATAAATAGCTATGTTAAATAGCCAGAGGGTACTGATCTTTCAAACATCTGGGATCACAATCCGTGGAACCGCACGTGGGAAGCATTCCCAGTTCCATTCCATTCAGTTGAGCAGTGTTCAACCCCCGGGTCTCAAGATGCTGAATGGATTATGTCATAATCACCAACACACACATACATACACACACACATATATATTTATTTATTTACGCATATTTATATACCACAATACAATATATAGTATGATGCTTCTCCTAATTAGTAAATTGGATAGGAATTATATATATATAGTATAACCCCCATATTATCATCAAACAACAGGGGTAAATATTGCAGCCACGCTTTCCAACCTCTCCTGCCCTCAGCGTCAACGCCTGGCGTGAACGATCGTAGGTCGGGTCGCTGTTTTTTTTTGGTCCCAAAAAAACTGAGAACGTGTTGAAAATGGGTGTTCATCTGCCCAAATATTGTACATTAGTGTGCTAAATCTGCCAAAATATGGTACTAATTTGGTACTAAAGTTTCTGATCTCCATGTCAAAAATTAGAATATATTTGTATGTTTCGTGATGTTGCTACCGGGACAATTCTGTAGCTGCTATTTGGACCCAAAGGCAAGTGGGCGAAGACATGTTGCCATAGAGGTGCAGTGGAACTATGTTCCCCTCACTAGGGGCCTCTAACCAACCTGAGGGCCGACTCTAGAAGCCGGGACCCAACATCCAGAACGATCTACAGCTTGATTATGTACAGCACCCTATCAGTAGTAGCGGGTAAAGGATCGAAAAACTATTATTGGTATCAAAAAAATATCCAAAAGGGGTCAAAAAAATATTGGTATCAAAAAAATACCACCAGAAACTTACACCCTCATCAACCATTGAGCGCACCACTTTCTCCACAATTGCGCACCAAATGCTCTCATCGCTAACTCGGATGCTAATACGAATGCGTCGGTCTCCGGACTGTTACTGCACATATGTCGGTCCGTCTACATTAATATGTGGATGTATGCATGTACGCACGCGTGCATGTATGTTTGTATATGTCTGCATGCATGTCTTTAGTGGATGTATGATGATGTATGCATGTGCGCACGCGTGCATGTGTATTTACATGAATGTCTGCATGTACACGTATGTTTTAAGGCAGCCTTCTTCTACTGGACGTGTCTTACTTTTGCCTGAAGGCCCAAAGACTAGGACGCCAACATAAGGTAGCAACTCAAGATGTAGCAGTACGCTTTAAACATGCGCACAGGTGCGCATGTTGCGGCTTGCGCAGTGCAGAGCAGATCTACTCATGAGGGATGAGGGTAGGCATAACAGTGCCTGTGAAGGCACAAACATCAAGACGCCAGCAGAAGGATTGCAGACTCAGGATGTAGGAGTATGTCTTAAACCTGTGCACAGTTGCGCATAGAGCTCAGCACAAGATGTACCAGTATGCTATAAGCTTGGGCGCAGTTCTGCGCAAAGCAGATCTACTCACCAAATCAGGCAAAGATTAAAACATCTTTGATACAAACACGGTTTTCTCAAGGTTTCGCATAAACCTAGCAATTCGCAACAAGAACACAGGGGTTTGTGAAGACCTACTATTTCGCATGGCCCTTGCAACGTGGTGAAGCTGCAACTTTCTAATTTGCTGCTTTCCTTCCTTCCTACCCTCCTTCCTTCCTTCCTTCCTTTCTTCCCTCTCCCAGAATAGATTTTGTTTTGATCCCGATAATAATTTGTTTTGATCCTAAAAATAAATATATATTGATCCTAGTAATATTTGTTTTTTGATGCGTATCCCAGTAGTAGTAGTAGTAGCAGTAGCAGTAGCAGTAGCAGTAGTAGTAGTAGTAGTGGATTTTATATAGTGTACATATATATATATAATTCGTGTATAAATAAGATTAGCTATAGATATTAATAAGTATGTTCTAGTCACCCAAACTTCACGGGCTGAAACCTATCAACTTTCACAAGTCACCACGATGGCTGAATCTGAGCCCCATACCATGGCAGATGGTACAGGCCTGCGGTTGCTGTCTTCGGTGAAAATGCGTTGGAATCTGGACCCTGGAGAAAAGGGAACACGGTGAATCCAACATGAACATGTTGGGTCAAAGGGTTCATGATCCTCAAAGGGAGAGCGCCCAATGCGTCCGCTATTCCAAACCGGTGAAACGGACACTGCAGGGGACGCCGGAACGCAAACCCATGGTCTTTAGCGAGCCATATTCATTAAAAAAACAATTATATGAGCCACACTCTTGAGTGCCATTCATATGATGCATTTTTCAAACATGAGAAATCATGAGAAATCATCAGAAATCATAGGCCTTTTTATCACATAAAGAATCACAATCACATTAAAGCCTTATCATTCAATCATGGAACTCCAATCCTTCATCCAATGGAATCCGGGTCCACTAGGTCCACTGGGTCTGATCATTCCGAAGATGTTGGATGTTTTTCACAGCTCCAAGAAATCATGGTGGATGTGGGGGAAATCACATATTTGGGATCATACAATACGGGTGTTTGATACCAGGGGGGTGGCATTATACAAGAAGAACCAAAGAACCTTTCAACAATGAAGTGCATATGCACTAAACATCACTAAACAACATCAAACAGTTCATATTCAAATCCGCTAAACCGTTAAACATTGAGTACAACCAAAGACTCAGAGGGTATATCAATGTATATCACCTGAGTCCCCCTATGTCTTAGATATTGAAATCCCAAACACCCACTGCCGCCACTGCCCGCGCCCAGCACACCTGGCACCGGGTTGGCCGGCCCCGCGAGCCGCCGCCGTTGAGAAGCTGCTTTTGTTTTTCATGTGCGACCCGGTGAAACATCTACAGGCCTAGAGGGCAACCCCATCATTTATCATGTTTCATCATCTTTCATCATCTTTCATCATCTTTCGTTGCTTTGGCAGAAAATCTTTGCATGGGAAAGATGACAGCTTCAACATAGCAAAGTTATCTTCAAATCTCATCAGTGCACTGATGGTCAAAGCCACCCCCCCAAAACAGGCGACTGCTTTTGGGTGTTGGAACAGGGCCCGAGGATGCTCAAGGGCTGGCCCATCATTCCCCCCCTAGACGCGCGAAACACTTTTTGGCGATCGATCTTCATGATCTGTGCCACCTGAAGAATCTGCAATCCTGCGCCTTGTGACATGGGCCAAAGTCAAGTTGCATCCTATGCTCAAGGAGAAGTCAATTGATACCAAGCATAAGATGCGGCCCTTCTTGATAACAAACATAGAATATGTATGGCTAATGTCTATATACTTGTCTCTCTTACTCTCTCTCTCTCCCTGTGCACACACATTTACAGATATACATGTATATATACATGTATATATATATATATTGATATTGCCTATATAAGTCTGCACAAATAGATATATAGATATATTAGGTTAGATGGATAGATCAGATTAGATCAGATTAGATTAGTTTAGATTTAGATTTAGATTTAGATTTATTTAGATTTAGATTTAGATTTAGATTAGATTAGATAGATAGATAGATAGATTAGATAGATTAGATAGGTAGCAATTTTATAGGATCCAAGACCGATCCAGTATTCCAAATGTATTTGTCTGATTGTTTCACTTATAGAGTACCTCAACCCAACCTGTGAGATCCAACTCTTTGACAGTGCCCCATGCCTGGAGATTGAATTTCAGGATGCTGACCCGCCACGCACGGTTTCCCTTCCAAAGCTGATTGCTCCTGTCCCTGGTGTCCGAATGAGTAGTACCTTGGTATTAGCTTGGTGAACGCCCGAAACACGAGCAGTGTGAACTATCTTCTAGTTGACGATAAACTGGCACAATAGTGAGAATAGGTTGGTTTTTAGTGCTGCAACATTCCCAAACGTGTTTGAGATCCTGCAGTGTTTGAGAAGGTCACACGTTGTCCTGCAGTGTCCAAACCTACGCCGGCGTCACGCGCGTTCGCGGGGCAATTTCAGCGGAAGTTGAGAGTTGAGTCCGCTCAAGCGACGACGGTCGGGTGGCACGGGAGCGCATCTCGGGCGCTGGAGCTTCACGATAAGTCCCTCCTTAAATTCAAACCACTTCGACACCCCCAGAACAAAAGGCATCACGGCATCATCTGCCGCTGTTCAAAGACGTGCAGCAGGAATGCCAAGGGCCCCAAATATATCATATACCTATATACACTGAACAATGTCGGTCCATGTTGTTTCTTCAGCGTGTCAGTTACTGTCTTGCTAATGTTCCGAACATGTTGCATATCCAAGAACTTCCATATACAAGGCCATTCCAAACTGCACAACAAACACATGTTTCGATTCTTCCCGGGCTATACGATTTGTTTATTACGAAGGCCTAACTTACAGCTTACATAATACCATCTGGTTATTTAACATAGCCATGGAAAATCACCATGTTTAATAGGTAAACCATCTATAAATGGACCATCTATACCATTGCGATGTTAGTCATAACAAGAGGGTACATGTAATAAGCACTCATAAACCCTATGGTGCCCATGATCTCACGTTCCATCTATTTTTCATCTGAGAACAAGAACACCATGACCTGTATGTCCTCTGCCGTATCCACCCGACGAAACATCCAACGACCATGCGCACAGCTTTTCACGCATGGCAAATTTCTCCGAATCTGTGGCCGAGCCGAACCCGACAGTTGGAAGGGGGTTCACTGCCACAGTGAAACCAACAGCCTTGGATGATCAAAAGATATCAAAAGGATTACCATCTGGTTATTTAACATGGCCATGGAAAGATCCACCATTTTTAAGAACGGTAAACCATCTATTTCTATGGGCCATCTATACCATGGCTATGTTAGTCATAACCAGAGGGTATCAAAAGGAATTTTTCAAAATCGATGCTGAAAACTTCCGCTGGGTCCAGCCAATTCCGACCAAATCTGGCCAAATGAGTCGACACATGTTTTTTGCAGTTCACCATTGGGGACATTGGACAGCCCCATTGGAACTGCAATCAACTTCGGTGGGCAAAACCTGGTAACGAAACCACTTATCATGCTGAAACCGCACAATTCTTGACAAATCTTGACAAATCCCACGGTGCCCACGTTTCTTTTTTGGCCAGATCAATTCATCTGCGGCCATCAATTCCATGCCAAAAACAGCTTAGCCCGAACCCAGAACACCTATATATTTCGTTTCTGAAACCATGGATTTGACTCATGAAAAATCCGTGGTTCCATGATTGTCTGGAAGATTTTCCACTGGGAATGCAACCATACTGGTTGGTGGTTTTAACCATCTTGAAAAATATTAGTCGATGGAAAGGATTATCCCATATATTATGGAAAATAAAAAATGTTTGAAACCACCAACCAGCATATAACTGAACCAGTAATAGTGCAGCTGGGTCCCAGGGTTCGGCTGACGGTACCTGCCGTGATCGGCTTCCGCCCTTCGCAATGCGAACAGCCGCCCGAAGGGCCGCGGTTCCGGCCCGGTGTGGGGCTTTGCCATAGCATGAAGCGCTATCATTTCATCGTGATCTATCATGACATAGGTTCACATATATATATATGTGTGTGTGTAATTATATATTATATATGGTTATGGCTGCTTCCAACCCCCCAGTTATGCAAAGGGGGTAAACCGGCAAAATATACAGCGACATATGGGGGGTTATAATAATGGAAAATCCATCTACCAGAAGAAACCAAAACCTATAAAAAGGCATGTACCCTGAAAAAAGCCAGGGTTTTTATCAAAAACCTGGGGTTTTAGAATTCAGAAATTTTTCACCATAGCACTTTCCCATGAAATTTTGTCTTTACGATGTTCAATCTGCAAATTCTCTCATCAACATGGACCCCATCACATCTTCTTTTCTGCCACTGCAAGCGCAACATCAAGCTCTGAGATATCCATTCTCCACAAAGTGCTTGTATGAAGCCATCAATGATTCAGGGGTGCCCCTCCATATTGCCCATTGCACCCACATCACTGACGCGGGACCGCGCTTCGAGCTGGACGAACTGAAGGAATGCCCACGGGGCTGAGATTGGAAGATTCCACCAATGTTGGGATGTTTACCAGCAAAACAGCTAAAAAAACCATCAAATAGGGTATATATTCAACATTGATATAGCATGTAGCCATCAAAAATTCAGTGATTTAACCATGAAACTTGGTGTAAACTTGAGATTCAATCTTGCATCTCGCAGGATTTCGATTTTTTTCATTGCAGGATACAGTGGCCCCAACGTGACCCCGGCAATCAGGGAAATGAAAAAAAAATACAGCCAGAGATTGACAACCCATTACCTAGGGCTCCAAACACCTGAGACTGGAGATCCTTAGAGGGTGGTTTGGAGCACTGGGGATATCCCAATAGATCCCCAGTTAAGATCTTCGGTTTTTTTGGGCACCAGGCCTTAAGGGGAGACCTCACGATGACGTAACAGCCAGTTACAAACCCGACGTTTGGCGCAAAGATCTGGTTGGGAGACTCTGTCGCAGTGACGTAGAAATACGTCGAATTTCCGATGGAAAACAGCCATGCCAAGAACTTTTCTGAGCATTACACCTGGATCCTGTTGGTTGTAGAATACCCTGCAAAAAAGGCCAAAAAAATCATGTCTTTGTTGGAGTCCAGCCCTCGCCGTTGCGAAGACCGTTGCGAAGTCCGTTGCGAAGACCGACGTGTCCGACGCGGTGACGTTCGAAACTCTTGGAGTCGACGTCCGTTGTCGACGTTCGTTGTCACAGCCTCCCCCAAAATTGTCCGTCAAAACCCATGACGGATCCATGTAATTATGGTAGAAATATGCCAACATGACTGGGCTATATTGATGGGATCCATGTTACCATTTTTCTTGCAGCACCATGGATCCTATGGGAAATGGTAAAGTTCAAGCTCTGGTCATTTCAACTCGCAAGACAGCTCCTGGAGACAGCTGGAGATTTCATTGGGATGGACCATAGCCAACCGTAGCCAACCTAAGGACACAAGTCAACGAATTCCAGGCACTAGCAGTCACTAGCACTTTGGCATGTGTCCATTTTAGGGCACTTGAGTCAAATGGTGTGTAGCAACAATGACCAACAGTTGCGGGGTTTTAATGATCAACTCCCTGAGTTTCGACGACAAAGATGGCTATACGCTATGCCGACATCAGGATGCCATATGGATGTTTATCACCAAATTGATGCCTGGTAATGGAAGCAGCTAGCGAGATTCCCATCATCTTTGACAAATTGCAGAAAATGAAGGTTTTAAGCAATGCCGTTTTTATTTTTTGAACGGAAGGATAAATCTATACACTTGGAGGTTCCCAAAAAGAATTTGCCGAAGTCTAGACTACCTGGCTGAACGCATCCAGAAGTCAGAGATATTGAAACTTTGGCTCCGCAATGGCTGAAGGCCAATGAAAACGGCCATGCAGCCATAGCTTTGCAATCAACAGTCGCGGGTCGCTAGAAGCCACCTGGTTTGACCTGCAAAAACCACATCCAATTTACACAAGGTATGCGAACAGGGTGCGCGTGGGGGCCAAGTGTGAGTGTGAGTGTGTGATTGTGTGAGTGCGCGCGCACTATCTAGATAATGTAGATGGATAAATTTAAATTAATTATACCCAGATAGATTATGATAGATTGTAATATAGGAGGCATAGATTGAGAGATTGATAGTAGATATAGCCAGATATGTAGGCAAGTAGATAGGTAGGCAGATAGGTAAGTAGGCAAATAGATAGGCAGGCACATAGATCAGTAAGCAGGTAGATACGCAAGCAGGCCAATAATTATTAGGTAGGCAGGTAGACAAATAGATAAGCAGGCAGGTAGATGTAGATAGATAGGCAATTAGATCTGTATCCCATTGTATCCCCATCTTTCATGGTGGGAAAAACGCACAAATACTCTCTCTCCTGTATTTGTTCCCATGAACTCAACTCAGCGACCAGCCACCGCAACCTCTTCGTCTCCATGAAGCGTTCGAACGCTACGCAGTCGAGGGAGGGATTCCCCACAGTTTCAGTGGGTGGTTTTGACCAACATATTCAATCACATGAGGCAAACTCAATAAACAATCCCCAAGTTTCAGGTTTATTATTGGGTATACTCCTACTTGGGATGAGTGATATCAAAACACAAATGGTTGCTTAATGGGCAATTCTATTCTTTTGATTTATTTTGGGGTTTATCACATTATTCAATAAATGTCAGTCACTAGATAATTGTACTGTTATAACAACTATTATTGGATAATAACTTAACAACAATAGCAAAGCCATTTAATAGATAAAGTAACAAATGCAATTTAATTGTTTATTGAACATAGCGCGGTTTATTGGATATATCAGATATAATTACTCAAGTTTATTGTATAATTAACAAACCCCCATCCTAAGGCCGTGCGATGCCAGCACGATGCCAGCGCGATGCCAGTGCGTTTGTTTTCAGTGCTACCACCATCCCATCCAACTCACTGAGGATTGGGAAGACACGAAGCTGACAATGTCATTGAGTTAGTTGGTTTCTTCACCATGTTTTCCCAATCATAATTGTATATCTGTATATAATTTAATTATCATCGCTTAAGTTTTAATGAATTGGTCTGATATAGAATCCCAATTTTCCAGCATTCCAGATATTCCAGTGACGTTCTTCATGATTTAATCCTTTACCATCTGGTTATGACTAACAGTTCGCCATGGAAGCCATGGCCCATAGAAATAGATGGTTTTCCCAGCGAACTAAACCTCCATTTATGATTGGAATTTTCCATGGCTATGTTAGTCATAACCAGATGGTACCATTCATCTTTATCCCTCATTTTCTCCAAGGCTGGCTGTGGGACTCCACTCCCGCCGGTCCATCGAATTGTTTATCGAATCAAGGCTGGTGAGGGAGCCGAGCAAAGCGGATTCATGGCGTTGGGGGAAAAACTACATGGGGGGTTTATTTATAGCTGATTTATTTGATTGGGAATGGAATATCAATAACTTTCATGATGATAGTTGATGATAGTTAATGATGATAGTTAATAATTAACTATATCCCATCTGATTGGTGGTTGACCTACCCCTCTGAAAAATGATGGAGTGAAAGGTTGGGATGATGACATTCCCAACTGAATGGAAAGTCATAAAATTCATGTTCCAAACCACCAACCAGTATAGCTAGGAACATCACCAAAGTCAATGGCATAGATATGTATAGATAAACACCGAAATGATGTTGAAGAAATTTGAAGCTAAAAAATAGATGCTTAAAGGCAATGGCAAAGTCACGTGCCAGACTCTTCCAAACGTTGCTTACGGATTTCAGACGAGCAGCTTCAGGCACTAAGAGGAAGGCGCATCTGATGCTCTGGTATGGTCTGATGGTGGCCCTTCTGACTCCCTACTTGAATTCCCGAAATAATAGTAAATAATACGAAAAATGCCAACACTTGACAATATCCGAGAGACATAGCAACAGAAAATCCTTCTATATAAAATGATCTAACACATCCTTAACAAACTATATTTAGAAACTTAGCAGGCTTGAAACTTGGTCCATAAACCCACCAAAAATCACCAAAATCCACCATTCCCAAAGGCAACTAATGGCAACTCTTGGGGCCATTACCGCCTCACTGCCACTGCCAGAGCATGCCGCTAGACTCCTGCCATCACTGGGAGTATGAAATCCTTCATGATGATGTTCATGATGCCATATGATTAATGGTGGTTATTTGATGATAATTTAAGATTGTATAATCATCAACCAACCATCCCTTGTCAATGTTATCCCTATTTTTGGATTGTTTGAAATCGATACTTCCGGAAAAACCACATTATTTCAGCAGCTGAAATAACGCCATTTGGTGATACTTCCGCCGACCCAAACATCATTCCACTTCACTTCGCCACCTCTGGTCGTTCATGGTCGTTCTAATTCATCCAAATGGACTGATCCTACTTGGAATGATTTACACTAGTCCTGCTACTATTGTTGATAGTTGGGGATGGTTTGTTACCCATGGTGGCTTTCCACTGGGAGGTGTCCACTAGATGCCAGACAAACGACAGCCAGTTGTTGTGGGCTCCCAGAAATGTCCTCCATTTCCTGGATGTTCGAGAGAGGTTGTGAGAGGTCCTGGCGGTAGGAGATTTTTCTGGTATGTTTGATGGAAGATATATGGGATAACTATGGATAACTGGATAACCCAATGAAAAAACAAAAAAAAAAACATCCTGCTAGTAAATAGCTGATTCCTCCGGAGAGTTTCCCGCCTATTGGGATGTTAATAGGATACAGTATACCCTCTGGTAAACTCGCATAACTATGGGACATCACAGGACATCATCATTTTAATAGGTAAAACACCGAACTAAATGGTCCATTTTCCACAGCTATCTTAGGTTACTGGAGAATACAAGGAAAAACAACACGTAAATAAATGGATGCAACAAATAACATGGATAGTTACTGAAAACTCTGGATGCGAAAATAAACAATATTCACACCCGAGGATTGAACCCACCGGCAGCCAAATACCGGGACAGATTCATCACGCCTCCCCACCAATAAAGTACCCCACTTTTGGGGCGGATCTATTTTTAAAACATGACTTTGACCAGAAAGTTTTACCAATTAGAACATTTTACTGGCTCCATGTTGGGAGTCCGAAGAAGTTCTTTTGGCCTTGACATTGTTTTGATATATTCTGGTACATATATATATATATACATGTATAATCATGTATATATATATATATGTATGTGTGTGTGTCTATGAAGATATGCTGCCACTTATTAATCCCTGAAGTCAGCACGTGGGTGGTTACAGTATGCCACATGTTTGATTCAGTGGCTGATGGCGTCTTGACAAATCAACCGGAATGGCTTGCCCCACACTTCCCAACACTCCGTGGGAAAAATCTCCGCGAAAACCAGGGTAGAAAGATGAAAGACCCGGCAACTGACATGGCAATGGTTCTTCTCTCTGACCAGAGAAATTTGCCAATTTGAAATTGGAATTTTCGAGGGCTTTGCACTGCCAAGATTTTGTTGGTGCATTTTTTTTTTCTGTGGATATTCCCTTGTCCACCTTCAATTTGTTGCTTATTGGAACCCCATTCCATTTTGGTTCAATGGTAATTCTTGATGGTTTCCTAAGTCATTCAGCTGCCCCTGATCCTCCCCAACGACCTCGGAGAAGGGAATCAGCCTGCAACCATGGTGGATGTAGGGAAATTCTACATTGGGACCATAGAATGGGTGTGTTTAATATTGGGGTTTTAGTAGAGCAAGTTCATAAACCAACCATACAAATGGACTGTTTATACTGTAGCACACTAAGAAATGATCTTGGGGATGGTTTATGATCGCTTTACCAACATCTGGCACATAACAAAAAAGACACACAAAAGCATAAATCAAATGAAAACCTGAGAAAACTATATGCACGTGTATCCTGTGTAGAAAAATTGTACCCTTCTTGGCAAAACTTGGTGAATATGGTGCGCTAACCTCCTTTTCAGGGCCAATTTTTTCAAGGTACAACGCCAATTACTCGTGCAGCAACTGGGATTGTGAGAAAATGTCAATGGAATTCACAAGAAGGGTGCTGACTACCTTGACAGGCTTTAGCCAATACATGTTTTTTGTTTTAGAACGATCCCCATTGTACCCCATGATGCCCATATTATACCATCATTATTGTACCACTATTGTTGGTGAGTTGGCGGTTGATCCCCCGTTGAAATTAGTCCAACCCCATTGATATACCATCATTATAGTTGCCTTGTTCAAGGATCATACAACTTATTAACTGGTGAATAACCCTGGTGATCATAATTCCCCTGGGTTTATCCTATAAATAGGTTTACGTGGGTAAAACAATTTCATAAACCATCCCCCAGTCATCACCATTCCAATAGGTGGTATAGTATAAACCATTCCAATTAATATGGCTGGTTTATGACATTGTTTACCAACATTTGTGGATATTAGTCAACTAAATATCCAGTGATTCTCATGGGATTTATGGAAATTCATATCCATTAATATCCACTAAAAATATGGTTAATGGATGTTATAAACTGGTTAATGGATGTTAATGGGATTAATGGATGTTAATATCCATATTTAACGTCCATTAACATTTAACATCCATTCACATCCATTAACCAGTTACCCAGGGAAGTTCCATTGATCCACCATCCACTGCCATCCACTGCCATCGCCGAATTTTGGCCTTCCTGAGTCTGCCACCAGTCTGAAACGCTGGATGCAGGCCTGGCTTTTTTTCGAAAGCTCCTTATGTCGAAAACATATCCCTGAGGTTGTTGAGCGATTTTTTAGGGGAAATACAATATAATTTAATTTGGTATGATCACTCGCATCATTATTATTAGCATTATTATTAGGGCTGTTGATATTGTTATATATAAATATACATATACACATTGCATATACATATGAAGAATGTGTAAATCCATATATACATATGATTTAATCATATAAAAGCGAATATGTTTCCCGACATCTGAATTGGCTGCGGCTTTTTGAACATGTTGGGTGCAACACCTCCGTGCTTTGATTGGTCACATGGCAAAGCAAACCTCCAAGAGACAGTTTTGGGGATCTCAATCCGAAAAAATCAAAAGATCTATAGAGTCTATTATAGGGCGGGATACTTTTTGATGATATAGCATGATGATTGTTCTCATGGGATATATTGGGATGTCATTATGGTAATAGATATTACATGATATTACGTATCCCAATAGATATATCTATCATGATACCCTCTGGTTATTTCACATAGCCATGGAAAATGGCCCATTTATAGATGGTTTACCTGGGTTTACCTATTTTTCTAGCATGGTGGATCTTTCCATGGCAAACTGTTAGTCATAACCAGATGGTAATATCCTAATATGCCTATGGGCTGATAGATATTACATACTCTCCAGTATCAACAAATCGCCAAAAAGGGTGGGAAATCCCCGAAATCGAAGTCGAGCCAAATCGTTCGCTGGGGAGGGCCATCATCGAACTATGGGGGGAGTTTCGTTCGCCATGTTTCCAGAGGCTAACCCTCATTACCCTTTCATAATTTAACAGTTTGCTATTGAAAATGACCATAGAAACAGTGGATTTTCCCATTAGAAATGGTGGATCTTTCCATAGTTATGTAAACGTTTACCAGAGGGTATATCCATTTAAATCTCACTATTGCTGGTTATATCATGTTATATCCCCATTAGATCCTCACAAAAAATCCCAGGATTTTCATGTATTTTCCATATGTCCAATGTACATCGGCAGTGTGTGCAAGCCCTCTTCCAGCTCACACGAACCTCACGGCACCTCACGGCCCTGAATGTTGGAAGTGACCACGCTCAACGGCATGCCATCGGACACTTTCTGGGGAAGGGTCTCCAAGCAGACCTGGCTGCGGATCTGTGGAAGTTTTTGCACGCTAAAAAAAGCAGTTAAAACTAAAACATGTTAAAACGTAAGCATAGTCACAAAATGTCACTTTCTTCAGATGTTCAAAGGCCTTATCCCTTATATCATTCCTTATCTTTTTGTTTTGGCTTCCGCACTTGGAATCACTCCAAAACCCTGGTGTGATCATGGTTTTTCTTATCAAATAACGAATGACCTGTCAGGTCATAGATCCACCACCATCCCCCAGGATCCCCCCCTGGGATCCCCTTGCGGACCTTGGCGATGGCAGAGTCCACGAAATTCACGAAGACGTAAGCCAAACTCTTCAATTTGTTCGCCGAATTCCTGAGGGAAACTGTTGGCAAAGCCGCAATTTTTCTGAATTTCCGACCATTTCACCACGAATGGACCACGAATGGACCATGGACCAACTGCCACCTTGCAAAACCACAAAAATCAACAAACCTGATTTTTTGGCAACCCCCCAAAAAGATAGAAACGGTTCAATTCTTCACCATTTGAATGGGATCTTGCAAAAAACTTCTATCTTTTCGGGGTGTACGAGAGTGGCTCACATGGAAAGGTGTCATGAACAAAACTGGTAGGTGCCCCGACGACTTCCGAGGAAAGTAAAGTAAGAAGTCGTAACTGTGTCCTGGGTGCTGTCACGCAGTTGCAGAGTGTGGATGAAAGGTATGTCCTTTCAAAAAATCAATGGAATCAGGATATACTGGAGCAAAGGTACATTGATATGACATAGCCATAGCTGACATAGGCATATAATGGCATTTTTTTGCTTGAGATATCGATGTTTCTTGCATTGAAACAGTCTTAACTCACTGGAAGAGGGAAAAACAAATTGCTCGCAAAGAACGCCACATATCTTTATAACAAACATCCACTGTGTTGGACTCGTTCGGTTTGTCTGTTCTGAATGATGGCCTTGTAAAAACCAAGTTCCATTAACAGCCCATCGTTTGTATAGCATTTGACCTCCATAAGCGGATAAACCATATGATAAACCATGATGAACCTCTGCTCGGGGATGGCAAAAGCCATCACCCATGTCTGGTAAGACTTAGGGATTGTTTTTGGATGGTTTTTGGTCCATGCATATTATTTGATATTCCACAACATCTCACCTACAGGGGCGGTTTCTACTGCTGACATCGTGGTCCCAGATTCAGGCGCAACTCACAAAGACAATTGATTTTGGTGTTACCATCCGGTTCTTTAACATAGCCATGGAAAATCCCTTATAAATGGAGGTATTAATAGGAAAATCATCTATTTCTATGGGCCATCTATACCATGGCTATGTTAGTGATAACCAGAGGGTATGTCAAAATATACCCAAAAAAAAACCTCATTGCTACGCCGGCGTGATGCAAACAAAACTATAGTAACTGTGAACTATACAGACTCATGTCGGGCTATTGTTGACCATTCTCAATCATCTAAAAACAAGGAAAGGTCCTCTTGAGGGCGTCGCGCGTTTTTCAACGCACAACGCCTTAAAAACCTGCATTTCGTGAGGGTTGTCAAAATGCATCTTCCAAGAGGGGTCTCCGAAGTAACTTTTTTTTACCTCATCGCGCATACATTGCTTTCAAAGCTTTGGACAGGTGTGAGACACAGTCATTCTTTTCCTGAGATCGCCACTGCCAACTTCGGATGTACTGCAGCAAATGTGGGTTGATTCGTCTGCTGAAGCGGCCAGTAGTTTCCAAGGTGTCTGGAATCCATTTCTTGATGCTCTTCCAAGAAGAAAGACATGAGATCATTTTATTTTAAAAGCTCTTCTAACAACGCACAAAAAAATGAAATCATCCGCGTTGCAGGTACGCTGGTTAACGTGAACGTTCTAATCCCCCTCCAAACCCAACCCCATGCCCACACGCCACCGGACACCAACGTCAACATATCAAAACCAAAACATCGAACGCGTGTCAAACCGTCACTTGCAAAAGTGAAAAGCGTGTCAAGAACGCAGATGCAGGAACGTTAATAAACAAGAACGTTATCATCAGCCCCCCCCCAACACCCCCCCAACCCCCCAACCCCCCCACCCGCCCCCCACCCCCCCACCCCACCCCCCCAAAAAACCTCGCATTGCCGACAACCCAACTACCACAGGAAGCACGTCACGAAACACAGTAAAAACAGCAGAAAATGCAAAGAAGCACAAGAAAACCGTGTAAAACGTGCAATGAAATGAGTGATTCGAAGAATACGCAAACCTGAAAAAACGATAACACTCCGCGACGCCCTCAAGGGGACCTTACCAAAAACAAGGCTACGGCAAATTTATCATTTTCGAGGAAAACTTCCAGCTGGCCATGTACAAGATACTTGGGTAAACCGTTTACCGTTGCATCACATCTTTGGATCCAAAAAATCCCATGAAAACCCATGAAGATCCATCTTAAATCCCATTGAGATCAACGAACTTTTTTTCAGGGCCCACCCAACGGGCCCACCCAGACCCGAAAAATCCAGGCCAATCCTCGCCATCAACAAAATTCCAGGATCCAATTGATGGAGGTACGTTAGTGCCATATTGTTGGCCATATATATAGGGGGTATATCCACTTACATAGGCCTAAAAAATAGGCCAAAAATATACCCCCTGGTAAACTAGCATAACTATGGAAAATCACCATTTTTAATGGGAAAACTCACTATAAATGGCCATGTTCAATAGCTATGTTAGTCATTACCAGAGGGTATGGTAGATAGCTCCAATTTAGGTTAGATGACCAGTGACTGGAGGCGAGTGATCCATCAACCATTGCGGGCACCAAGGTTCCAAAGCCAGACTCATCCAGCCATTTCATCGCCTACGCTGCTTCAATGGATAGGGATGCCATCTGGTTATTTATAGCTATGGAAAATCACCATGTTTAAATAGGTACTGTAAATCATCATAAATCATCTATAAACGGGCCATTTTCCATAGCTATGTTAAATAACCAGAGGGTATTGACCATTGTTGGTGTGAAAAGGGGAGGCTCAAGTGCACCACTTTGAATTCTTACCCCCTTGCCCCCTCCAAACATAGAGTTGGGCTCATTGATTTATATCTTAACGTGTTGAGCAGTGTAGAGTGATGACAGGTTGACGGCGGTTTTAAGCATCAGAAATAGAGCTAGCTACTTATTAACATTATTGACCATCAATGGGATATTTCAGGGATATTTGATGATTCTTGGTTTGCCAATGGAGTAGTTCAAGGGAAAATAACTTCGATATCCCTATCAGAATCAAATCAAATCACATGGCATTTCAAAAGAAACCATGTGATGTTTATAGCCCATCAATTGATGCTGGTTGTAACCGTCAAAATATGGATAATTAAGAAACATCATATAAGGATTGGGACGGACATTTAAAAAGCCAATGGATTGGATTGGCTTCCGGAACAATTGGAACAATTGAAACCCTGGTTCTTATCCACAAAAAATGGGATTCGTGTGGATGTTATCTTAAACATTTCTGAGATCGAACCTGCCGAACCTGCATTCTTGGATTGATGTCTGGCATTCATCAGAACGAACCACATGTCTATCAGGAGTTTTCGAGGTACCAAAAAGAACGAAGCCGTATTGCCCATAGCCAGTGGTTCCTTGAAAATTAAGGGGAAACTTATCGGATCTTATCAGTAAGCATAAACTTAAACTCCGTATCAAATCTGATCCATCAAGCGTTTTTTTTTATATATCGGAGTTTTAGCCCACAACATGGTAGGCAGGCAGTTTATCAATCAGCTGATGTGGATGTGGATGAAGTATCGCAGCACCACCTTGATCCCGGTCCCATGAATTCATCGCCATCTCCAGCATTTTTCGCTATGGAAACGAGGTTCTTTCCCTGAACAAACTCTGATCAATCACTGGAGGGGATGTGGTATATCACAAAGGGGCACCCGCTTCGGGGTACTCAAACAATCCGATTGAACCCATACCCATTTACCATTCAAACGTGTTCCCATTAAAAAAAAAAACTGCATTGAAACCATAAACAGATTCATTTACCCTCTGGTAATTTAACATAGCTATGGAAAATCACCATCTTTAAGATCGGTAAATCAACTAACTATATATGGGCCATGGCTTCTACAGCAAACTGTGAATGTTTACCAGAGGCTATTCCCCCAATCAACCATAGAATTGGTTATTAACACCATAAACCAAGGCTAGTTTTTCGGGGAGTTGCCATATTGCCACCATTTCAACTAATGTTCCTCTGATTCTCCCCTGCACAGCTCGATTTCCGCGGGCCTTCTCTTGTGTGTCGATCTGTTGGGGCAAATTTCGGATGACCAGTGTGGTGGCTGTCCACCTCGGGACCAGTTGTGGGATATAATGAGAATATGCTGAAATATATGGTGAATACATATATATATTATATTATATATACATATTATATTATATATATATTTATCATTCCTATATTCCTATTCTCATGGGAAAAACTTGAACATTATAATTATTGTATAATCATTATAATTACAGGAATATGGGAATGGAATATAGTGGGAAATTCCAAGTACAACCATATTTCGGTCCATTGATTTGAGAGCAATCTGCGATCCAAAACCAGGAACATTCTTCCCGCAGCCATTCCGAGCCAAGGATGTCTGGCTTTTTTCGCTGCTGGAATCAACCACAACTATGAAAAAATGTAGAGATCATGATGGTCAATTTCGAAACAAATTCACATTCTTCGAAACCCAAAATTCATTCCATTTAGTCCATTTATATCATTTAATATCATTTACATCCGTTTAATTTGTGAAATGAATTGCCAATGATTTCAAAAATTTCCTCATGGAAACTCAGAATTCAGAATCCCCAGTGTTTTTTGACGTTAACGCCTCCCTGGGTCCCTCTGGGGATCGCGGACTCGCTCGATAGAACTGGCAACACGGATTGATCCGATGGATTGGAGGTACCCGGCCTGGAAAACTAACAGTAAAAGCTATTGAAAATGGTGATTTAGTTCGTGGATGTTCCATGATTTTCCCATGAATAGCATGGTGATTTTCCAGTTCGCAAACTGTTAGTTTACCAGAGGGTACCAATCCCATATATTTTTGGCCTATCAATTTTCAGGCCTATGTACTTATGTACTGTAAGGGGATATACACTCAAAATATGGGCCCCCAATTTTTCAGGACTTTCATGGAGCTTCCTTTTTTAAATGTCTCATTCAACTATGCGATACAGAGGCCCCCTAGCGGCCTGTAGGGAGTTTTCTTCCTAGGCTCCAAGATGTACGATGGACCTTTAGCTACAAACAGGGTCAAACCAAGCGTTTTTTTTCTGCGGCCACATATGGCTACGCTATGCTACGCTAGCCGCTAGAAACATCATTAATGGGATACCCTCTGGTAAACTAACATAACTATGGAAAATCACCATTTTTAATGGGAAAAACCACTATAAATGGCCATTTTCAATAGCTATGTTAAATTACCAGAGGGTACATCACCTATGAAGCCACAGGTGGATGAACCAAGGGCCACCACCGGGCCACAAAGTGTTCCCCACAGGGCCGTGAGATGATGATCAGTTGATGTTGCTTTTTTTGGGGGGTCATTGATCATGTCACAAGACCTGAATACGTGCAAAGTCTTCATATTTTTCGTGGATTTATTTCTACTATAACAATATATTTACTATACACATATGATTTTTCATTCACACGCCGCTAGTCGGAGACTGTGCGAACATGCCTCAACTATACATATTGACGCAGGTTGATCATCAGATAGGAAGCTATCAACACCCGTATAAACATGTATAAACCGATACCTCAAACCCCATCGGTCCCAAAATAGTCATATAATCTGGGTAAATGATAATATTTCACTAACCTGAATAGTTCGGCCATTTGGGGATGATTTCCCGGATATATTTCGAAAACTATAAACATGTCATGGGATGTCATTGACACTTGACGCCTACAAAGTGGGGCCCCCTAGATAGCTAATTAAGTTGGTTTATAACTCCAATAACTATGGTTTATGGTACCTACAACTATAGTTAATGGGGTTTATAAACCATCTTATAACTGGGGGGCCCCACATTGTACCATCGCCTACCGTGACATACCGTGACCGTGTCGTCGCAGCTTTTTTGTGCCTGTTTTTCGATCGTTCTTCATGGCCTCCCTGACCTGCTGAGCTTTCCTCATGGTCTGGTCAGAGACCTAAGATGGTGCACGCAACCCAGGAAGCCAAGAATTTGCTGCACATACCCATAGGATCCATGTATGGTATATATGCTAACATTGGGGGTATATTGATGGTAAATGTTACCATATATGGCATACATGGATCCTATGGGATATGTATGCATATATACTGATATATGCATATATTATATATAGCTATGGGAGAAAAACATGGTAAAAACAATGGCCTATTTATAGTTTCAACCTATCAAACATGGTAAATTTCCACAGCAAACTCTTAAATGAGGGTACTAGAATTTACATGCTCGTGGCAATGGGGAACAACACGTCATTTGCCGTAATAACTTTATAAAAATTGCCGGATATTGTCTGATGAGAATGGGGGTTCCGTTCCTGTAATGGTGGATTTCACCAGGGCCGAAATGACCAGGTTGAAGTCACATCCGATACATCGGGAGATATCGGGAGTCAGCGAGCTCAGGCCACTGTGACGCGGACTTTCTCCAACTGATCCTCTGCGATGAAGGGGCGGCAAATACTGCCATTGCCGTCCTGCAGGCGGTGCAACGGGCGGTGCAACCACAAGGGTCGATGGAAACGGAAACCGCATGAAAAGATTGCTCTCTGCCTTCATTTGTCGCACTTATTTTGTCAGTTGTCTTCTTTTGTATGAGTCTTTCAGTAGTGATCTTTTTCTTTGGGCCTGCATGACGAGATCAAGTTCAAACCAGCTTGTTGAAATGGGGATCACTTGCCACTTGGCCTCTTTCAGTTGCAGACTGCAGAATTGACTTGCTGTCTTGAGCATGGGTCGAATTTCAAGTAGGGTAAGAGCATACTTTTGATGTTGAACTTGAGGTGCTTTCTGCAGAAACTCCAACTGGAAGTCGTGCCTCTTGTGTCAGGTGCCAGTACTTCACAAAGTTTGCCTCAGAAATGGATTGCCAAACATCGAAAACACCACCTCCTTCCCAAGTCATGGCTCTAAGTCCAAATAACGCTTAAACAAAGGAGCGCAAAAGTGTCACTTATCTGTAGCGATGGGTTAGGTATGACGAAAAAGTATGAACAAATCAGACATCTGACAGCTCAACCATGGGCAAAACCATGAATCTAAACAGTTCAACGCTAGGGTTCCACCAACATCCACTCCAATCATTGGCATTTATGTCCCAAACCAAACATTGGAACATATCTATATCCAATATCAAAAGTATCAAAACATCACGAGAATGCATCTCCAATTAATCAATCTATATGAATCTATATTTTGTTCTCCAACTCTGCGGGTGACTTTTGTTCCACGAGTTCCCTTCAACAGCTCCGTTCCGCGGCCCCGTTTTTTTTTGATAAAAAAAAACACGTCTCTCCGAGGCGCTGCAAAGCCCTGGTAAAATGCTGTGGAGATGTTCAACCTGGGGATCTTGGGGATCCCATGACGGATCCATTCACGGTGTGCCATGGATCCCAAATATATATAGCCCAAATGGATGTATGTTAGCATTAATATAGCAGCACCGTTAGGATCCGTCATGGCTTGTGGAATATGGTGGTTTTAGTTCATGTCTATGAATTGATGTTTGATACGAAATGATAAGACATGATATGAACTGGTTCATTGGATTGAATGGAATTGTTTAAGAAACCGGTTGAAAAGAACGCCTCCAACGAGTCAACTTATGTCTGAGAGGGATGGAACGGGCCCTGTGCATGCTATGCATATATCATGCAAATCCATCAGGTATATCTCCTTTAAAGAGGTATCATGAATATATGATCTAGTAATATATGATATATATATATATTGTGATATATCCTTTATTGGTAGACATTTATAATAATTCACTAACCTGAATAGTTCGGCCATTTGGGGATGATTCCCCTTATTACCATGATTCCAGTGAGGGAGAACAGGGTTTTGTCGTTAAAATTTACCCATATATATATAATGTATGTATATATATATATATAGATATATACCCCCCGGTGATCAAACGTGGCAATGGGAAATCCACTGTTAGTTGGACGATTTTCCCATTGAAACCTCCATTAAAAAAAAGAAATGTCAGCCACGTTGATGACCGGAGGCTATGTATACCGATATGTTCAAACGTAAGCTTGACACACACACACATGTATAATATACGTAATCATGATGCAACAGTTATGCATTTATCTAAATTATATATATATACATGTGTGTGTGATATATTGGGTATGGATCAATACCTATTAATACCATTTTTAGGGGGATGAACATCCATAAATCCCGGCTATTTTGATGTGAACTACAGGGGTACTATTGGTTTTGACACACTGCCATATCTATATATATATATATATATATGTGTGTGTGTGGTTGGTGGTTTGGAACTTTTATTTTCCCCAATAATTGGGATGATGATCCAATCTGACTAATATTCTAAAGAACGCTGTCCTCAACATTCCTCAACCCGGCCAGGTGAGTTCCGTTACGGTTGGTGTCAGTTGTGTCCCTTCGCCAAGACACTTGGCATCAACACCATCGGGTTTCCACTGGTGAAACCTGGGAAAATCCCATTGCCAAAACCAATGGGACAAGTGAGAAGATCATGGGATTTGATGGGATTTAATGGGATCTAATGGTATTTAACGGGATTTAATGGGATTTAATGGAATTTAATGGGATTTAATGGGATTATATTATATGGGATACAAATGGATTTAATGGGATATGAATGGTATGTTTTTTGTGTTCATATTAGACACCCCCCAGACACCATGGCTACAGGTGGAAACCCTCCTTTTATACGATGAAATCACCGTACCGGGATACCCTCCTTATCCTCAGAAATCATGGTTTACCCCAGAGTTTGCCGGAACTTTCATCATTTTTGTTGATACCTGGGATGATGTGTATATGATACTCCATGATACTCCAAAAAAACACAAAAAATCGATATTGGGTATGGTTTGTTCTTAGCTCCATTTACTTTTAGTATTGCCAAAAGAGTCATGTTCAGACCTTGTCCAGAGGGCATGGCCAATAGTGGACCCAACATGGCAATAGTGGAAACGTTTTTCCCAACTCCAATTTTTTCTCCAATACTAAAGTCAATTAGCTCCATTTACTTTTAGTATTGCCAAAAGAGTCAAGTAAAGCAAATCCTTTTCAAAGCAGCCTTCACTTTTGATTAGCAAAAGCTTAGATTCCAGAAATCTGACCCAATTACCAAACAGCTGATTTCCTTATTAAACCCTTATTAAAAAAAGCAAGAAAACAGGTCCACAAAGGGTACCCCCTTTGCAAGCCCCAGAATAGCAATAACAAACCTGCACCAGGCATGGCAATAGTGGAAACTTTTTTCCGCAACTCCAATTTTGTTGTCCTCCTTCTCCTTCTCCTTCTTCTTCTCCTTCTTCTCCTTCTTCTCCTCCTCCTCCTCGTCCTCCTCCTTCGCCTCCACCACCTCTGCCCCCACTTCCATGATCCCAGCTATAAGGTTCCAAACATTTACTATAAATCCAACCAAACCCTATGCAGAATCTAACAGAAACCCAACAAAACCATGGAGAATCTATCAGATACATATCATGATCCCAGCTATAGATTCCCAAAAATTATTATAGGAAGGTTGACCCCCCCCTTAAAAAAAAAAAGGTGGGGGGAGGTAATTACTATTAGGCAGCCAACATTAAAGGATATGGCAGTATATGGCAGTCCCAAAAATTCACCGTGGTACAAAATCCACTTGTGTTGGCTCATCACCCAAATGGTCTCCGTTTTGGCCAAAATCCCACATGGTACAATCAGCTCTGGTCTACCACGGGGCGAGCCGAGTTCAGAGGGATTCCCAGGAACTCGCGGGCTATGATCCCCAACATTTCTGGTAGTATAATGTGGGTCAAACAATGCCATTGTTACCAGTGGTTAGAAAAAATCCAAGAAAAATCACTGGATATCAATAGATGTTAATGGGATAATGGATATTCATGTGGGTAAAACAATATCATAAACCATCCCCCAGTCATCACCATTCCAATAGGTTGTATGTTTACCATTCCCAGTCATGGGTGGTAAAAATGACACTGTTTTTGCCACATTAATCCCATACAATCTTTAACCACGCCCTGAAACCTACTTTGAAGGTTGATCGTATGGGGAAGTCTTGGTGGTGAGCGCTTCCTAAATCCCAAACCAGACTTACATATAGTCATAATACATGTAGTGATATATATATATATGTATATTATATAATATCTATACAGTAAAGCAGACCGAATATTTACAATTTACATCAATTTACAATTTACATAATTTTACATACATTTTATCATCCAGATACCCTCTGGTAATTTAACATAACTATGGAAAATCACCATTTACAGTGGATTTTCCCATGAAAAATGGTGATTTTCCATAGGTATGTTAGTTTACGAGAAGGTACATCCATTCACTCAGAGAAAACAATGATCCTCGCCAACTGCGCTTCCCGGCTGGTCAGCAAACTTCTGTGCCCATTCGCAGCTGCCTTGAACCGCGCGAATCTGCTGAGAAGACTGTAAGACTCAACCCCCCACATGGAATCTGCTGTATTTTAATGGGGCAAAAAATGGTGGTTCAACTGGAAGAAACATGGGATTTTAAGATCCCATTATGGGGGTTTTAACCTGATGGTTATCATCTGGTTATGACTAACATAGCCATAGAAAATCACCATTTTTCATAGGTAAACCATCTATTTCTATGGGCCATGGCTTCCATGGCGAACTGTTAAATAACCAGATGGGATCTCAATAGTAGACAACTATGTGTATATATGTGTCTTATCTTCGTATTGTAATTATACCTATCCACGGTAAGACGAGAGAAACCTGAATCTTTGCAGTTGGAGATGGGGTCAACAAAAATCCCGAGAATGATGAACAATGTCCGAAACCTAAGGTTTAAGACTAAACATGATGAATTTTGCTGGTTCCTTGCGACATTTGGAACCATATGAAGTTGAAATTCAGAAACAACCAACCTGACATATATATATATATACATATGTATATATGCCACCCTCAAGAGGTTCTAGAATTACAGAGAACTATGAACTAGATTGATTTTCTCAGATATATGGGAATGGCATGATTAGAGACTGAAAAGTTGATCCAACATCCTCTGATATCCGGACAACTCGTCAACAGCTTTGCCGTCAACAGATTTGACCTAGAAACGGGGAATTCGCCAGTCTGCATATGTATATATATATATATATATCAATGTGGTCCAATTTTTTCATGACAACTCAAGGGCTGTGACAGGAAAAATCAGCAGGAACCACAAGTTTTACCATGTTTTACCCCAAAATACAACTCTTCCCTTCGAGGATCATCCCAAGAAAAACAACTGGTCGCAGTTGTAAACATGGTTTTTATAAGTCCTCCATTCCTGGGTTATACCATATACATCATGTATATTATTGGGTTATCACCCCCGCTTATCAAAATTATTACAGCAACCGGTTACATCCTGGGGGCCGGGGCACCACGGGATCATGATAGGTCTCAACACCCCATTTTTATAACAAAAAATATCTCTATCTTCACAAATCAACTCCTATCAAAAACGATACTATATATATATATACATATGATAATCCATGATCTAAAAAATCCATGATCTAAAATCATCTAAAACGATATCTAAACTGATCTATTAGATTACCCATTTTTTCCAACGGCTCGCTCCCAAGGCTCCCGGGCGGAAGTTGATGAAGACGCTGGAGGTCTTGCGATGCGAACTCTTCTTCGATGGAAACCAGAGCAGCAAATCCTGGCGAAAAATCGAAAAATGGACCGGAAAAATCATGTTTTTTTTGCCATTGGAACCATATGTTCATGAGATCCATGTGTATACATATATACTTTATAGATATGTATATATATATATGATTATATATATGTGTGTGTGTGTTTGTGTATGCATGTTTGTATTATATACAGGTTTCTTTGGGATATAACATGTTAGTTGACGTGCATACATGTACTATAAGCATGTACTATAAGTACATGTTGGTATGAATAATTACATCTCTTACATATAGGTGGACTATGGTGAGCTCAAACGACCATGTTGGGATGAAATTTCCACTACTCTTGAGCGCTGTCATGGGAAGCCCCAACAACTGCGTGAATAAGCAGTTAGTGCAGCAAAGGAGCATATGTGTCGCGATATCCCTGACCTTATGTGGAAAAAGGGAGACAATTCTCAGGGCTTTCACCCTTTCACCGGATTTACGGCACGTGTTGTTTCTTATTGATGTTTTTTTGATCTTCTCAGACCCTCCAAGCCTGGAAAATGCATGTTTTAATGCTTACCCTCTGGTAAACTAACATAACTATGGAAAATCACCATTTTTAATGGGAAAATCCACTATTAATGGCCATTTTCAATAGCTATGTTAGTCATTACCAGAGGGTATATGCTGCTAAATGCTGTGTTGGGGGCCGAGATATGTCGAGATCATATCATTGATCTCTTGGTGGATTACGGGCTAGACATCGATGCCACTCATCACGGTTTGTCCATGGTAGTGCCATATCCCCCACTTGGAGAAAGTTATCATTTGCAAATCCGGATCGAAATCATGTTGCCATGTGGGTATGGATCAATACCTATACATACCATTTTTAGGGGGATGAACATCCATTTACCAGCTATTTTGATGTTCACCAGGGGTACACGGTCTTGACACACTGCCATGTTTGAATCTAAGTCTTTCTGACCTTTCTTGGTACCCAAATGTACCGGTGAATCATATATTCCTCATCAAAACGGCCTTGTCAGTCCATTGCTATCTCCGATCTCCCAACTTTCGGACAAGTATATATATATATAATTATATATATATAGCTATGAGTCAAAAAGCCTGGTACCCAAACGGTAGCCTAGGTACCTTAAAATATAGCTGGCGAATGGATGGTTAATGATGGTTATATACTCCCAAATGATTATTCCCCTATTCCCCTATGGTAGTGGTTATTCAATAGTCCCCCCATTCATAACTGGTTGGTGGTTGAGCCACCCCTCTGAAAAATATGAGTTCGTCAGCTGGGATGATTATATATTCCCAATATATTATGGAAAATAAAAGCCATGTTTGAAACCACCAACCACATTAACTATTAAAGTGGTGTTTACTATTAATTAATGGGGGAAATAACTATTCATGGTCAGATATGTGCAAATAACCACCAACCAGTAATTTCATGGTTTTGGGCCGATCCCTATATCTCAAACCAGGCGGCTGTCAATGAACTCCATGGTCTTTTGCCTTGGCTGAAAACCCCGGGCCCCTGAAATCGTGGAGTCCAACTGCCAAACGCGCAGTTAAACGTGCCATGGAAAATGGTGGCTTCACTGGAAAGAACTGGGTGTTCAGCATGGAAAATAAGGAAACAATTGATTTTTACCATGGAGAATATAGGGAAAAAGTTGATTTTAACCATGGAAAATAGGATTTGAACCTATTTGAACCATGATATGATTCACTTGTGTCTGAAAATTGCGTATACCCAATGGCCATTGAAAAAAAGATAAAAATTGATGATTCACCAGTGAATTCCGGGAAACCCCTTTTTCAGACAAACCATGACAAACCATTGGAGCTTAGCAATGGCAACTGTGTATTCAACAGCTGCAGAATCTGCATCTGAAAAAACAAAATCGACCGATGTCCAACTTCAAAACAACACCCTTCGCGAAATCCTTCACGTTCTTGGATTCTTAACCATTATTAACCATTATTAACCATTATTAACCATTGTTAACCATTATTAACCACCATTTTTTAGGATGTCGTTTCATGATGAATGGTCTGGTTCCAGACATGGACTTTCGAAAAAAAAAAACAACTCCGACAAAACGGTCCACCGAATCAGGGTCCAAGACACTGACCATAGTCCAATGGCAGATTCCTCAAGAACAACGAAGTTTTATCCTTCACCTGGGCGGTGTCAGAATCATGTATTAAAAAAAGGACGATCCGAGGACGCCATGTCGGGGTCCACATGGAAGATGTGGATTACGGATTATACTTGTGTAAATGTATGTACAGTACCATCTAGTTATTTAACATAGCTATGGAAAATGACCCATTTATAGATGATATACCTATTAAATGTAACATTGTACATGATAATAATAATGTGAATAATCTGTAACCATTGGTTGGAACTATATTTTAACATGACATTGTTTTAACCACAGTAAATGTATGTGATTCAGATTATTGAAATGTGATTGGAAACATTGTACTAATGTGGTTAAAACAATGTCATTTTTACTAGCCATGACTGGGAATGGTAAACATACCACCTATTGGAATGGTGACTGGGGGATGGTTTATGATCGCCATCGACCAGCCAGGGATTTGAATAATCTGGCCATCTGCGATTGGATCAGAAAAACATCATGGATTAACTGAGCAAATATATTAACAACGCATTCTAGGCATATTATATATATATAATTATGTATTATATATATATACATTAAATGTATATATATATATATATATTACATGTATATAAATACATATATCATAGAATGCCTTCTGGCAATTTAACATGGCTAAAAAAATGCAATCTTTGATGGGTAATACATCTAGAATCTATAAATGGTTCATTTCCGCTATGTAAAAAAAAGTACCAGCTGAAAAAAAAACCGCATGATCCAACTTTCGCCAAGTCAGCCAAGTCTCTTCCGCATCGTTGGGCGCATTCTGCTCCTAGCAGTGTTTACTGTGGAACATGGCCCATGCAGTTCGATGATTTGCCGACATCCAACATGGTCATTTTACCGCTATGGCAGCTATGTCAGCTTACCAAAAGGTGTGTCGAAAAATTGGGAAGAGCAATCCAATGACAACTCAAACCATTGATGATGCAATCATAATCTTAAGGATGTTCAATCAAAATGCTTTGTCAATCCTTCATTTCTTGCGGGCTTCTTGACCGGCTGGAACATGCTGGAACATCTTCATGAAATCCAGAGTGAGAGTAGGCACTCTCAAAGCCTCTTAATGTTCAGGAGGAAACTCAAAAAACGATCCCTCAAATGATTGAACATGATTCATGACTAAATCCCATTACGGTGTCTTTTTCTTTCTTATCTCTCTCTTTTTCTTCTTATGGGCCATGGAGTCTGTTAACTGCTTAGTGAGTCACTGACCTGATATTTTATCTATATATATATATAAATTGATGTGTATATATATATATGTGCGTGTATGTATATATTGTAGTTATAATTCTCCCATCTATGGTCACCTGAAGTAGATAGAATGTGGGATGTTCAAAGATATTCCCATTTTAGTGAGTTTTGTTGAAGTTTATATCTTCAGGATGGTTATGTATAATTATATATATAATGCCCTCTGGTTGTTTAACGTAGCTACAATGTGAGGCCCCCGCAGTTATAAGTTGGTTTAGATTCGCCCCAGTAACTAGTTCGTTATGTGCGTACCATACACCATTGTGAAATTGGAGTTATGTTCACCAACTGAACGCTATCGAACGGGGGCAGCCCCAGTATATAACTATAGTTATAAGTACCATAAACCATAGTTATTGGAGTTATAAACCAACTTAGCTGCCTTGGGGGCCCCACATTGTATGGAATATCACAGACTTTAATTCGGTGGATCATCATGGCTTCCATAGATCTCCTCGTTTCGCATGGTGACCAGCACTGGATCCTGACAGCGAACATCAGCGGCTGGAAAAATGGTGGATTCTACTGTTTGAACGGGTGACAACATAGTAGAATCCAACCAGTAGAATATGGATAATATGGATTTTATGGATAGTTTGGATCCTATGGTGGATTTCATCTATTGGAAACAAACTCTGAAATTGTAATGGTGGATATATGATTTGCACAACATTTGACATGGATGCTATAAGATAGAGAAGATGTGTACTATGGAAAATAGGCCACAGGTTTGCCAACAAAAACGGAACATTGGGAAACGTACCTCAAAAAATGAGGTTTTATGTCATCAATAATATGACATTTGGGTTTCTACGGGATACTCCTTAAAGTGGATTCATCTCTCCAGCCTGAGATTTTGGGGCACTCATCCCACAAAACCGCTGAATCGGCCAACAAAAAAAATGGGCTGGGATAGAACTCCACATCGTCACCATGCGAGTCATTCAGCAGTGTTACGTACCAGCCTTATGACCCAGCATCTCATCAAAGGGAATTTCAGGATCCTAAAATGGAGGTACTGTACCATATAAGGCCATATTTTGTGGGGATATTCCCTTACATAGGCCTTACATAGGCCTTATATATGGTAGGTACCTCCAATTTAGGATCCTGAAATGGCCATTGATCTCATGACATCAAACCCGCCGACGAATGGATTGAAATGGGCCAGTCTGTTAGACTCATCTGCTTGGTGGTGATCAAATATATCAAATCTCAGAACTCGGTACATCTCTGTACACTGGTTGGTGGTGCAATTTCACCATCTTGAAAAATGATGGAGTTCGTCAATGGGAAGGATGACATCCCATATATGAAATGGATTATCCCATATATTATGCTTGAAACCACCAATCAGATTGGGTTTTAATGAATTTTATGTACATATCCTGAGTTATCACTTGAAAGTAACCCCAACAAAAATCGCAAATGTATCACCTTCCTAGAATCGGAATTTACTACTGACATCTTCATTTGGGGCTTGTCTCTTTTCACATGCAGTTACTGACCGGTGAGCTGGTGAAGTAACTAATACCATCTCTCCGATCTTGGGTTCTAAGTTGGGTTCTTTTGGATTCCAGTCATTTAGAAACAAAGCACTTCAATAATTACCATGGGAAAACCATGGGAAAACCATGGGAAAATGGTGATTTATATGCAAAACTAACATAACTATGGAAAGATCCACCTAATTGTTAGTGGGAAAACTCACTATTTCTATGGCCATTTTCAATAGCAAACTGTTAAATTTACCAGAGTGTAATCCACTTAGGAACTTAGGTTTTTCTAACATTTTCTAACCCCCCAAAAAGATAGAACAGTAATTTACAACCGTTTGGATTTTCGTATGTTCAGTATGTTCCTTTTCGATCTTTTTGGAGACTACCCAGTACATAAAAACTGTCTCGTCGGACGCCTCCTCCATGCAGTTGTCATCCAAACTGGCCAAACTGGATCGATTCCTGACCGAAGATTTCAAGCAGGATTTCTGGACCCAATGATCCTGATGATACAACAGCAATCCAAAAATCATCAAAACTCACTAAGTTACAAAAACAAGAAAACATCAACAACATAAAATGGAACCTATGGAACTATACTATCAAATATCCACATAGTGATCGCTATCCCCGTTTTCATCCCGCTCTGCAGCCAAGTTGCTCCGCGGAACCGACAACCTCAGCGGGGTTCGCTGGTTACATGGGTCACCTGCCGAAACTCTTTGGTCAAAAGGGCTGCAGATCGTTTCTTCAGATTTGTTGTTGCTGTATAAAACCCAGTTATAAGATTAACTGTAGTCATAATATGTTGTAAGTGTCACAAACCAAGCTTGTTGGAGTTAGTTATTTGCACCAATTTACTAAATATAGGGCCCCACTTTGATCCACTTGCTAGAAATACCCAGGCCAGGTTTGCAGAAATGCACAGGTGGAGGTGCTTTAGCAGGTTGATCTAAGGAATCATTCTACAAGAATGATCAATAATCAATCCTGGTAAAGGTTTACATAACTATGGAAAATCACGTAATTTTTAATGGGAAAACTCACTATAAATGGTGATTTTCAATAGCTATGTTAAATTACCAGAGGGTAATCAATGGTTTTTTTTGCCAATGAAACAACCCAGGAAGCCCCAACAAAACAAGGCTGTACATTGCCATTCTGCCTTTCATCAAGTGTCTTCCATGTTTTTTCCATCAGGGATCGCTCTTTCTTTAATCGTCTCGCATCTCCTCATGGCTATAAATAGGCGTCAAATAAATACATAAATCGATAAACAATACATACTTACAAAAACATTCTGTATAAATATATATATATACATATGTTTTTTTTGGTATGTATGGAGCATACAAAACCGTATTTATATATAAATATTATATCATCATTATCATCATATATATATACAGTTATTATATACATGTGTATGCTTGCATGCATGGTAGCATTATTACTGTATTATATATAGAGAGATATTACTTCTATCAGTATTATTACACTATATATATAGATATGCACACACACACATATATATATATACATATATTATCATTACATAAATTATTAATTATTATCATTGTTATTATCATTATTCTTTCAGAAAATATGCGCAGCAAACAGCACACTCAACTATTTTACCCTTGAGCCAAACTTGAGCCAAAATATACGTACAACACAGTGGTTGTATTACGCTTATGTGGAGGTGTAAATTTCAACACCCCTCCTTCAACGCAGGTGCTAGCTTCGCTACACCTTTGTTGATTCTAACTTCTTTGCTCCAACAGCTTTCCCTAGACGATACTCCTGACACATGCTCTTCATGTGTCTCTCACAAGTTTCGCGTCCTATGGGTTTCGTACATAGATCGGCTAGATTGTTCTTCGTACCGATCGGGCAGATCCGCAGATGGTTCTCAGCCACACGTTCCTGGATCCATAGATAACGGGTCTGGACGTGTCTTAGCTTTCCGAGACCTCGTCTGCTCGCTGTACCGCGTGCAGCGCTGCTGTCGCTGTAGATCTCTAATGCCCTTTCGGTTCCCCAATCTTGCATGAGCGCTTTGATGCTCAAACCAATTGCGGATGCTCGTACGAGTGCATAAAACTCGCTTTCTCCCGAGCTCAGAGCAATGGTCGATTGGAGATTCGATCCATGTTTGATGCAGTGTTGTCCCATCATGACAACGAATCCTGTTGTGCTTTTCCTCGTCAACAAACAACCCGCATGATCGCTGTCAGTGTAGACTTTAATCACCTTGGGTGTCCTCTGAGGTTCGTAGGTGCACACGACCCTTGGTTTTCCGACCAGGTATCTACCTAATCGTTTCAAGTCCTTGACGTCTGCATCGTTTGGTGCTTTCATCTTTCTCGTCAGTGATTTCACTGTTTCTGCTATGTCTGCACGGTCTTGTGCTAAGAACTGTGCTCTCATCACTAGACTTCTGTATAGTGTGGTCTGTTCTGCCGTCACCGGTGGAAGACCTACCGATGCCAGCACTTCACTGCTCTTTTTCTTCTCCGACGGTGTCACCACACTTTTCGCATTTTCCAAGTTCAACTGTCTGATGATCATTTCTGCGTGTCTTGGATCGGCTTCGTATGTCACTTTTCCTGTTTCGTGGTCATAGGTCACAATTCGGTTCAAGACTGTCAGATGTGTTCCTCCACCTTTTCCAATGAGTCCGTCACATCTGAACTCGTATCTCTCCTGCAAAACCTTTTGCATGTATTCTTGTCCTGCCTTGTCACTCAGGACTAAAAAGTCATCTCCATGTACTAGCAGCTTGATGTTCTTCTCTTTGTGCCAGAACACGGATGTCCAAGCTTTTCCACATTCGAAATTGTGTTTCTTCAACAACTCGCTGTAGTCTGACTGCCAGACATGGCTGGCGTCTTGCGTGCCATACATGGTGCGCTGCAGTAGTGCGCACATTCCTTCTTCTTCGTCACCTTGTGGCAGTGTGACGTATACCGTTCTTTGTGCCTTTCCATAGAAATGCGCACGTGATATGTCGTAGAGTGCCAGCTGCTCGTTACTGCCACTTGTGGCTAACATTGAGCATAGTAGCTTTACCGCCTCCAATGGCGGCATGTTCGAAAACAGCTGGTGTCCTGGGAGTGAACCATGTTTCTTCTTCACTTCCCGAACCACTAAACGTGAACGGTAGTTCTTCTTCGTTGAATCGCCTTTGTTGCGATCAATCCATTTCAACGTGATGGGTGCTTTTCCTGTAACTGCCCAACATTCGCTTATTGGTCGCTTGACGTAGACTTCCTGTTTCTTCACCCAAGCAAGTTCTTCTTGTCTCGCTTTCAGTACCTCCTCCGTTTCCAACTGAACTCCTGTGATCTCATCAAAGAAGATCTGTTCGTCGCCTTTGTTTTCAAACTTCGGTACGTACTCATCTTCGTAGTCCTCAAGATGTGGATCGTCATCCGGGCTTGGTCCTGCATCTAATGCATTCACTTCTCGGTACTCACCATCTGCTTTCATTTGTTGCTTGATGGCCTTTAGTATTCCTTTCACCAGTTCTGGTGGGTATACCCGTGCCATTTTGGCACGTCCATTGACGAGATGAACATGTCTATGCCATTCTCCAGTTCCTTCATCGTTCGAGCAAACGCCCGACAGAATCTTAGCCAACTCCGGGCTATTTGTAACCCATCTGGTATTTTTCCTGACATAAGATTCACCACTGGCGTCTCTAGCCACCATTTTCCATCTGCACATTGGTCCTTCAATTGTGAATGTCCCGGGTAGGTTCTGAACTTCCTTGACACATTCTTCATTCCAACTGGCTGCTGGTTTTGGATGTTCGTGTAGGAAGTACCTACCCCTCCTTGACTGTTGCTTGTAGTACTCGCATGCTTGCTTTAGCATCCTTCTGCCTTCTTCCAGCCTTTGTTGTCGAACAGCTGGATCAACTCTCCCTGTGTTTAGAGCTTGAAGCGGTGAGAACGCTTCACACGGTGGACTTCCAGTTACCAGGTACGGATCCTCCTCATCCAAGATCCTCTCCAGACTCTTCACATGATTTGGATTCAACAAGTTCCATCCAGTCTCCAAATCAACTGCGTATCCTGGCAATAGTCCATAGTTCCTGCACTTCTCTGTCAATCTGGGTGGTGAAAAGATTTCACTCACATCATGTGCTCCAAGAGATTTCAAATCTTGCAATGAAACTTCCCAATCTTCGTCGGGTTCAATACTAAAGTGAAACAACGACTGGACATCTCTAACGTGACTTGGCGATGTAACTGGTGACCAAAATTGATCATGACTCATGTCTGCACCTGGGGCTGCGGATCCTGAAGCAGTCCCACTGGCTGAAACAGCCGGAGCAACCGCTTGTCCCTCGGAAGTTCCACTGGTTGAAACAACCAACGGCCCCTCCTGCTCCTGAGCATCGTAGTACAGATCATCGATGTTGTCTGGTATCCGTTTTCCTGACCTCAAGGTATCTGACCTTGTTCTCTTCTCACCTTCAACTCTTCCTCCGTCTGATCTTGTCCTTTTCGGTGATGTTGGTTGTTCAGGTTCTTCAGGTTGTCCAAGTGCTACTGATGATCTCACTTCACCTTCAGTGGGATCCGGCATTCCTGTGATCACTTGTTTTGCCTTTTTCTTTTCGGTACCTTCCTCTTTCCTTTTCTCGACGTCTGCTAGACGTTTCCTTCCTTCTTCCGTTTGTAGCAACCTCTGTTCTAACCTGTATCTGCATGTTGCATTATGTGCAACTGCTGGCAATCCAACCATGATTGCCTCACAACCTCTGCAACCTGGTGTGTAGTCCATTGTACCGTCTTCCTTTTCCAAGTCCTTCTTTCGGACGTACAGATTCCTGGGACCTCCATCCCGCACACTCGGGGTTAATCTCTGTGTTGTCTCAGGCAACGTGATGTGTAACCTGTGTTCCACATCTTCGGCACTCCTTGGGCGAAGCGCCCAGGGCGTACCTTTCAATTCTTTGAGTTCCGTTCGGTCCCATCTCTCCGATTCTGGTTTCCTGTGGACGGCATTCCCTCTAATCACACCTTGACTTGTCATCACCAACACATCGGCGTTCCTGCCGTGCGTTCCAACGTAGTGGCCACTCATGACCCTACTTGCTAGATCTCCTTTCTTTCTTTCGGATTCACCTTCCTTGGAGACCCTGTAGGAATCCAACGGTCTAAAATAGACCTTTTCGCCAAACGTCACCATAGGTCTGTTCCATTTTCTTCCAGTCAATCTTTGGTATGGGGTTTTCCCATCATCTTGAATACTGAATCTACTCAGGCAAAATGCCGCGTGTCTACTTAGCCATGTGAGTAATGGATGCGTATCTTCCAACTTTCCAAAGTGTTCCTCAAGTTCACTCAAAAGTGCTCTTGACTGTCGCTTCTCGTCCCTGATTGCGACTTCAACTGCACCGTTGGCACTGTGGTCCCCAGTAGGTGCTTCTTGCAGGATTATCTCAATTCCTGCTGCTTTGGATTTCACTTCTCGTTTCAGAGCGACGATTGCTGGTTCTCCGTCACTCTTCAGAATCAACCTGTTGTACCCTGTTTCGTTCAAACAAGACAACATGAAGTTGACTGAAAACAGGTCTGGTCCTTTCGTGGGTATTGTAGTCGCCCACGTCATCTTTGACTTGCTGTCTTTCACCTGCAAGTTCGTTGATTCTCCATCCTTCTCACCATAGTAGAAATAGTCTATTGATACGACTGGGATTTCACTGTCCTCATCCCGTGAAACTGAGCTGTGCTTTGCGTACGTTGCACGAGCTCTCATGCAATGGCCACACCACGATCTGTGTACTGCGTGGGCTGTGGCAAGATGTTCCTCTAATTCCTGGGCTGTTGGATCGCTGATTTTTCTTGCGACCTTTGGCCTCTGTACCTCGACAGCTTCTGCCGGGTCCTCTGCTGAAGCAGCAGGGGCCCCAGCTTCCGCTGGCGATTCTTCCATTCTCTCTTCTTCTAACGGACTTACGGATAACCCTGCCGTCAGTTTCCCGACTTCCTTTCCAACTTCTGCTTTGTGGTGTCTTCGTCAACCCAGTAGTCAAACACGTAGACACCCTTTTCAATTCGCAACTTGGTGGATTTCCCACCTTCTTCTTTCAACACTTGGTCTACAAACTTTTGGATTCTCTTTGCTGCATTCGACCCAGCTGGAACTATGTTACCACCCTGGTTGTCCAATATTACCATATTCCTCTTACACACTTCCGACCCACTAGCCAAGATGCGGTGCACATCGGTCACCCTCGCATTCAAGCTCTTGTCCGTGTAGTTGGCGTCACTGCCATACAACTGTACTTGGCCATGGTCAGAAAGTAGTTCACCTGAGGCTGTTTTGTAGCGGGTGGACTGCTTTTCACCGAATGCATACCTTCCAAACTCTTTCAGCGGTACGGTTGAAACCGCTGCTCCAGTGTCAAAATTGACAACCACATGCTTGTACAAACCCTGGAGTTCTGGTTCAAACTCTTTCGATTCGAACGAGTTCAAATCCGCCCAACTCATAATTCCATGGGTTTCGTCAGCGTCCCCTGGATTTGCTGCTCTACGTTCAGCATTGGTCATCCTAACATCATCCATCTCATCTTCAGTCCTAGTGGTTACTGCATCATCATCATCATCTGCATCAACCCTTGCAGCACTTGACGCAGCTCGGCCGGATTTCCTTTTTCCTCTCTTTGCCTTGCCCTTTCCGCGACCTTTGTCGCCTTTGCCTTTGTTCTCGAAGAATTCCGGACTTCTCCATGGTGCGTTCATATACATCTGGTCCTCAGTGCGGTTTTCGAACTCCCGAAGTCCTTTGATTTCCACGGTCACGCTGGGCTCTCTCTCTTCTTCGGGATCATCCGCAACATCTTCATGAGGTCCTTCTGGCATTGCCTCATCTTCCACTTCAGTCTTCACCTCTTCTTCCTTTGGCTTCTCACCTCTTCGTTTCTTTGGTGCTGGTGGTGGTCGCATTTCAAGCTGAGAAATGAGCTGTTTCGTCTTCTTCTCCATACGTACCAATTCCATCTCCTTGTCGTCGTGGAGCAACTTGCATTTCGATCCATACCTGCACGAACCGTGCAAGAAGAATCTGCAATGCTGGTTCTTCAGTCCATCGATGACAGCCTGGTCATGAGAGAATGGGCATGGATTCCTTTTGCATTCTCCTTCCCATGCCAACGCTCGACAGGCTGTGGTACGCTGTCTCCTTTCCTTTCTCTTTCTGTTCCTCTTCTGCTTCTTCGCAACTGTCTTTCCTTTGGTCTTCTTCTTGGTTCTCATCTCGGTTCGACCTTTCTCCATCACTTTTCGTTCGTCATCCCTTGTCTCTTGTCGGAATGACTCAAACTCTTCCTTGGTGAGGGGTCTGAACACCTTCTTTTCCTTATAGGATCCTGTTCTTGACATTCCACTGGAAACTTTCATTGAACTTCCTGGTTCCTCACCTTCCTTGATCACTTCGGTCTCCATGCCTTGGTACCCGATCTGTTCTGTGTCTAAGGGTATCTTTTCCTCCTCTTTCACTGCTCTGGTCCTATACTCCTTGATCCACTTCGCATGCAGTTCCTTTCGAACTTTAGCTCTTTCACCCACACCTTGCTGTCGGTGGATGATAGCTCGGCGTCGTGCTTTCTCCTTACGCCATGCTTCATTGTGTGGAACTCCTGCTGCGATAGCCCTGAAGTAGCGCGCATCATGCCACTGCTGATCCGTCAGGTTCTCTTTGGTCAGCATCTTCACAGGGTTTTCTCTGGTACTCTTATCCTGTTTCGAGATGTAGTTGCGTAACTGCTTCAACTCCTCTTCAATTTCTGCGATGCGCTTCTCATGTCTTTGAACTTCTTCCTCATCTTCAGCATTTTCGATCATTTCAGCCAACTTGCGTTTCTCATGGTGCAATCGGCCAACTTGAAGTCCTTCGATGGTGCGATGCATGAGAACGCCAGTCATCGGGGTCACAACTCTGCCTGAATCAGGCAGGGTCGTTTCCTTTGTGCCTGGTTTCTCATCATCTTTTGCTTCCATTTCATTCTCATCCTTCTCCGGCGATTTTGCCAACTTCTCCAACTCCAATCGCCTCTGGACTTCATTGTCGTCCTTTTCAGCCGTGAGGAATTCCTTAGCTTCGTTTAGGATCTTCCTGATGTTCTCTCTTTCCTGGTCCATGTCGTACTCTTTCATTTCATCAAGGTATCCTTCCATCACAGCTTCGACGTCCTCGTCATCTTCAGCTTCATATCCTGGATCTTCATCAGGCTCTTCTGGTTCTTTGGTCTCAGCCTCGGCTTCATCTTCGACTTCATCTTCAGCTTCAGAATCTGTGGTATCATCCACAGTATCTTCATCTTCTTCTCGGATCTCCGGCGCTGCCTGGCCAGTTCAGCCGACCCAACTCCGTGGGCAGACCTCCTTGCAGCATAGTCCATTGCTGCACTTGTAGATGGCCCTGCACGATCATCGCATGAACTGCAGGCATCTTCGAGTCCTTCTATGCGGAACACCATCTGAGCCATCGACTGGGCAACCGATCCACGGTATTTGCTTGCAGCTTCAAGTGATGCCGCAAGTCTTTGTCTGTACCTTGTGATCGGAATGTCCCTCCATGTCATCGTAGCTCCTTCTCTCAACAGTCTTCGGTACCTTTTCCTTGCTTCTACTCGAGTTGCATCTGGCAATCCAACATTCTGGTACTTCAACTTCTCCCGGTACTGGTTCGCCGTCCGAGACTGCAGCCAACATGGCAAGCTCGAGATAGCCAGTTTCGGCCTCTCTTTCAGGTTCCTGATGTTCGCCCTGTTGTTCCATACTGCTGACTTGTTTCCCTTTTCCTTTGGATTTTCCTCCTTTACCTTTACCTTTGTTGTTGTTGCTGTTGTTGGGAGGTGACCTGCAATCCTTCTGGTAATGTCCAGCCTTTCCGCAGTTGAAACAAACCACGGACAGGCTTGAGCCAGAATTGCCACCATGTTTCCCTTGCTTTCCACTCGACTTACCTTTTCCTTTATCTTTAGCTTTGCCTTTGCCTCCATGTTTGCCTTTACCTTTGGAGCTCTTTCCGCCTTTCTTGCCTTTACCTTTGCCAAATCCTCCAATGTCCATGTCATCTTCACCTTTCGGTTTGCTGCCAAGTGACTCAATTTTGAGCTTCACTCCAACTCGCGTTTCAAGGTAGCTGGCGAGTTCGGCATGCATGTCATCGAAGTCCAAGAAACGGCTTCTGTTAAGTTGTAGGTGTCTTTCGACCTCTGGAGGGCACATGGACTCCAAGATCGACATCTTGATGTCCTGAGCTATGCTCTGTCTGTTTCCTGCACTGTCCTTTCTGCTCTCGTAGCGGTTCACAAGTTCCATCCATCCTTCAATCCTCTCACTGAGTTCCTCAAGCTTGCATTTTCCTGGATTCAAGATGTGCCTCAAGAGTGCTGATTTCTTGGCACCAGTAGAGGGATCGTATCGGCGATTGATACGTCGCCAGGCCTCGAGTCCATTGGCCTTTTCTGTATTCCTCAAAATCATGAACGGTTCTCCCTCGAGTAGATTCTGCAACACAGAATAAATCTGTGCGCTCTTGTCCTTCAGGTCATCCACTGGACTAGCCGTGCCCACGCCGAAAGCAGCTTGGGCCCGAGCTTCCGTCACAGTGTTTTCCTGTTCTTCACACCAATTCAGTACTTGCTCCATCTCCGGGAACACTGAAAACATGAATGACTCTGTCTTGATTCTCCATCTGAGGTAGCTCTCACTCTCTTTACCACTGAACTTATCCGGCTTTCCAATTCCTCTGTTGTCCACTAGGTTGATTTTCTTTTCATCTTTCTTCATTGCGTTTGCAACTTCTGTCTGTGCTGTTGCTAGTGCTTGAATTGCGGGTCCCATCTGTGCTCCTGCCGCTTCCAGTCCTTGCGCGGCCTTCCAACAGAGCGTTCCTTTCTTGGCTCTGTTGGAGCAACTGTCCAAGCTGATTCACTCGATCCGCCAACTGAGCTAACTGCTCTTCCGGGGTAGCCATTGGTATCACTTACCCAAGGAGCCCTTTACCGGAGCCAGAGCTCCGCTACCACTTTCAGAAAATATGCACAGCAAACAGCACACTCAACTATTTTACCCTTGAGCCAAACTTGAGCCAAAATATACGTACAACACAGTGGTTGTATTACGCTTATGTGGAGGTGTAAATTTCAACATTATTATTATCATTATATAAATTATCTACCAATAATATCAATAATATATATTAACTCTATAGTTTCATAATATCAGTGGTGGCATTATATTATTATTACTATTATTATTATTATCATCATATTAAACATAAAAGACCTTTGACATGACCACCACCGATATCTCCGTCTGCCATGGCACCGATCCTTCACTGCGGCTCGAGGAGGTGCATCGCCCCGGAGGTTCCAAGGTGCTTCCGTGGCTCACGCAGCCTGCGCCAACCGGGAACCCAGGGGAAAACCATGGAAAACTTGGGTTAGTTTCAGGGAAAAATCATGGAAAACTCATGGTTTTTTTCCGGAAAAATCATGGAAAACCTATGGTTCTTTCCATGTTTTTTTTTGACTTTTCCAAAGAAATGGATGGAAAACCCCTGGTCTCTCTATGTCTTTCCCCTCAGAGATCAGAATTTCCATGAACCTCTCGGAGATTTTTTGTTCCCTTCAATGGAAATCTGCTCAATCAACGCTGGGATTGGTTGGGTATTGATTGGAGGTTGAACTTTGAATCCATGTGGTTTCATGGGGATTGTGACTGGCCGAACATGGGGAAAAAACCTGTACGTAGTTAGATGATTGTGGATATCGGTCAAACGGAAAGGGCACAATGGACCCGCCATTTTGTGAAGGCCAATGCCAAATATGGGTGGCATTGCAGGCAAAGACAAATCAGCTAAACAAGGAAAATATCGAACATAAGCTTCTGTTTTCACGCAAATGTATCTGTATTCACACACATGGATGTAAGTGTCTGTGTGTGTGGGGGGGAATTGTGTTTCTTGCGTTCAACATTTCAGATGATATCCACATGTCTTGATCGCTAGCAAATTCCAAGTCATCATTAAATCCTCTGGATTTTGATCGTTGAACCACCATAACGTTGATAATTAGTTGATAAAATCATTTTAACTGCCCAATTTTGGTGGTTAAATCCCCAATTTTTGTATGGTTGATGGTTTCAACCCCTCTGAAAAATATGAAAGTCAGTGGGTGTTACTATTCCCAATACATGGAAAAATAACACATGTTCCAAAATGTTCCAAACCACCAAGCAGTAGTGGTTGAATTCCCACATTGTCCACTTCTCCGTGGTTCACTGCTCCGTCCAGCGCGCTAGCGCCTGCATCCTCTGATTGCCGCTTCATTGGAAACATGTTGCTGCCCCTTAGCCCGTGGGTCCCAAATAATTCACATCCCCACTGTGACCACCAACCAATCCCGTCCACCTGAGGTGCTTATTATTTGGGGAGGGGGGGTTTTGTATTAGGGGGAAGGGATTACAGAGCCCCAGAAACCGATTCCGAAAGAACACTGCAATCCAATATGATTAAATCCTCAGATATGTCCCAGAATGCGAACAAAAATCACTGTCAAAAAGCCTTGGTGTCCAGATTTTCCGTATACCCTCCGGTGTCATCAAACATGGCCAGGTACCCGAACGAAATGGACATAGCTGAGAAAATCATCAAACAAATGCCAGCAATGGAGTTCTTGACACGAGAGGGTAAACCAACCAATTGAAGCCCATCAAGTTTCATGAAAAATCTCGTCAAATACCTTTAAATCTCATGACTTGAGACCCACACAATTTCCCATTAAAATCCCACTATAAGATCATATAAGATCCATATAGATCCATTAGATCCCTTGAAAGTCAATTAAATCTGATTGAGATTCATTAAAGTCCCACTAAGATCCAGGAAATCCTGTTAAATCCATTATAAGTTTCACCAACCGTGCCGAGGAGCTCTCCGATGGACGACAGAGATACCCAGTTCGGGTCAGTACCTCGCGTGTTCCAATGAGTCCTCCAAAGGAAAAAAAATCTAATGTTACAAGGTGGTGCCCCATAGTTAGCTAAGTTGGTTTATAACTCCCATAACTATGGTTTATGGCAGATATAACTATAGTTAATGGGGGTTATAAACCAACTTATAACTGGGGGGCACCACCTTGTAGCAAAGCAATAATAGAACACCCACATATTGTGATGGTCTATACAACCCATAAAAAATGTGATTATCGGGATTACATTGGGCAATAAACCATCTGTAATCAATGGGCTTTTTATGGCTTGCAAAAACCATCCAATCTGTTAGCAAAGCAATAATAAACCACCTATATATTGATTGTTTATACATGTATATATGGAATGGAATGGAATGGAATGGAATGGAAGTGTATGCAAACGTACATGCGTTTAATGTGCATGTTTTCATGGGAATTGGAACGTCTTTGCCAGTGATAAATCAACCCGCAGCCCGTCGCTGAGTTTCCGACTTCCTGTGCCGTGGTTCCTGGGTGGCCGCTTGGGAGCTGGGCATACGCACCACACGTGTGACGCGGTACTAAAAAACTTGCCCAACCCCTCAGGTTTACCGGTTTACCACACGAGTCATATTTATTTGTGAAACACCCCCATATTTGTGAAAAGAACAAAAAAACGACAGAGTTCTGGAGATCTACAAGAAATGAGGAAGTTCAGGAACACATTGTAAAATATTAGGCATTAATCATCAAGTCCCGCACAAGGCAAACGGGACGTGACGACGTGACCCCCTGGGGCTGAATGTGGTATCGTCCGGCGTCCTCAAACGTGAAATCGCCCAAAAAGTGGAGATTTATCACATGGAAAATCATCTATAAATGGGTTATCTTTCCAGCGAACCATGTTTGATTACCGGAGAGTAAACCCAATCATACACCAAATCCTATAATTCACCATTTGTTGTTATGTGTTCACCAAAACTATCGCAAAAGGGGGTACGGGTATACCTAATTATACTTGTTTTTTTTTGGCATTACCACAGCTTAACCCCTGTAAAACGCTTAGAAACATATGTAATTTGCCTATGTGTATATCTACTTCTATATCTAATATTGGTTTGTTTGTTTCCTTGTCTGTCTGCCTGTCTCTGTCTCTGTCTCTGTCTCTGTCTCTGTCTCTGTCTCTGTCTCTGTCTCTGTCTCTGTCTGCCTCTGTCTCCGTCTCTGTCTCCGTCTCTGTCTCTGTCTCTGTCTGTCTGTCTGTCTCTGCCTATCTGCATGTCAAACACAGGTCTGGGATACAAAATGTGGATCTGGAACGGGGCCAGTTCAGTCGAGGAAAGACCATACCAACCAAAACGAGTGGGATATTCTTGTTCGCGGAAATAAGACGTGTATCTACTTTTAAAATATATTGATAAACATGGTTTCTCACTTTCAGATCGGAAAGTTTGTAAATCCTCAATTGGTTAATATAATATATATATATATATAATCTTATAATATACAGCAATTGGTATTAAGTAATTTGACATCACCTTGCAGCTACTTGATTTCAATCAAGCTTTTCGCGGCGATGTGGCTTTCACTGGGGCCACATGCGGTCGTTGCGCTTCCGGCACAGCGGGCATCTGGGACGTAAGGCGTATCCATGGCATAGAGCCAACATGAATGCCATCAAGGGGTTGGGTCACTATATCGGTGGAACCATGTAATCAAGTCATGTATAATGTATACATCACAATTATAAATGTAGTTAAATGTATATATATATCAACATTATCAACTAATTACTGCCCTGCAGTTCAGGTCCAACTAAAAGTTATGATTTAGGTCACGGACTAAATTCCACCTCTTCGGCTCTTTCCTGAATAACCTCAATCATAGTTTTCAGCTTGAACGCGAATTAGGTTAGCTACAAAGGCCGTGGCATTAATTCGTGGCACGGACAAGTCCCTCAGGGGCAGAGGGTGCACTGGTGCGCTTTCCAACCGTGCCCTTGGGCTGGAAAGAAACTTTCCCAAATGAAAATTCTTCCTTAAGTGAAACTTCTTCCTACTGGAAGCGACAGTCAAGGGAAACTTGGGAAACTTGGTCAAGTGAAGTTTTATGAAAAATCCCGGATTAATACCCCACGATTTATGGATGTTTATGGTACCCTCCAAATAGTGACAAGATTAGATAATTGGTACCCCACCCGATTCAACAGCCTACCTGGGGTTGTTCAATAAGTGGGTTAAATGTCACCATAGGACTGGGGGAGTCTATCCCAACTTACAGAGGTTCGAATCCCATACCTATGAACATGACCCCCTTGGCCAGCACCATGTGAGCAGTGGTCAAAATCCCGTCATTCCAGCGTGCTGCTTGGTTAATTTTGCAGGGATTCCCCTAATGAATTGTGAAAATCCCCTCCCCTGATCATCAACCAACGGCGGTTTTGAACACTGCACCATGTAGGGGTTCCTAAGACGGTTATATATATATATTTATAGATAAGTATATATATATATGGTGCATATATAGATAAGACTAGATAAGTATATCCTATTAAACTCCTATGATCTCCTATTAAATCCCATTTTGAATCACCATGTTTCTTGGGTTTCAGCCTTGACATTCCCTCCCTCCGCACCATACGATTCTGCTTGGCTGGCGGAGGAGCCGGAGCCTGGGCAAGTGCTAGGGCAAGGGCCCCAAGGCGCGGGATTTCCAAGGGACTCTTCTGTTTCAAGCAATATGTCTCACTCATGTTTTTCTCTGTCGCCAGGACACAGTTCCGGGAACGTTGGGCTGCTCCACCGCGCTGGGCACAAGCTGTTCTAAGACGATGTTCGGTGGCCTCGGCCTTAGTTCCATGGCAGCTGACCAGAGTCCTGGTGATAAAAGATGCGATGCTTCACAGAGAGAAGACAGGATAGCTGAATGTCAACACATACGCATATATATATGATATGTATATATATAATCATTATATATATAGTGTATATATGTATATATTTTACGTACATATATATATATATAGTGTACGCGGTTTCATCTTCAATGTTCAAGCCAACCCCAAAGGTAGATGTGCTCAATTTCGGAGACCAAGCCCGATCCCCGGGATGAATCAATTGGGCTATTCCAATTCGGATGGACGACATTGCAGCAACCTCCAAAAAGATAGCAAAGTAATATTCATTGGTTTGGTTTAAGGGAACATTTTAACCGGAAACCACCATATTTAATGGTAAAAGCCATGGTTTCCTGTAGATTTTCCCTTTGACCAATTAAAAAAAACACATATATATATATAAATCTAAACTAAATTCACTGTTCTATATCCATTTTGGGGGTTGCAGAACGTTGCTGAAACATGTTGTGTTTCCACCGGTCAGCACCGTTGATTCTTCATATGACCTCTGGGTGGAGCAACCAATGACAAGACGGGATACCCTCTGGCAACCTACGCTGACAATGGAACATTCCCCAAGGACATCCGGTCTATGAAAATGATTGTCATATTGACTGGTTGGTGGTGTCAACCCCTCTGAAAAATATTAGTCAGTTGGGATTATTCTTCCCAATATATGGAAAAATAAAAAATGTTCCAAACCACCAACCAGAAAATGACTGTCATATTGAAAAATGGCTAGTTATTTAATATTTATGCCACACAAAGAATGAAAGTGCAAAATCCACTCACCGCCACGTTCCATTTCCGACCCGGCGGGTTATTTATGTCATGTTCATTCATTTTCCATGCATAAAAAGTCTTTGAATCTTCTGTGCCTTTAAGGCATCAAGCCATTGTCTGAGCCTCCCTTCATCGCAGCCAAGATGCTTCATCTCAACCGCTGGCATCTGGGCGAAATCCGTGGAAATCCGTGGGATGATCCTCTCTGGCAACCCATATCACCCTGACATACGAAAGTCACATGGATAAACAACCAGGTTTAACCTGGTGTCCTAAAACTGGTACGGTCCAAATCTGATCATTGTTGGGACACCAGATGATCATTGTTATTGTATTATGATGTATTATGGACAATTACTGCATCATATTACAATTACCCTCTGGTAAACTAACGTAACTATGGAAAATCACTATTTTTAATGGGTAAATCCACTATAAATGGCCATTTTCAATAGCTATTTTGACATAACCAGAGGGTACTGCATGTAATTTGATGTAATATGGTCATTGTTGGGATCCAGATGGATCCAGCATTGTTCGCAAGATCCCTCCATATCCCCCCGTTGTAAGCGTTGAGTGAAGTAACTCACCATGGCATTCCAAACGATAGCTACGAGTATACCCTGCACCTCCCACTCGGGTTGCAGGGAATATCCAATAGATGGAGCGAAACAACATGGAACAAACAGTGACGTATCACCGGATACGTCAAAACCAACGGATACCCTCTGGTAATTTAACATAGCTATTGAAAATCACCATTCTATTAATAGGTACATCAGCTATTTCTATGGCCATTTTCAATAGCAAACTGTTTGTTTACCAGGCCGGGTATTCATCACCAACGGATAAAAAAACAGATGATCACACAGTTGCGAGTCCCCATCGATCATGTTTCGTCCATCAAGTTGCGAGTTTCCTGTCAATGACATGGTGAGGCCCCAATTTGAAGTTGGTTTCAACAAACCATGTGCCAATATAGTTTAATATTCCCCCGTAAACCCTTTTTCTTATGTGAATTATGTGTCAACTATGTGTCTAAATCAGCAACCAAACTCCCAAGCAACCTGGTTTCAACCCCTCTGAAAAATATGAAAGTCAATTGGGATGATTCTTCCCAATATATGGAAAAATAAAAGCCATGTTCCAAACCACCAACCAGCAATGGTTTTCCATGGCTTTTTCTAGGTTTTTCTCACTGACCTCACCTGGTTTTTCTCGGAAAATCCATTGGAAAATCTCCAGCTTCACCATCCCAGGGCCCCGCACCACTCGATCTCGGTTCTGCGTGTTGCTCGAGCTCGGTCGAACGGGAGCTGTCACGGGTGCCTCAAGTCGGCCTATGATGGAAACGTATGGAACGTATAGAATAGGATGGCATGATATTTATAATACATATATATATGTGTGTGATTATATTATATGTGATTAAATGATATCATGAATGATTCTATATTCTATATGTTTACCTATGAGTCTATATGATTATATTTGATTATACATGATTATATATGATTGTGACTATGTATGTAAATGTCTCATATGATACTGAATCAAGTTGTAACATAATCCAACATGTAATGGCGCATACACACATACATATACACATATACATATATATATATATATACACATGTTCCGGCTTTATAGCGTATAAATGTTGTGTGAATGGATACAAATCTCATCCCCCAAACAGTATTAAATACCCCAAACTGGCTGCCAAAATGAACAGAGATTCATTGCCAAACCCAGACAGAAGCACCTCGACTAATGCCGTCGATTCCAATGTGCCAACCTGAAGTGCAGTGTTAGTGATACAAAAAGTGAATCGATTTCAGTGTAGTTATAGGTGCTGGTTGGTGGTGCAATAACCATCTTGAAAAATATGAGTTCGTCAATGGGAAGGATGACATCCCATATATTATGGAAGATAAAAATGTTTGAAACCAGCAACCAGGGGGTTACCCTCTGGTAATTTAACATAGCTATGCAAAATCACCATTTTTAATAGGTAAATCCACTATAAATGGCAATTTCCAGTAGCTATGTTAGTTTACCAGGCCGGGTATATCAAGTCATATCCCAACATAAAATCCCAACGAGGCTTCGAGGGTTCAGCTCACCATGGTTCCCATCCTGAGGTCGCTGGCAGTTAAGTGCAAGAGCCCTTCCAGCCTCAAGCTTTGCCTGGAAGTAGCTGAAATTTAGGGTTGGGGTTTATCATGGTACAATCTAATCGAATCTGATATGCCCCAATGTAAAATAACACACACACATGATATATATGTATATATATGTGTGTATGTATATACGTATGTCAATGTATATATATATAGTGCGTGTGTGTGTGTGCGTGTGTGTGTGTGTGAATCTCTGATTCACTATTGCTGTAGTTTGCTGGTAAAACCACAGAAATCTCCATGATGGAACCTTACAAACCTATCATGCACTGACCATCATCGGAAGTCTTGGGTGGACACACCAAACAATCCTCCAAGAAATCCATCTCCTCTAGCATTTCAAGAGTTGGTTATGGAACATGGCACGTTGTTAGATGAGGTACTCCTGTTAAATTACCAGAGGGTCAAAATATGTCAAAATACTATAGGGCCAAATGGGGCCTTGGAATGAAGTAACCTTCGCCTACCAGAACCAAGGATGCTGCCACCTCAACATACCAATGATGTCTTTTAAATAAAAGTGGTCAACTGATTGGTTCAACCCCAACTGATGCTGGGATGCCAACAACAACAACAACAACAAGAACAACAACAACAACAAGAACAACAACAACAACAACAAGAAAAAAACAACAACAAAAACACGAAGGACACAGACAATAGACAATAAACAAAGACAGAGTGCTGCCCCATCATTTAAAAATTGCTGCATAAAGCCATCGAAGCCTAGATTCTAAATATAATCCCCATAAAGCCTATAATTAGGTTTGTAAACGACCTGGGGCAGCACCTTCTGGATGCGGCAAGTTACACTCCTGAGGGAATCTCCTGGCGCACTTGGATCCCTTGGGCATAACGGGCGCCCAATTGGTCCTCCTGCAGCAAAAACAAGAGATTTTCGGAGGTTGGAATTTATGAATTTCTGGGAATTTATAGGGGGGTGAAGAACAATTCATGGTGTTTTCATGATGGAGAACCTGATGCCACACTGTACCAGTCAACGAATTGGTCAAATGTCATGGCTTGATAGTATAGTATGAAAATGTGTTTTTTAAAAAATAATATGGTTCATATTTTTTCCCAACGATCCTCAATGCATGATTCACGTCTCCAAGTTCAAGAAAATTGTTCATATATCAGAGGGAGTCGGGAGTCTATACCTTCAAGAGTGAGTCAGAGGTCTGTACAAATAAGATTAAATAACTATACGCGGTACCCCTTCCAAATGTTCCTGCATAATTATCTTTATTCCCAATTCATATCTCCAATCTTTGAGTAAACAATATTGTCTGATGATTTTGCTTCAAGGACAAGTGCATATAGATCTCCAGATTGGATTGGAGAATCTAAAATACACATACTCATCCTCATCCTCCCCAAAAAAAATATAGAATAATAGATTCCGAATTAAAATTTAGGGAAGATGTAAACATTCACATGTTTCATCATTTTTTTTAATCTTGAAAAACTGGGTTTGCAAGAAATATTCCCAGTTGTTTTTTTTAAGGTGAATCTCCCCAGCTACGCCGTGTTGTTTTTTTCGCATCTCTCAGGTGGCATCAAAAACGGCGGCGCGGCCATCCGCACAGCCCGCCGCCACCAAAGAGATGTCGGGCCCGCTGTGGCAGTCCAGGGAGATAACTTTGCTGGGAAAAGTCCACATCCTGAGATTTTTTTTTGATGTGGGTTGATGTTGGTGTTAGTGTTGGTTGATGTTGGTTGATGTGGGTTGATGTTGGTTGATGTTGGTGTTAGTGTTGGTGTTAATGTTGGTGAATGTTGATAGTTGGGTGCCACTTTTTCATTAAAAAAAAACGGGCTCTTCGCTCTTCACATCGGTAGCATCTTGTAGACAAAGGGCTGCAATAAGCAAGGAACAAACTGATATTTCAGATAGTAGTTAATGTTGGGGCTGGGGTTGATTTTGATATTTGGAGTTGATGGATGCGGGTTGATGTTGATATTGATGTTCAGGCTGATGGTTGATGTTGATGGTTGATGTTGGTGGTTGCCGTTGATGGTTGACGTTGATGTTAGAATGGAGGCATGCATCCACAGGACAGGTTCACACCATCCCCAAACTCATGTCGAAGGCAAGTTGCTGAAAGACTCCTTGTAACGAAATATTGTTACCATTGGCTACACTTGATAACTATGGTAACTAAAAACAATAACTAATGTTTAGTTCTATGGTTCTCGGATGTTAGATAGGAATATTCGGAATATTCATCATCATGCGAGAAAACTCTGCGGAAATCTTCGAGGCATCATTGTGTGGATAACTGGGTGAGAGTTAGAAAACAACGTTTTTCCCCACCTGCCAGGTGAGGGTTGTTAGATTTTATGTCAGTTGCCTCCTCCTGCCTCGTCCTCCTCCTCCTCCTCCTCTCCTCCTCTCCTCCTCTCCTCCTCCTCTCCTCCTCCTCCTCGTCGTCCTCCTCGTCCTCCTCGTCCTCCTCGTCCTCCTCCTGCTCCACTGCGATCCATGTCAGTGTGCCCTGCCGGACCTCAACCACAACCATCCACGCCCAGTGTTCCCTGCCGGACCTCAACCACGACCATCCACGCCCAGTGTTCCCTGCCGGACCTCATGTGGGAAGATATGGGACAAAGAATGTGCAGAAGAAAGATAGAAAGAATGTCAGAAAGAATGTCAGAAGATATGCCAGAAGATATGCCAGATAGAATGCCAAATAGAATGCCAGATAGAATGCCAGATAGAATGCCAGATAGAATGCCAGAAGATATGTCAGAATATATGCCAGAAGATATGCCAAATAGAATGCCAGATAGAATGCAGAAGATATGTCAGAATATATGCCAGAAGATATGCCAGACTAACATATATTGCAGGAAAAGATATGCCAGATAGAATGCCAGAAGATATGCCAGAAGATATGTCAGAATATATGCCAGAAGATATGTCAGATAGAATGCCAGAAGATATGTCAGAATATATGCCAGAAGATATGCCAGATAGAATGCAGAAGATATGCCAGAAGATTATGTCAGCTAGAGTGCCAGAAGATGTATGCCAAGCTCGAATTGCCAGAAGAGAGAAGATTTGCCAGATAGAATGCCCAGAAGATAGGCCAGAGATCCCTACCACCACCTAGAAGCAGATAATGCCAGATCATATGCCAGAAGATATGCCAGATAGAATGCCAAATAGAATGTCAGAAGATATGTCAGATAGAATGCCAGAAGATTTGCCAGTAAGAAAATGTATAAATGTCATGGTGGGGATCACACGAAGTAAAGTAATTTTTTGATGAGTTATAAACCACAGGATGGTGCCCCCCAGTTATGTTTGTTGGTTTATAAAAAGCTTATAAACCCCATGAAAACTATAGTTATATCTACCATAAACCACAGTTAAGCCACTTATATCTCAACTTAGCTATCTTGGGGGGCCCATCCTCCAAATCCGATATATCATTATATATAATTATGCATTGTAAATCCATCATGGGCTAAACCAAAACCATAGTTTATAACTATCTGATGGTTATACCATCGGATCCTCAAGGTTGTAATGTTATAACATATGTTCAGCCATTGTTATAACATAAGCATTTTTGACTAATGTTTGGGACACAAGAACAACTGGGTTCTTACAATGATTGTTGCATGAATAACTGGAATCCATATACGTCCATAATGGCTTAATATCATAGTCACCACCATTGCTTGTAACTTATAACTATCCCGGTCCCAAAATTAGGATAACCATTGGATTATTACTATCCCAGATTTTGTTTTTATAATTTGTTTAAGATTGGTTGAAACTGTCCTAACTATGCCATAGTTTCTCCATTGGATCTTAACTGTTCCATATTTTTTTTTACGGATTATAGCCATCTCACATATATATATATATATACATACACACACACATATATATATATATATAAACACACACACATATATATATATATATATAAACACACATATATATATAAACACACATATATATATATATTTATATATATATATATATAAACACATATATTTATATATATATTGATATATATATATATATATTTATTTATTTATTTAAACACACACCAAAACCCCCCGGACCAAGGCTTCCAGTCCAAGGCTTCCAAGGCTCCCAGCCGCGGAGGCCTTCGAGGCCTTAGAGGCCTTCGCGCCTTCAGCCAGCTGGTACTTCACCACGTTGCACCCCACGGCGGCCACGAAGCAACTTTCACCCAGGGCCTTCGCGGCGCAGACCACGTCTTTGGTGTACCTCCAAACGGGCCAAAAATGGCCATGGCCCAAGTGGAAAACATGGCATTGGCATTTGTTCTTGAAAGTGGCTAAAACTTACCATAGTTTTCAAGTCTCAAAAATTTCAGCCATAGTTACCATAGTTGTCCAATGTTTTCCATGGATGTTCCCTTACGCGTATGTTGCAGACTACAGGTATCCCATGTTGGCCAACCAAAAAACCATACCGAGATACTGCTGCCACAGCATCTGGCCATCGTCGCTGTTGAGGAACATGAAGCCGGTCTCATGGGCCACCAATAGCCTTTTTTGGCATGGGAACAGTGGAAAACTGGGACCTCAGAAATCACATGAAAATGGTGAAGTTTGAGAAAGTTGGCTTGGAGTGTGATATTGTGAGGATAAAGGTATACTTTCGGCGGTTTCGGGTGTAAGATATAGTTCCCCATAAGCTGATACAAAATTTCGACATATGGGCAGCTTTCCCCCTCATGACTTTGTCAAAAGGCTCCATGAATTTCATGACTGAGAGGCAAAGTAAACTAAGTAACCCTTCCTGATATTTGATTGAATAAAAACAGCCCATGGAAAATAAATACCCTCGGGTAGACTAACATAACTATGGAAAATCACCATTTTTTATGGGCAAATCAACTATTTCTATGGCCATTTTCAATATTTTCAATAGCAAACTGTTAGTCATTACCAGAGGGTAATACTACAGAAACTTTGCGGGGTGCAACGCTTCACATCTGGCTTCATCGACTAAAGCGAGGGCAAGTTCTCTTGATGCAAGTGGCAAGTCCTTCAAAGGCGTCAGGGCTGAAACATTCTCAACCTGAGGTGGAAGATTCCATCATCCGGGCCCTCACATGGTGCATTATATAACGTTTGCCGTAGATAAAAAGGTCTCGAGATGTCTCAAGTCGTCATGCCAGATTTATTTGTTCGCCTTCGGGCCAAATGAATTCCGCCAGCCGATGTCTGGTACCATATCACCTCACCAGAAGATATCCGCCATGCAAATCAACATGATGTGTGGTAAACCGGTAAAGCCCATTCCAATCATTCACAAGTTTGAGGTTTCATGGGTATACTGGTATACTGCTCCTCGAGACGATATGTTTGAATTCCAAAAAATGGCGCAAATGGTCATTTTTTGGATGGTTTATGGACAGTTTATGGTATATGTTTATGGCATTAGTACCACTGCAAACCGCTTCACATCTGACGTCAGGTCTGACTGCTGGATGGTTTCTGCGCCTCGAGTCTCACCGATGTTTTTTCCCTTCCATCCTGGTAGCGATTTCGCGGACATATGGGATCGACAGGAATCTCAGCATGCCATTGCAATTTGAAAGATATTTGAAATGATCTTCCCCCAGAACAAAATTAGCCAATTGATCATCATTTATCACTATGTCAATGGGAAAAATCACGTTTCCATCCTTTCTTTCGCAGTTCAAGGCATCCCAGCGTCCAATCCATCACCCTCACCTGGCCTCCCACAACTTCGCATGTCGTCCATCGAAACTCCACAAGCGCGGCTCTGCGCACGGCGCCCAACACAGCCCTTGCAGTTTGGAGTCCAATGCCACGGTCCAAAGCACCTGGGAGGTCGATGGAGCTTGGGACTGGCAAACATTTCGATGAACGTTTTTTCTCCAGAAACAGCTCAAAAGGCAAAACAATAAGTCATTGTTGTACTGTGTTAATTATTTGGTTTCCGTGGTTTAACGAAAAAATGATCCCATTCCCCTAATCTTATTCATACCATACGGCCAACTTATATAGACAGATCCAATACATAGAATATCCATCGAACCCGAGGCAAGCGCGCGGCGCTTGCGCCTCGAAATCATCCACACGAGACCTAGATATGTTGCTGCACGAGGTGCTGGTAGAAAAATGCTAACATGACTGGGGTTTTTGTTGATGGTATCCATGGCACACCATATATAGCAGCACCATGGATCCTATGGGTCTTTGGAACTTGAGAGAATGCCCAATTGTTTTGAAACTGAACTGATCTGAACTGTCCCCCCCAAAAAAAGGCAACTTGCCACTTCTTAAAATATGTCACATCACTAGCACACAAAAAATTAGTGATATGGAAATTTATGGAACACCATGGAGCCAAACCCAGCAAAAACCATTGGAAAACCTGAAAAACCATCATCACAGCCTCGTTGCTTGGGCCTTGGCCTCTATGGGGGGCATGCTTCAAGTGGCTAGGTCTTAAGGCTACCAAACAGCATAGATTCGAGTCTTGTTTAGTTTTCACCGTCCAGTTTCAGGGGACAAAAAAAGGTTTTGACCCATACCGCTGTAGCAACCAAGTAATTCCCCCAATATCTTGAGCAGTCGTATCCCCAATAATCATCAACCAACTATGGTCTTTTGAACTGTGCATAGCAACCCCCCAAAAAATCTAAAAGGATTCCGAACAGTGTTTCTAGGATTTTAGTTTGATGATATGTACTTCATAGTTCATCATATTTCCCGCAATTTTATACAATGTTCGCATCTTTTTTGGGGGTTGCTACTATAATGACCCCACCAAAAAACAAAAACATGTCAAATATAGGTACATTGTTACATAACATAAGACCAAGATGTTACATAACATATTCAATGATTTTGATGCAGGGATTCCCAACAAATGTGGTAAACCCATCCCATTAAACCAGCCCAGAAAAACAATCCTTTAGGGAATCCTTTTCAATCATCCCAGTCGTAGGGGCTAATCATCCAATGCCATAAACCTCAAACTTGGGGATGCTTTGTTTCATTGGATTTACCCTCTGGTAATTTAACATAGCTATTGAAAATGGCCATTTATAGTGAGTTTTCCCAATAAAAAATTTCCATAGTTTTTTGTTAACGTTTACCAGGCCGGGTACCTCATTACTGGAAACCTCCAAGGATTGTTGGGAAAACCACTGACCGGAGCGGTTTCCAGCATGTGACTGGAAAATGTCAATGAATTTGATGTAGGGATTCTGAATCCCAAGCAAGGTGGGTATTGCAACCAATGCCATAAAGCACCCCAAATTTCACAATGTAAATAGCTGGTATAAATAAACCATTCCATTTAATATGGCTGGTAAAAATGACATTGTTTTACCCACATGCTAATACGATGGTATCATCATCAACCATCATACATCTCATCATTAACCATTGTGTTACAGTAATAATGATTGGCAGCCATTAATTCATGATATATACTAATCACAAAATCACTGCATCATTAGCTATCAGTAATCATTATTACCAATAGTTGATGATGATGATGATGATGATCATGATCATGATTATGATGATGATGATGATGATCATGATGATGATGATGATGATCATGATCATGATGATGATGATCATGATCATGATGATGATGATCATGATCATGATGATGATGATGATGATGATCATCATGATGATGATGATGATGATGATCATGATGATGATGATGATGATCATGATCATGATGATGATGATGATGATGATCATGATCATGATCATGATGATGATGATGATGATCATGATGATGATGATGATGATCATGATGATGATGATCATGATCATGATGGTTATGATGATGATGATTATCATGATGATGATGATGATGATGATGATGATCATGATCATGATGATGATGATGATGATGATCATGATCATCATGATGATGATGATGATGATGATCATGATCATGATGATGATGATGATGATGATGATGATCATGATCATGATGATGATGATGATCATGATGATGATGATGATGATCATGATCATGATCATGATCATGATGATGATGATCATGATCATGATCATGATCATGATGATGATGATCATGATCATGATCATGATCATGATGATGATGATGATGATGATGATGATGATGATGATCATGATCATGATGATGATGATGATCATGATGATCATGATGATGATGATGATGATGATGATGATGATCATGATCATGATGATGATGATGATGATCATGATGATGATGATCATGATGATGATGATGATGATGATCATGATGATGATCATGATGATAAATCTTAAGGATTCTTGGCAAAACCCCCAGCATTTCCGCAAGGGACACCACCAGCGCATCTTTGGACGCCGATGCCAGCAGCCCTGCGGGCCCTGCGGGGCACAGTGACAGCAGATTGCAGCCGCGCTGGTGCCGTGGCAGTTCCCGGTGCCTTGGAGCCGTGAATCGATGGATTTGGCTTAAAAATACGGGAAAAACGTGGGAAAATCATAGAAAAACCATGGGAAAATCATGGGAAAATCATGGTAAAAATGTGGGAACATATGAGCTCCCGTCAAAACCCTCTTTGCATCTCTGTATCGTTACTATGATCGGTGATCGCTTTTTGGGGGGAGTGCCCTATCACTTTACAGTGTTTCGTGCACATCTCTGACAAACATGTTTCTGCAAAACTACAATGGTCTTCAACCAATTTGACCATAATTCATATAGGAAAACATGGGAAATTTATGAGAAATCATGGAGAAATCATGAAGAAATATGGGAACACATAGGAAAATATGGGAAAATCATGGGAAAATCTAGAGAACCCCCTGGTGTTTCTGCCAATTTTTGGGGGTTTCCTGCCAATTACAATAGGAAAGTTGCGCGCCGCTTGGGGCAAGGGTGACCTTCCACAAGGCTACGTCAACTCATTGGATAAAGTCACCTCCAATTGGAAGATTACATGGTATTTGTTGTTTTCTTTGTGGTTAGCTTCCCCACAAAAAATAAGGTGAATGTTCATTTCCAAAAAAAATAGGTAAAATGAAATTGGAAAGTTAAATCCTATTGTTCTGGAGAGGCTAGACCTTTGCACCACGAGCCCAACAATTATTCAGAATATACAATACATACAATTTATTGTAACTTCAACAACACTTCCAAAACAAGATATCAAGAAGCAATATACTGAGCTATTAAGAATGTAGTGTTCCATATTTTGCCAACCCCTACCAACTCCCCTCAGTTTACATATATTTTAATATGAATTGTCCATATATTTTACCCAACTCCCATCAATTTTGTTGAGCTTGCTATCCCAGGCACAGCCTGGGCTGATCCTCCACGCGCCACAGCACCAACTGCTGCCCGGCCTTCAGCTGATCGTCCAGCTCTGCCATGCGCTGTTTGAAGTCTGCCTGAAATCGTCCGAAATCGTAGGGGAACAGGAAAACTAAAATTGGGGATAAACTTCACAAAGTCATGTTAGGGTAAATCAATCAACATGATTTAAGATATTTTTGGTATTTTATATAGATATATATAGCTACTCATATACATCAATTTAGGATATATTTGAATATATTTGATATATCTTGATATCATCATTGAGGATCCTAGGGGGATACTTAACATTGATTGGTTCAGATGCCTCGCCTGGTGGCACACGTTCCCCTCCGGCATGGGATTGGCTGAGATAGCGGTCACCAGAAAATCCTCAGGCCGGCAGCCATTGGCAGCTGGAGATCCATCATGAAATTGGCAAAAAACAGAGTCTGGTTGGTGGTTTCAACCCCTCTGAAAAAATATATTAGTCAGTAGGGGTTACTATTCCCAATATATGGAAACATAGTTAATGATGATAGTTGATGATACTTAATGATGATGGGTTACTATTCCCAATATATGGAAAAATAAAAAATGTTCCAAACCACCAACCAGTCCAACCAATAGTTTTTAGGCATCCAATGGATGTAGCACTGAAAAAAATGTCACAAAATCCAAGATAAATGTCCGTTCGAAGTTTATTGGCTCTGCCACTTTGCCGGCAGCTCACAAAGCCCATTTCTTGCGACCAACCTTCAATACCTTCCTGGTTAGTCTAGATCTCCCTCAAAATGGCCAACGCAATGCCAATACACAATCCATAACCACCAGCTTGTTGGGCCCCCAAATGAAAAATGAAAACCAAAAACGTGCGTCGTGTCCTTCCAACCAATCAAAATCATTATTGGGATGATGAATGAGGTTATTTCCATCATCCCATTCATCATCCAAATAATGATCTCAGCAACACATTCTTGCAATGATGTTCCCAAAAAGTTCCCAAATGTCATCCCAGTAAACCAGGATTTTCTCATGAGTTTCCCATCGTTTCCCATACTTTCCAAATGTTGTCCCAAGGTGTCCCCCATATTTCTTCAATCGATTTCCTTCGAACTTCTTATATTTTCCTATCATTTTCCCATGATTTGCCCGACATTTTCCCATATGCGCCATATTTTCCTATGATTTTTCCAAAGATCTTCCTACATTTTCCCATATTTTCCAATGAATTTCCCATAGTTTCCCCCATTTTCCGCAGCTTTTCCCGGTGCCCACCACGTCCCACCACGGTCTCCCCGGGCCGCCTGCGTCACCGCCAGGTCCGCCACCAGGCCGTGGCTCTGGAGCTCCGCCAGTCGATTGGCGCCGCGGGCGGAGAGGTGCCAGGACTTCACCTGTCGATTGGGAGACCATTGGGAGTTTCCCCCATTGGGAATGGAATATCAATAGTATATCCAATAGTAGTATAGTAGTACAGTAGTATAGTATTATATAATGGTTAATTGATATTAATTAGTAGTTAACTAATATATCCCCATTAGGATTTCCCTCATTGGTTAATTAATTACTATAGTAGTTAACTGGAATATCATCATTGGGAATGGAATATCCACATATTGGGAATAATCATCCAATATCCCTATTGGGAATATATCAATATATCCAATAGTTAATGGCAATATATCAATATCCATTGGGAATGGCAATAGTTAAATAGTATATCCAATAGTTAATAGTTAATTATTAAGTATCCTATAGTATACCAATATCATGGATATCAATATATCAATATATATTGGATATACTATTGAGCCAAATATCCATTGATATACCAAAATGAGTTTCCCCATTGGGAATGGAATATCAATAGTATATCCAATATCCCTATATTTGCCATAATATAGTAGTTAATATAGCGTTTTTTTCTGGAATATCATCATTGGGATCATCATTAACTATATATTAAATATCCAATAGTAGTATAGTAGTATAGTAGTATAGTAGTATAGTAATTAATTAATTAACTGGTAATTAAAACTGGTAATTATATACCATTATATACCATTGGTAATTAACTAATAGTAACTATGATGATATTACCATTGGTAATTAACTACTTACTAACTATATTATTCCAATGATGATATTCCAGTTAACTACTATATTAATATATCTAATACCCCTATATGATGTTTCCCTATAGATATTGATGATATCATCATTGGGATTTTTCCCCGTTGTTAATGATAGTTAATAACGGTTAATGATAGTTGATGATAGTGAATGATGATAGTTGATGATAGTTGATGATAGTTAATAACTTTCAAATGAAATTCAGATATAGATGAAAGAAAATAGATATCTATCAACAAACCAGATGGGGAAAGTTAATAGGTATATGATAGAAAGTTATGATTTATGGTATCCAAATAATTAACTATTAAAATGGTGCTAACTATTAAGTAATGGGGAAAAACTATTCATGATGATAGTTGATGATAGTTAATGATGATAGGTAATTAACTATTAAAATGGTTGATGATAGTTGATAATAATTAATGGGGAAAGTTAATGATGATAGTTAGTGATGATAGTTAATGATGATAGTTAAAGATAGTTGGGAATGGTATCCAAATAATTAACTGTTAAAATGATAGTTAAGGATATCCCAATGGTATCCCAACCGATAGTTAATAGTTAATGATGATAGTTAATGATTAGACTAACTTTCATGATGATAGTTGATGATAGTTAATGATATCCCGATGGTATCCCAATCGATAGTTAATAGTTAATGATGATAGTTAATGATCAGACTAACTTTCATGATGATAGTTGATGATAGTTAATGATATCCCAATGGTATCGCAGTCGATAGTTAATTTAATAGTTAATGAAGATAGTTATATAATGATTAGAATAACTTTCATGATGCTTTGGGGGGATACAACTGGTATGAAATAACACGTAGAGATGGGATGAAATGAGGGATTCACCATTGATCATGGGTTGAAAGATGTGAAAACAATAGAAAAGGTCAATGGATTTGACCAAAAATGCTGGATTAACGATGAAACATGGTGGATTTACTGTAATGGATTTCATGGATCACTGGATTGGCTTAAGGGAAAATCTACAGGAAACCTTAGGTTTTCCGGTTTTCCGATGAAATATAAAACTTTTCCGTGATTTTTTCCATGGAACAACATGAGGCATGGTTGTTCCGGGTTTCGCCATTACTGCATGTGATTTATGAGTGGTTGTTTTGGTTTTCTTGCGCCTGGAAACTGGAATATACCAAACGACTTAATTAGCAAAATACAATCATCATATCTGATGTGAAACTGCTATATGTCAGCCAAATTCCAGGTGTTTCTCGGGACATTCATTATTTTTCCATCATTTCTTTAACTGGTTGGCGGTTTCAACCCCTCTGAAAAATATATGAAAGTCAGTTGGGATGATTATTCCCAATAATCATCAATAAGATAAAAGCCATGTTTGAAACCACCAACCAGATTAACTATTAAAATGGTGTTAACTATTAACTAATGGGACAATAACTATCATTTTTTCATGATGGTGTTAACTAATGGGAAGATTTCTATTAGTTAGTGATGGTTAATGATAGTTAATGATTTTGTTTCGCAATTTTTGTCATGTTTCTCATCATTTCTCCAGGGTCAACTTTCTATCGGCTTCGCGCCGAAGAGCGGAAGACTGGGACCAGCAGGAGGTCCAAAGGCGCTGGTGGAAGAAATCCAGCAGGACGCTGGTCACTTTGTCCTGGCAGCTGGTTGATGAAAAACCATTGGATTAGCATCTGGTTTTCCTAGTGATGAATTAGTAATCATGATGATTACGAATAGTGATCATCATTATTAGTATTACTACCCATGATTATTAGTATGACTATCAATCAAGAATGGTTAGTGTGTTGTGCCAAGAATGGTTTGTAGCAATGATTATCATGAACTAATGGTATGAATGATGACTGGCAACCCTTAGTCAATGATATCTGTCATCATGAAAGTTAATCTATCATCATGAACTAATGGTGATTACATTAACTAATGGCTACCCGGCAGTATTAGTATTACTGTAACATAATGGTTAATGATGAGATTTATGATTAGTGGTGATAAACCATACAGAATGGTTTTTGAAAAAAAAACGTGATTCTAAGATAATGGTACTATCACTATTATTTCGGCTATCATCATGAACCATTATATTTATCGTGGTGGTTATCATCAATTAATGGTTACCAATCATTATTACTACGTTCATTGCATTATATTATATTATATATATATATATATCATCCTCAATTAACTATCATCATTGGCTCACATTATTCAACCCCCATTATTATTAGTTCATGATTCTAATAGTAAAAATGGTAATAGTAGTAGTAACATGGCTTAAACAATTGGGTTTATAGAGATAAATCATGGCCAATGATAATACCACCATGATACTGATTCTTGTAGAACTATACATCATCATTATTGTGATCATCATGGCTACTATTGTTAAATACTATGAACCGTAGGGTGCCACGATGATTACTAGAAAATAATGGTTGATTGTGACAACAATATTTGACGGTAGTAACAATAAAAGAACAATAAAGTAATATCAATAATGGTTTTAATGGTTGGATAAAAGAGTTCTAATGATGATAGCTAGTACATAAGGGCAATAATTACTAAAGATAGTCATGACAGAATGGCTAATGAAATCCTAATAATGGTAAGATGTGTAAATAATGACTATTGATGATTGATAAATTATGATAGTCAGGGTAGTTGGTGCCAGCAATGACATTGCCAGCATTTATGGCTATTTCATGGTGGTTCTATCACTGTACCTGTATTAGACCATAATAATGAAAATGATGATGAAAGTTTTCCATTATGACTGTGATGGTTGTTATTGTAATCATTAATGTCATTATTACTGTCATGACAATGAGGATGATGATGATGATGATGACGACGACGTCGATGATAAAAATAAGAATACCGCATTGATAATAAGCAACATAGTATAAGCATGAAATAACAGCGCTCGAGACAAATAATGTTCATGATAATGGTTTTCAAATATTATTTAGTAATGACCATAAACATATATAATGGTGAAAATTACAATGCACAATAATCATCCTCAAACAGCATGACAATAGAAATCAATAGGATGCTTTCAATTCTATATGTCATGGGAAAGGAACAACATGGTTTCCGGTTAAGATTTTCCCTTTAAACCAATCCATTAAATCCCATTAAATCCCATTAAACCCGTTAAATCCCATTAAATCCATTAAATCCGTTAAATCCCATTAAATCCATTAAATCCATTAATTACTGTACATCCATTGAATCCATTAAATGCATCAATTACTGTACATCCATTAAATCCATAAAAATGCATGTTTTAAACGCTTGGTCCACCATGATCCACCATGATCCACCATGTTTCATGGTTCATTCCGTTAAAGCCGGCCGTTGATGGAAGCCATCAGCCATCGCCTCATGCGCCAGCCATGGTCCAATGGCCAGTCCGGGCTCCAGCTGCCAGCCGTCCAAAGGACACAAGAGATCCTGGATTTGGATTATTGACATGCCCTATCTTGTGTCAAGCCATCATGTCCCCCAAAAAAATGTATAGATTACCCTCTGGTAAATTAACATAGACCCTGGCAGATAGGGGTTGGAAGATTAGTTTCCATTAAGAATTGGTGATTTTCAGGGTCTATGTTTATTGACCAGAGGGTAATGCCTTTACCCATATGCTCCATGGTGCTAGTATATTTACCTACAAAACTGGGCCATGTCTTGGGTAAATGTATGTCAATATTCCAGCACCATGGAGCATAAGGGATACAAAAAATCCCTGTTTTCGTATGGTTTATGATGTGGATGTTAACGGTAGATATTAGTGATCTCAGTTAAACTGTTAAGAAGCAGGGCACCATCTTGCACCTCGATTCGGTAGATATTAGTGATCTCAGTTAAACTGTTAAGAAGCAGGGCACCATCTTGCACCTCGATTCGTATGAATATCCTTTTTTTTTCCGATATGTTTACGGAAGCCACATCCTCAACAGTGCTTGGGGTCATCAAATTGATTAGCTGTGAACAGTGGGGAAAATATTAATGGACAACTCCCCCTAGAACTATTAGGAAACTGCTAGGAAATATCAAGGGAAATATGGGAAAACCCAAATACATGGAGGGGATGATATGAAACTGAACATTTAATCAACAATGAGGATTTATAGAGATACAATATCATATGTAATGGAATGTTACCCTCCGGTTTCATCAAACGTGGCGAATTGAAAATCCACTAGTTAGTTCGACGCTTTTCTCAGCCAAAAACATCCATTTAGTTCGGGGATTTTCCAGCCATGGAGTGCCGGATGGTACCCGCTGGTAACTTAACAGTTTGCTATTGAAAATGGCCATTTATAGTGGATTTACCCCTTGAAAATGGTGATTTTCCATAGTTATGTTAGTTTACCAGAGGGTATGCACTGTAGAAACACAACTTGAAACACGAGTTTTGCAGTGTGCTCTGATGGGTCAGGGATGCTTTGCGTTACCTGACACTACAACTTCGTTCGCAAAAGACTCTGCTGTTTCTTTCTCCTGGTGTCAGGGCCCAACAGAATGGAAAGAGAACAGAACATATTCCGTTGTATCGCCTACATATATATGTATGTATATATATATATATCCATATCCCCATAATAGCACTGTAACTACCGGTTATCCCCATGATGTTACTATTGATGTTTCCATAATATCACCATTGTATCCCAATTCCATCGCTATGATCCCCCCATTATTCACATTATATCCCCCTCTCAAGACATGTCCATGATATTCCCATCATATCCCTATGATATCCCTATGATATCCCAAGTATATTCCCATGAATGTGGGCAAAACAATAATAAACCATCCCATGTTTGATAGTTTATACCACCCATTGATGGTGAATTTGGGAATGTTTTAGGACATTGTTTTAACATGTTTTAACCACATTAATGGGGATGATATTCTCATGATATCCTCATTTCCTCCAGGAAAGTTTCAGCTCCTTCCCCTTCAAGCGCAGGCTGACCCAGCCAGTCGCAGGACCCTGGCCCGAAAGCAGTTGGTAGCGCAGGCGTTCACCACATAGCTGCAGCTCCTGCGCGGATGCCACGTTTTTTTTCAGAAAGAAGGGATTGATCTAATGGTAACTATGTACTATGAAAAAAGGTACCGGTGAGATGGCAATGGATGATATACAATTAGATGATATAGAGATGATACATAGATGATATAATATATATATAAATAGTCAGATGTGGATGGTATATACATATATATGATGTATATATATATGGATGATATATGTGTATGATATATATATATATGATATAGATGAGATGGACGATATAGATGACATAGATGAGATGACTGATGTAGATTATATGAACATGCATATATATAGAGAGAGAGAGAGAACCATGTTCTTTGATATGAATTATATATATATATGCTCATGATTGCAGAAGTTGATGCTGCAGATTGGTTTCAATGGTCAGTTGGAAAGATTTCCTGGTGCACACCACGGGAAAATGACAAAAGCATGTTGTTGAATCAGAGGTCTTGAGATCAATTCTTAATGTGTCAGTATGTTTTCCAGCCTGAACAATGAATAAACTCAAGCTGTGGACGAAAATGACTCCCTTTTACCATATTTTTTACACCTAAAATCACCTTGTCGAAAACCAAAAGGGCGTGGTGCGTGCGCATTCTTCCATAGCAACAAGAAACATGACCTCAGTAGAGATGGCCCCAACATCTCCAAACAGCCAAAGCCTCATCTTCAGTGCTCACTTTCCAGGATCATCGAATCGTAATTTCAGTGCTGAATAAACCTGTATTTTTTCTCCTCAGAAGTCCCGAATTCCCGGGCTTCTCCCATTTTCTAACCAGGGCTACTATCCACTTGGAATTAGTAAGTTATCCAATTTACCCAATGTACTATACGCAATTTACTAGCCTAGCCTAAAAAGTTCATAATCCATTGTGTAACTATGGTTAGCTATCCATTTAATTTAATGTGGGTAAAACAAAATCATAAACCATCCCCCAGTCATCACCATTCCAATAGGTTGTATGTTTACCATTCCCAGTCATGGGTGGTGAAAATGACATTGTTTTACCTACATTTGTGGATATGAGTCAACTAAATATCCAGTGATTAATGGGATTTATGGAATTTATCCATTCATATCCATTAATATCTATTAATATCCATTAATATCCAAAAAAATATCCACTAAAACAATCCCCAGTTTCCGCTATGAATATTGACCTCCGTTGTCACCCGGCTTTCTTTAGCGTCACCCCCCGGGACGTCACCGACGTCACCGGCGTCACCTCCACGGTGGTGCCGCACTCGAGGCGTCCCAGCTGCTCCGAAGAGACGCTATCGCCCTGCCGGACCAAGAGGCCGCTGCTGCTCAGCACGCGCCAGCGGACCATGGCGAAGCATGGGAAATGCACTGGAAAAAGCTGGTGAAACTGGTAAAGTTATATATTATATATATATATATTATACATATATTATATATATATGTATCATATAGATATAAATTATTGTATGTAATAATATTAATCATTTAATCATATATAATCATAATTAATCATGTATAATCATATATATATATATGTGACATATGTGTGTGTGCCATAATTTCTATGATGTTTTTTTTTGATGTCGATGGTTTCTGCTCTCCTTCTAGTTTGGCAGGAGACGAGCGGCGTTTTTGGAAATGAAGCAACGAATCAAGGAATAAAGCTCCGCAAAGGATCAAGTGGCGGCCCATTGCCAGGACTTGTCCTTTCTATTGAAGTGGAACTCATCTGCAAAACTTTTCGGCGGAAGTAACTTGAGCCAAAGCTATTTGAGAGAGTGTGCGGTTTGCACGGGCAACTCACCTGCAACAAGTGATTTTTCAACATAACAGAGATGCCATGATTTTTCATTGTCCTGGGAGTCCTGGGTGCCACCGACCCGCAACTCCGTGTGGTTTCGAACAAAAAAAACAAATCGACCCACAGAGAACATCTCCCAAATGACTTTTAGGATGAATTACCCTCTGGTAAACTAACATAGCTATGGAAAATAATCATGTTTAATTAGGTAAATCAACTATAAATGGACAATTTTCTATAGCAAACTGCTAAATTACCAGAGGGTAGGAGAATCTATCACTAATCCAGATTTTTCAGACCACAAACCCAGGATGATTCAAAGCATCGTTTCTACCCATCACTTCCGGGGTCAGCCATGAGGCCGCTCCGCCCCCCGAGGTCCTTCAGTTTGCCACGGGAGATCAGTTCCGATGCCTGCACTGCAACGGAAAGTGTCAGACATTCTCCATGCTGAGAATATCTGAAACTTTGAAATGAATCTGAATGTATCATGAATAACGTATATAATATATCAATACATATGTTCTATATATATACACAGTCAAAGAGGACAACATCAATCCATTCAGAAATTCATGTGCTAAATAATCTAGTTAAAATTTGATAACATTTCCAAAGACTGTCAAAGATCCACTGTGATCTAATATTGTCGAAGGAACCGTGGCATAATCAAATATTCCTAGCAAAAAGGAACGATGCTACATAGAATGCAAATATGACATGTGAGATACAAACCATAACCTACATATACAATAATGGTTATTGGTATATGATGGTATGTAGGTAGCTGGTCGGTTCGGGTTATGTAGGTACATAGAGGTATTGTGTTCTACCATTGGTTGTCATATACCTACATCTTTTTCAGACAACAATACACACAAAAAGAACCATCTGCGGCACAGTCATTCCCAACAGGGACGCCACAATTGACATAACATGTCTGAGCCAGCCAGGGTCAAACGCCGTTGACCACCTGTGTTTTTCAACACCAACTTTCTGATACGAAAAACAAACTAAACACAAGCAAAAGAATGTGTAAACCTGGATAAATAACACTGTAGTAGGGTTTGATTGATGGTTTACAATGGTTTAGTGGTTTACCAAACAACTCAAGTAGTACAGCAATACAACCAATACCCTCTGGTACTTTAGCATAGCTATTGAAAATAGCCATATAAATAGTTGATTATGTTGATTTACCCATCAAAAATGGTGATTTTCCATAGTTTTTTCTATGTTTACCAGAGGGTATAGTTGATTTACCTATCAAAAATCATGGATGTTCCCCAAAAAAAACATCAAAAATGATGGATTTTCCCTGATTTTCCCATTAAACATGGTGATTTTCCAGTTCGCTATGTTAGTTTACCAGAGGCTAACCAGTGGTTGTTCTTCGCACGGCGCCGCCAAGGCACGATGGCGGCACAGTCCCACGGCTCCAAGGCTTGGAGCAAATGTTCTGCGAGAAGTTCCAGGACCTGGTCCGTTGCGTTGGAGGGGCCCCGTTTCGAAGCCGCTGATAGTTTGAGGCTGACATTCCCGATCCACCTATGAATAGCCAATGAATAGCCTATGAATAGCTAATGAATAGCTACTGAATAGCCAATGAATAGCCAATGAATACTTAATACTTCAATGGCCATTCCAGGATCCGATTGATTGGAGGTACAGTACCTACCATATATTTTTGGCCTATTTTTCAGGCCATTGTAAGGGAATATCCCCAGAAAATATGGCCAAACATATGGTAATAACGTACCTCCATTTTAGGATCCTGAAATTCCCATTGATCTTAGGACTGTTTTTTTCTTTGATGTCCAAGCTGATGTTTGACCAAAATTGTTGAACTTGACAAAAATATATGCACGTTTGCACAGAATCCACTTTTGTTCGTGTTTTCAAACATGTTTAAACCCAAAGCTATGGCTGTTCGTACCCTCCAGTCTACAAGGTTTGTCATGTAAAATGGCTCACAGATGTTTTTCCCCATTATAAACCTCCATTTATAGATGATTTTCCTTTAAAACCTCCATTTACAGTGGATTTTCCCATAAAACCTTAAATTTACAGAGGATGTTCCAATAAAAACATCCGATTACATGGATTTGTGCATTAAGACTGGTGATTTACCAAGTGGTAAATCAACATCTCTGGCTCTGAGAAGGCGACTGGAAACATCCTGAGGGCAGGCGGCGGTGGCATAAGGGATGTATGAATATACAATTTGGGTAAATGCAAACAAAAAGTGGGTTTGTATTTGTGCATGTGATTCTATACGCATACCCAAAAAAATCCAGAACAGGCCACCAGGGGAGTGCGCAAATTGCGGCATTTCCTGTGCAAAGATCCAACAGCATATGGCGCAACCGGACAAGATTGAATTCCATTCCTCTCTGCTGTTCATTGGCTGAATGCACTATGTCATAGCAAACATTGCTGTACTGTAGTGTATCGACCTTGCTTCTAGTGCAACCACTGACAGTGCCTGGCAATCTCTGCTTGGCACATCTGCAATGGCTATCCACACACAAACCAAAAAACCAAAAAAACAAAAAACCAAAAAAACAAAAAAACAAAAAAAACAAAAAAAACAAAAAGACAAGACCCAACACTCTGCATCTGACCCCCTCCCCTTGGGGTGTGCAATCTTGTTTTTTTTGTTTTTTTTGGTTTTTTGTTTTTTTGTTTTTTTGGTTTCTTGGTTTCTTGGTTTTTTGGTTTTTTGGTTTTTTGGTTTGTGTGTGGATAGCCCAGACCTTGCCCATGGGTCTGAACTTTTCTTTTTTGTGTTCTCGAGGTTTTTGGCCAAACTGCAAAAAACCATGGAAAAACCAAAAAAACAAAAAGTTCAGACCCATGTCCCCTGCCAGGCCTCTCCCAGACCTTGCCCATGGGTCTGAACTTTTTTTTGTTTTTTCCATTGTTGTTTTGAATGTTTTTCATGTGAAGATGCTTTCATCACAGTACCTCTCAAAAAAATGCGCGTCTCTACAATTTGCACACCTGCGCCCCCCAGGCCAAACTGCAAAAAAAACCATGGAAAAACCAAAATTCATTTAATGACTTATATAATGACTAATATAATGACTAATATAATGATTAATGTAATGACTTATTTATTCATGAATATAATCACTAATATAATGATTAATATAATGATTAATAACATGATTAATAAAATGATCAATATCATGATTAATATAATGATTAATATAATGATTAATTGAATGATGATTGAAATAAAGAATTTAATGATTAATATCATGATTATTATCATGATTCACATAATGATTAATGTAATGGTTAATATAATGCCTAATGCAATGACTAATATAATTATTACAATGATTGATATAATGATTGATATAATGATAAATATAATGATTCATTTCATGATTCATTTAATGACGTTTATAATGACTTTTATAATGACTAATATAATGATTAATATAATGATTTATGTAATGGCTGGTATAATTATTAATTTATTGACTAATATAATGATTAATAAAATTATTAATTTAATGACTAATACAATGATTAATAAAATGACTAATATAATGAATTATATAATGACTGATATAATGATGATTCATTTAATGATTCATTTAATGATTAATATAATGATTCATATAATGATTCATATAATGATAAATATAATGATGCATTTAATGACTTATATAATGACTAATATAATGACTAATATAATGATTAATGTAATGACTGCATGGAAAAAAGTGCACTCCCACAGCGGCCAGCTCTCAAAAAATACCTGTATAGAATATATATATATGTATGTATAAATATATATATATATGTATAAATATACATACATACATACATATATAACTACACAATAGGCAGTTGAATGTATTTGTCTATCGAGTCTATCATTATCTATCTTGCTGTCGCTCCACCAGCACGAAGCTTCAGGTCCTGCAGAATATTTAGCCCCTCATTCCCAGCACCTCCTGAAATCCCTTTTGCGGGGGATATAGCTGGTTCATGATGTTTCAACCACATGATGTTCTATCTAAGGATTGGAGTTCCAATGTTTCTTCAATGTCAACCCTGGGGAAAGAGAAAAAACCTGGTTGATGCATTAGGTGTCCCACCAAAAAAAACATGAATCTGGGTAAATTATAATATTTCACTAACCTGAATATTTCGGCCATTTGGGGATGATTCCCCGAATCCTAACCATGATTCCAGTGAGGTCGCAGTGAGGTCGTTATAATTTACCCAGATAAATGGCCACTCCAATGACTGGATACGGCTTCCCCCAACGAAAAAAAAACCATTCGCTTAACACCTATCCGGGGATGGCATGCCAGTGGGCGGCCAATGTCAGTTTGAATCCCGATTTTTTGGGGTTGAAATTACCATCTGGTAACTATGGAAAATCACCATGTTCAATGGGTAAATCCTATAAATGACAATTGTCAATAGCTAACTGTTAGTCATTACCAGAGGGTATCCCATATACCTGGCTAAACTCTAGTAATAACCACCAACCTGAAGCCAGTCCGGCACCATCATCACAGCGAGCACGATATCTCCATCAAATCTCCATGAAAAACCAGCATTTTTTCTCGGTGAAACGGCGCCGTATTTTTGGCCCATTTTTGTTGGGAACCAACATTCGACTGCCGGTTGAATAATCCACATATATTGGTGGTTCAACATACGCCCATTTTTTCTAGATGAAATCCCCATTCCTGTTGGTGAAATATCGGCACGTTTGTTGCTTCAATCCCAATTTTTGTGAACAAATTAACCACCTGTATTGGAATTTTCTAACAAAAATGGAACTAGCAAAAATTTAACTAATCCCAATTTTTTAATGAATTGGAATTTAACTACCTGACTACCTCACTGGTTGTCACATCACCACTTGCCAGCCCCAGCTGCTGCTGCTCTTCCGCACCTCAGGTGAAACTTGTGAGATGGGGGAAACCATGACACTACCCTTACACCCATTATCCTCCGGCTGATTGTGGTTCAAAAGAAATTTGGCTGAAATTATTGTAGTTTACAGTGACTTAAGACGATTTAAAGTTATTTGTAGTAATTTAAAGTTATTTATAATGATCTACAATTGTATATGGCGATTTGTATTTTAAATGATTTGTAGTATATACTAGTATGTATATAAATTAAACTGGTTTACACTGCTTTATAGTGGTTTATAATGGTTTATAACGATTTATAGCACAGTAATGAATAATGTTTATTATTGGTGATTTATAGCGGATTTTAAATTCATCGGAAAAATAACAGTTCAGCCACTAAGAACAATAAATCACAGTGATTGCCAGTCAACTATTGAACACATTTGATAAATCCCGATCGATTGGCAAATCCGTTTTGCAGTCCCAAGTGCGTGACAAATATCAAGAATTGATTCGAGCTGGTCAAAACTGATTGGACACTTGATGGTCAGTTCAAATCATATACTGCCCTTGCAAACCTCTTCCCCCTAGTATTGAATACTTTCCTAGAAAGCCTGTTTGGTATTAGGAATCCCGTTTCGGGATCCCTTATAAGGGCTATTGAGTACTATTGGGGATGAGATTTCTATCAATTCCTTGATTGACAGGGGGCCATCCCATCCTATCACATTGGTATCTCAGTATCTCGTCATTGTCCAAATCCCTCAAATAAACCAACTATTTACCATCTGGTTATTTAACATAGCCATGGAAAATCACCATTTGTAATAGGTAAACCATCTATAAATGGGTCATTTTCCATGGCTATGTTAATACTCAAAAAATCTACTAGAAGTGCCAGATAATAATATTAGGTGTTCCTCATATCATTGGTACCCTCTGGTAAACTAACAGTTTGCTATTGAAACTTGCCATAGAAATAGTTGATTTACCAATCAAAAATGGTGGTTTTCCACAGTTATGTTAGTTTCCCAGAGGGTATACCCATTCCCTCCACCAATCGCCAAGGGCACTACGTGGAACGACGACGGGACAGCCGGGCTCTGGAGTCACAGCTGTAGCGGGAGCAGCCGGAGTGGACAGCGGGGTGCCGTGCTCCTTTGAAGAGTGACGTCATGGCAGGAATATATAAGGTGGTGCCCCATAGTTAGCTAAGTTGGTTTATAACTCCCATAACTATGGTTTATGGCAGATATAACTATAGTTCATGGGGATTTTGTTAACCAACTTATAACTGGGGGACACCACCTTGTACACCAACATGGCAAATAATGATTGGAGGAATTAATGGTTGATAAATGGTTGGTAATGAATGGAGGAATTGCTTTTTTGGTTGATAATGAAATGGAGGAATTCACCAAACAGTGTGGGGGGGTCGTAGGAAGCCAAGGTACCAGATACGAACAAAATAAAGGGATTAACCAACAAAATAGGGGATTTTTAGGGATAAAAAAAGGGAGGAAGAGGGAGGATTAACCGACAAATATTTGGGAAAATCAATCTCTAACTCTACATAATAGCTATCTCTATGATGAATGGGGGATTCACCAAATTATATTAATCATATTAGGGGTTAACCATTGTATTAACTCCCCTATACTTGGTTTGTGAAGTAAATCATGGTTGATAAGTGGGGGGTTAACCAACAAGAATAGGGGGATTTCTAGAGATAGGATGTGCTTCCGGTTATATAACGTAGCTTTGGAAATTCAATAGTGAATTAATACCTTTTATCTTCAATAATGGTACCCTGTAACTAGTGTGAATTATTAATGTCATTCTATAGCATTGTTACTTAATGTTACTTAGTGGTTGATAATGATTAATCACAATCTAGCTATATGTTTCCATTAATTTACTTCATTACATTAATATGGGCAAATTATAATAATTCACTAACCTGAATAATTCGGCCATTTTGGGATCATTCCCCTTACTAACTATGATTCCAGTGCGGTCGCGGTGAGGTCGTTATAATTTACCCAGATTAATATATATATATATATAATATAGTATGTATAGTATATATATATGTATATATTAATATAATATGATATAATATAATATAATATTATATATTATATATATTATATATATATATTATATATATATTATATATATTATATATATTATATATATTCTATATATATTATATATATATTATATTATATATATAGATGGACGTAGTGATCATTTTAGTCATCAATCCTATCAGGTGAATGGTGATTCCTATGGCCTCAAGTTTTGACCAAGTTCCAGGGTGATACTTCAGCAGTTGGACTTCGAGTTTGGAAGAAAAAACATTTGGCGACTTTTGTGGGCTAACTACAGCTACAAGAAACAATAAGTGTTCCCTGGTTTTTAATGCTCCAAGAAGCTATTTCCGGAGACTGATGTTTCACAAGGACGAAAGGATCGTTCGATGCTGTGAATGGCATGACTCATCAATTCAAAAGCGTTGGAAGAACATATTGGAACCCCTATATTTCCAGAAGAATATTCTTGCAGTAGCAACAAATATAATATACTAAATTATTATAATATATGGTTTCCTGTTGATTTTCCCTTGAACCAACCGTTGAACTGAAGAAATGAGGCTGGCAGTAGACCCAGGGACCCAATTCCAGCACTGCAGCAGTACCCTGACCGAAAGAATACCTGGCGCTCAGCATTGAACCATTTTCATACCCCAATACCACATCCAATGCCCCCCCCCAAAAAAAAAATGGGAGTCCCATAGCAAGCTGTGAAATGACCAGAGGTTAATTTTTGGATAAATTCCTCAGCCGGGTCCTTGGATGTTGCAGGAGAGTCCTCCTGCAGGCATTTTCTATCTTAGGACCTCAATAGAATCATTCCTATGGCTGGATGAGGCTGGCTTAAATTCCCACTATATCCTGGTCCTAGTCACAAATGGCTGTTCTATCTTTCTTGGGGTTACTATATCCTAGTATGTAATCTTGCATCTTTGTAATCATCAATTGTTTCAGGACTTGATTTGGGTTGCGATGGGTTGAGTCTTGAGCCATAGCGGCATAGAACTACCGTATAACAATGGGATTAATAAAACGCAATTTGCCTTTGCAGGAGGATGTTCAGCATTTTGGAAATATATGAAATGGATGATAATGGATCTCAAAGAACTTCGAAGGCCTTGGCAAACTGTTGTTCAACCATGTTCAATCTCGGAATATGTTGCCCCATCACCTTGCAACAAATAACCCCCAGAACTTCTGATGGAACGTTATTATTGGACACAATGGTGGTGTTTTTCGAAAGCAAGTGGGATAGATTTTTGGTACATTCTACCACACCTTTTCCCATTTAAAACGAAAAACCATAGAAATCGATTTTCCCTCCAGATTTTGTTGCCAACCCCAGCGCTCCGGCGAAGGAAGAGCCGGGACTTCGACAGGTCCTGATGACTGAGATCATGAGAATCTGCGGCTGGGTCATGATATCCCCGGCAAACTCTCTGGTAAACTAACAGTTTGCTATTGAAAATAACCATTTAGTTTGTGGATTTACCCCTTAAAAATAGTGATGTTCCATAGTTCTGTAAACGTTTACCAGAGGGTAAATCTGCTGACTGAATGATCTATATAAGGTTTATGAAATTTATAGATATGAAATCTGCTGGAAAAAATGAAGGTTTATAGCTACAGTTGGGAAAATCAGCGAAATAAATGAGGGATTTCCCAGCCATGTTTGATTGAAGGGCATTCCATATTTGTTGGATGGACATGGTTGTGTGTAGCCACATCAGTTAGCACAAAGAAGACATCTCAATAAGACTGAGCGGCAAAAACGCTGAAGTTTCAACCAGGATACACACACATGGTGCTGTAACTAATTGCAATCCTAACTCTGTATTTTAAAGTCGCTTTGGACAACAGTAAATGGTTAAACGTGCTCTTTTAATCAAGCTGGAGAAAAAACATGAAACCAGCAATCTGGGTTGTTTCATGGGAATATCATAGGGATACAACCACCAATCATGGAGGTTACAATGGACTGTAACCTGAAAAATAAGTGGTTATATCCCCGGGCCCAATTCAAGCACTGGGATGGACATCGAGGGGGAAGGTATTACCCCCCGGAATCAAAAGCGACAATCGAACAGTTGCCACGTATTGTAGAAGGAAACAGTTGGAGCATCACTCAAGGACAGTGGAAGTTCCATTTCCATGTTAGAGTACCCTTTGGTTATTTAACATAGCCATGGAACATCCCTAATAAATGGAGGTTTCTAGCTGGGAAAATCATCTATTTCTATGAGCCATGGCTTCCATGGCTATGTTAAATAACCAGAGGGTACCAAAGGGTAGATCTAGGGAAAACTTGGTGGTTTGTTTTAAATCTTAGTGCAACATGTGGTAAACCCATCCCACGTTTTGGCCTGGATCCACCACTCGTCACCTGAACCTAATCTTTTCATTTTGAAATTGAAAGAAAACATGAAACCAGCAAGCAGTGGTTAATATTGATTGATTACCCTCTGGTAAACTAACATAACTACATAACTTACTGGAAAATCATGGAACATCACAATCTTTAATGGGTAAATCAACAGTAAATGGTTATTTTCAGTACAAATCTCTGAGTTTAGAGGTAAACTATCCCCATTCTATGCCAAATTTTGGATGGTGAAATCTCCCCATTTCTTTAACGCAATTCCCTTGCCGTCTCCTGGTGGAAGGAATGCTCCTGGCACAACGCTTCCGCCCGTGGACTTCGGACTGTTTCAGTTTAGGTGAAGGGGTGAAGGGTGGTCTTTGAAAAAAAGTACATAGCTATTGAAAATGGCCATTTACAGCTGATTTACCCATTAAAGATGGTGATATTCCATAGTTATGTTAGTTTACCAGAGGGTAAACTTTGATTTCGTGAGCTAGATTTTTTCGGTTGAAAAACATGAAAATGATTTCGGACATGTGGCTGAAGATGTTTCTTTTGCAAACAGTTCACATCATTCATGACCCCTACCCCCACAATGTCGAAACACTCTGCCAAGTTCGGTCCTGCACTTGGCAACTGGTGTGGTGGAACTTTTTCGCCCTTGGCCTTCACTTTTCCTCAACGGACTTGGCATGGTGAAGCTCTACAACGTTGGGATATTGCGAATGGAAAAGGGAACACTCCTTTGATTCATGATTGTTTTTGAGGATTCCCAAACGCTCCGGCCATGTTATCAAATACCCTCTGGTAAACGTTTACAGAACTATGGAAAGATCCACCATTGTTAATGGGTAAATCAACTGTTTCTATTGCCAGTGAAAAAATAGCAACTCTTAGTTTACCAGAGGGTAAATCCCAGATCATCCCATGATTCACCATTGTTAACCCATTGTTAAACCTATGGAAAATCACCACAGGGATCCATAGGGATTACTGTTAGTCAGTACCAGAGGTAAATCCCATTAGATCACCATTAAACCACCATAGAATCACTATTTATAATAGTTAAATCACCATTTTCCTGTGGTTTTATAGTGGTTAAACCACCATTTACCCAGAAAACACAACTGCAGTATGTACCCCGGTCCAAAACCTGGCTGGAAAATCCCAGAAATGGAGTTTTTTTTCGCTGAAAAAACACCACCTTTTTCAATGACAGATTCTCCATTGCCACATTTGATTAGCGGATGCTAAATGGCTAAATCCAATGATATCCCATATATCTGGGTAAATCATAATAATTCACTAACCTGAATTAAGGCCATTTGAGGATGATTTCCCTTACAAACCATGATTTCCAGTGAGGTCGCAGTGAGGTCGTTATAATTTACCCTTATATATATAATTATAATATATATATATATATATATCATATATCCCCATGATATCCATTAACTGGTTGGTGGTTTTTCGCCACCCCTCTGAAAAATGATGGAGTGAAAGTCAGTTGGGATGATGAAATTCCCAACTGAATGGAAAAATAAAAATGTTCCAAACCACCAACCTTATTAATAATAATAATATCCCATATTTATTCCTATAAATCCTCATGGTTCTTGGTTAAACCCACTGTGACCGTTGCCGGTAACATCTAGCCCAGCGGCTTCGTGATGCGTCTGCCTTTTGCATGTTACCTCAGGATGGCAGCAGAGTCCGGCGGTGCACGGGCTGCAAGCTGCGATGTTTGTGATGTTAGTGGTGCTACTTCTCTAGGCACAAAAATCACAGAATCGATCTGTTTGATCATTAACCATAATTATATATATTGATCACATCAGACATTGGAAAATGCATTGGGTCTGTCTTATCATTGCCTACCATTCTACATCATTCTTTGACTATAGCAGCTATGATCATTATAGCTTTAATCATGTGCCTGGGAGACTCTGATTTTCTGACTGCTTTGGCTCTCCACTTGATATATGAATATGGCTACCATCAAAAAGATAAAAATGTCATTGATCACTATTTTAGTGGGAATTTCGGGGTTACTACTTGAATATCATCCCATCCCCCTTGTATTAAACACCCCCTAGCCCTAGTCCCAAAGATGCCTACACTACTAAACCATGGTTTGGTGTTTATTAGGTGGAAGGGACTACTGCCATTTCAGGATTGGACTTCCATTACTGTATATTCCCATTACCTTCAGATATGGTATTCCTACGATATTTCCATGATATTACTACTGTATATTACTACTGTATACCTATCGATAAAGCCATATCTGGGCTCCAAAAACTATGATCTTGCGATTATATTCCTATTTATGCTAGTATGTAAAGCTATTACTATAGATTATGTTCCATCTTTTTTTTATTATATATCCGATTCTCCCTATCGATTTTCACCACAGCCACCATACCTTGGCGCCCTCACTGGGGCTGGGTTTACGCAACGCAACCGGAGTTGGCCATATCTGGAGCCACAAAAATTTGTCGGAGCGACTGCTGCAGTCAGGATTTAAGTCATTCTACACTAGCTATCATATGTCACGATTATATCTAGCGATTATATATAATATATATATATATGTATAGGATTATGTGTCACGATTATGTCACACTCCATGTATATATATATATATGTAACTAGGCCGCGATAGATGAGTGCTATAAAGCAAAATATGGCTGGTATAATTTTGCTTTACCAAAACCTTAGATGGTTTTGGGAAACTTTCCACATCGCTCCCATCAACTTGGCCCTCCAAGGCAATTGCCATCCCAGCTGATGGAAATCATCCACAAGCATAGTGCTTGGTTATAGCTGGTATCAATCATAATATAAACATATGGTCTTATAAACATAGCTATAAATAGTGTTGTTATAATAGATTCGGAATAGCAATGAAATCAATCATAGTGATCGGTTATGAACATATCCATTGATTTCATTGCTATTGATAACAGCTATTTATAGTGCATGTTATATGTTCATTGCTATTGCCAATGTTATCAATCATGAACATATCCATTGATTTCATTGCTATTCCCATCATCAAAAATCATCAGATCAATGGCCATTCCAGGATCCTGAGGTACTTACCATATATAAGGCCTATGTTTCAGGCCTATGTAAGGGAATATCCCCAGAAAATATCAGATATCCCCGAAAATTCCCCTGTTCTCAGCATGTGCATTTTTTATCCATTGGACATCGAAGGTTCCACCATGAGCTTACCGAGTCTCAGCTCGTTCAGGACCCGCAAATTGCAAGCACAGGGTATGGTTTTCTCTCTTGCCTTTTAATGTTTATCATCTACCAGATGTTTTTTTCTAATAGATAGATGGATTGATATAAATATAAATATATATATATGCATGTATGTATGTACATGTATATATATATACATAATTATAATAATAACAATTATTATATATATTATATATATATATATTATATGTGCATTTAAAGAATGGCATGTTTTGGCATGATGCTACAGCCAGATTTTCTCCCCCAATTTGGGACACACCCGGCATTTTCCACTTTTCCAGTAAGCCTTGAAGCAGCGCTCTGGGCTGGACACCGTTTTGTGGTGTCTCATGCATGGTCGTGTTGACCGTTGACGCTGTGCCACTGCAACATGCACAGATGAAAAATCATGAAACATCATATGACAAACATTAATATGGCTTCCACATGCCATGGATAATCTATGAAATATATGATAAACAGAATTTCAGATTTCACTTCAAGTACACCTTCCAGCAGTTGGTGTCCAGTCTTTTTTCTTTCAAACAGGTTGGACCAGGTTGGTCATGGTTGGAGCTTTTGCAGTGGCACAGAGGCATTCTCTGCAGATGGGAATTGAGGAAGCAAAGGTGATATAGATTGATAATCTGGTTGGTGGTTGACCTACCCCTCTGAAAAAATATGACTTCGTCAGTTGGGATGACGAAATTCCCAATATATGGAAAGTCATATAAAATTCCATGGTTCCAAACCGCCAACCAGTAATTGATATGATGGCACAAGACGTCCAAGAAACCCCTCTCTGACACCGGCCAATCATGGTCAATCCCATAAAGGCCCCAGCAACCAAACGTTCCACCCAGGCTTCGCCGATATGAGGTGACTTTTGATGACTGAATAGCAACCAATAACCATTGGAGGAATATCGGAACCCATGGGCAGCAGTCTTCCATTACAGCATATGCCGCAGTTTCACAGCACCTCTATACACAGGAGATTACAAGAGTATGAAACTGCTTGTAGAATGAAATAGCTCGCAGTTGACAACACCCAGATCCCCGTATTTTGGGCGAGATTGGAGGGACAGCACGTTTGGAATTTCCGGAATTCCACGTCAAATCCAGATACACTCAAGACATCCTGCTAGCTTTGGAGCATCAGCACCCTTCGCAAACCGGATGCCACCATCGTACACGTTGAGAAGCGATATCTATTCCAAAAAAAGAACTAACAGCCAATAGTGACTTCAATAGTGTGGGTTGACCATCTTTTCACAAGTTGATTCTTGATTACGTTGCTTCACAGCAATCCCAGATCCGCCTTGCAAACGGCCGAGCAGCTGCATTCAGCTGCCCCGCTTTCTATAGCTGAAGCAGCAGGTGCAACAACGAGATGTGACCAAGATATTCCGGGTTTCTTAAAACGAGGGATCCCCAAGTCACCATGGGTTTCAATACCCATATGTTTTAATTTTGGGTGATTTGCCGTTCCCCACCATCTTAGGAAACCTCCATATTGGATTAAATGGACGTGCCACCAAAGGTTTGCAGTTTCTTTCCATCAGGGGTTTGCAATTTCTTGTAATTTCTTCCCCCCAGAATCAAATACTCAAGCGAAACCGCGGTTTGGTACCAGATCCATTCTGTAACTACAGGAGGCACTATCTTGTAGCGTGTGGAGATACGAGATACCAAACAAGTTGTGATCCTTCTGGGTGCTCGAATTGCTGGATGCTCCGCAACCTACATTCCGAAACAATTCTCATAGTGGAGAAACCATCCCAAATTATGGCGACATCTGATGAAAATGATTTGGGCACGTGCCCCAACTGATAGCAGAACATCAAACCATTAATCTGCCCAATTCAGGTTTGTTTATTTGTGTCTCTCTCTTAGCCTTGAACAAATTGCATTGAGTTTGATTCTGAACAACTGTATCATAGAGAGGTCGGTTTGGTATACCTTCTGTGCCATTTATCACTATCATGTAGTTAATTTTAGTTACTAAGTGTTATATGGAAAACCGGGAGGCCCCTCTATCAATCAACCGATATTTTAGGACATCCATGGGTCCCGCGATGGCCTCAAAACATAAAAATAAATAAAAAGACGTGTTTCTTCAATCCAAAAATTCAAGGGAGATGGTGTCCAAATATGGTCATTTTTGGTCCAAATATCATAGAACTGGATGATGGGAAAATTTACAGGAAACCCCTATATTTGATGGTAAAAACATGTAAAAACCATGGTGTCCTGTAAATTTTCCCTTAAACCAATCCATTGAAAATCTTGTTGTCCATGATGACCTGATAGATGATCTGAACATTCAGCCGCTGCTCCAACCCCCATTGCCCAGCAGTGCCAGCGTAAATCTTTGTGCGCAACACCGCCAGGGCCGAGCTATCGAAGAGGTGCACGGCCCACGGCCCATCTCTTTAGCCCCCGGAAATGGGGGCAGGGCCATGGACGGGCAGCCTGTAATCTATAGCGGATCTCCGAACATAGAGGGAACATGGATGGGATTTCTGGGTATTTCTGGAAAATATGATGAAGGGTTATATCAGTTAATTATCATGAAAATTACCCCAATATAATGTTTATTATTGGATTATATTGTGATTTTGACTGAGAATGAATTGATATAACCCAGTTACTTCTCATCTTATATCGGGGTTGGTTTCGAAGCCCGGGATCTCCGGGGATGGCCACGGTTTTCTCCGAGATGTTCAGCTTCACCATGATCCAAGCTGTCCAAAAAGCACAACTTGGGAGCTGAAGGATACATCAATTGGCTCAAAGGAAATTTAACGGGAAAATGTTCCATAGCTATGTTAAATAATTAAACAATATTAAACAGAGGGTAACAGGAAACAGCAGGGAAACATACTTTTTCCGAAAAGTCTAAGGGTTTCCTGCAACTTTTGCCTTCAACTCTGTGAGCACATTGAATAGAACACTTTGGCCACTTCCAAGACCATTACTGCGCGCTGCTATGGACCTGTGGAATGCAATGATTTCAACATCTCTTGGGGACCAAAAATTGCAGTCTCTTGCCTCAACGCACTGAAAATTGATCATCCCATATTACCCCATATCATCCCATATCCCATGACGGATCCATGTAATGATGGTAGAAAAATGCTAACATGACTGGGGTTTTTGTTGATGGAATCCATGATATATACCATTTTTCTAGCAGCACCGTGAATGGATCCGTCATGGGTATCATCAAATGAATATCAACAAAGCCCTTGAAACCACAAACCGCTTTGAAAACTTGGCGATATCCACATCTCTTCGTTCTCTGTCTGGATTCCAATGTGATTTTCTTCACACAAATCCTCCTGAAAGGCAAAAACCTCCCAGTTCACGCCAATTAGCCAATTACAAGGGTGGTCTTAACTGTTTTTTTTTCAGGTTAGGGGACTCTTTTTCCCGCACTGATCCATGGTATTTTAAGGGTTACATGAATGCTTACTATGGTTGGGTCCAGGTCTAAACCCCCATGGTGTAACCACCATTTCTGGTGTCACCAGGTGTCACCATCATGACCTTCAGAGTTCCGGAGTTCCAGTCAGTGCGTGGCGCGGGCGCGCCAGTGTCACAGCATCAGTTTAAAGCCAATTCAGCCTCCGAAATCCAGTCAGAAAAGCTCAGAGAAGACGCGATTTGCTGAAGAAAAACCAGTTGCGACTGATGGTCCAAAGATGGTCTTGAAGTAATTCAAAGAGTTGAGAAGCAGCGACTTGCCAACAAAAAGTGTGTTCCCTGCGAATCACAAATCAAACAACCAACTGTCACCAACTCCCAGACAGTGAAACAAAAATTCAACCATATTCAACCCAAAGGCCCCAAGGTGACCCATGTGACCCCCCAAAAAATTCTGGCTTATTAATTATTAACCAGCAACAGCTGGTAGTGTTCAAAAAAAACACTGCGCTCAGACGAGGCACATAGACCGGTTTGTGGTCACTGCCGGAAGAACTTCCTTTTCCTTCTCGCAGCAGCGTCCAGTGATTGGAGTAGAAAATGCAATCCTCGTCCGGCTGACCATCTATGGCCATGATGGCCATGGAAGCCATCATGAAAACTTGATGCCGCCATGAAGCCATGGGATCCATTGGGGATGTGATAGGGAAGTGGTAATCCCTTTGAGGTTGGGGTGAGGTATATCATATCAGTATCACATAGTATCACCCTCTAACTTACACACATATCCACACATATCCACAACTTTCATCAATTTTCCACACCATACCACCCAAGAAACTCTGGTTTTGTCTGGTTAATTGGGGGTTCCTAAAATGGAGGTACCCAAAAATTAATGGTTTATAAAGGAAAATCCCAATCTAAAATGGATGATGACTGGGGGTACCCCCATGTCAGGAAACCTCCAATTCTCAATTTCTTCAATCAATAGGGTCCCAGAGTTTTAACGCGGCCAAGACACGACCCAGTCATTGACGGCCAACTTGAAGCCGGAGTCCAGGAAGTGTTGAGGCCCCTTCTCATTCCTCACGACAGGTCACCCGATGTTCAGATCAAAACGTTAATCAAGGGCCATTTCAGGTACCTAAACTGGAGGTACCTACCATATATAAGGCCTATATAAGGCCTATGTAAGGGAATATCCCAACAAGATATAGTCTTATATGGTACGGTACCTCCATTTTAGGATCCTGAAATCCCCGTTGAGTTAAGCAATGCAAACTGGGGCTCCACTGTCATGGCTATGAAAATCTCTTTTGTTGTCACGGCTGAGATAGACCACCTGGTACAATGGAAAAGCCCATGTTAGGTAGGCAAATCATCTACTTTCAATTACTTTCACATAGATTTTAAGCAAAGTCTTCCTGGGCTCTATTCCCATCTTTGACCACACAATTTTGTTGCTGGCATTTTTCCAGCAGACCTTGCGTAGTTTCTCATGGCAATCGGAAACCCCACATATTTCAAAAAACTAGGAAACTCATCAATATCTATCAATGGTGGATTCTTTTTTGTGGTGGTTCCTATTTTTAGTAGGGGCTACCCCCAGTCATCATCCAAGTCATTCGAAATTGTCGTAAACCGATGTATCCCTCGGATTCCCTCGGCTCAGTCACATCCGAGCGTTGAAATCCCCCGTGATCAGCACGGGACTGTCACCGGCGACATCCCGAATGGCGCGCACCATGTTCCTGTGATTCGTGTCGCAAAAAAACGAAGCAAATCCCATAATTAGGATCCGGCTGGTGCTGGTAGAAAAATGCTAACATGACTGGGGTTTTTGTTGATGGGATCCATGGAGCACCATTTTTCTAGCAGCACCATGGATCCGTCATGGGAATAGATGTTGAGACATGTTGAGACTTGGTTAGCCTCTGGTAAACGTTTACATATGGAAAAGCACCATCTTTAATAGGTAAGTCAACTGTAAATGGGCCATGTTCAAAGTACTACTGTTAGTTTACCAGAGGGTAAGAACTCAAGACATTCAAAACAGCTATTCCTCAATGATAGGATAAGATATAGATGTATATCAATGTTATGTTGGAGGATCTTGGATACGACCATGTAACATGATGAAGGGAGTTCTCGTGGTTCCTTACTAACGTAGGAAATGATGATGTCCATTGATGTCCCAACATCCCTAGAATTCTGCACCGTGTTATCCTACGGTGAGTTGGTAGATTCAAATGGCTGCTCTCCTTATAATATCTTATAATCCCAGTATTTACAGTGGTTCAATGATGTTCAATGTGGTTCATAGTTGCCTCCCAGAGTTACCAACACAGGATTTCCACACCATCCACAGTATCAGTATCCCCCAGGGAACATCCAACTTGGCAAAAACCGCGGCCGCCATGGCCTGGCTCCACGATAGCGCACGTCTTCGTTGCAGACCCGCTTGCCCTCACTGTGGACGCACCAATGGGTGTTGAAATGCCAGAAGGATTTGCCGGACTCATCCTGGACGAGTCGGTCATCTGGGGAGCATCGGATTCTGTCCAAATCCACTCGTTGATCATCACTGAATTTTCCCTTGATTGCCTTGAGACTGGCCTGCGGATGAATCAAGCCTCGAAAACTGGGAGAGTTTCAAGATCCCATAGGATCCATGGTGCTGCTAGAAAAATGGTGCTCCATGGATCCCATCAATATACCCCAGTCATGTTAGCATTATAGCAGCACCATGGATCCTATGGGTAATAGATGTTCCTCCCTTAGTTCATCGATGTTAATAGATGTTCATCGCCAAAATCGATGAACATCGACCCCCAAATCCGCCTTCCCCTCCATCTTCAGCCAGGCATCTGTGAGTTTCACCCAGGTCACATATCTCGGCCCCCACTTCCCCGTAGCTTCCAGGTCCCGTGAGCCCTTGTTGCTGGCACGGAATCGGCCCTCGCGAATCATGACACCCTGAGCCCCCTTGAATTGGGAGGCCTCGGACAAGAAACCGGTTCCTTGGTGGCTCGGGAAAGACCTGACGTTTCTGACCTTTGGACTTGACCTGGCAGAAAGATCCCAAGATGTGCCTGTTTTTGGGAGGCATCTGTTGTGGAAACTTGCTATATTTTCAGCCGACAGGCCGGGGAATCCCCTGGTTATCCGTTTGGTTGATTTCCTATGGGAGATTCTTCAGTGCCATGGTGGTTGGATGTGGTTGGTATCTGACATCTCGGTGATTCTTCAACCTCAAAAAGTCTGACTCCAATGGGCCATGGAAGATCAATTCTGCCCCTGCAAAAGGCCCTGAAAACGTGTAGCACTGATGCCAGGAAGCTGAATCTAGGCCACACAACCGTTCAACCGGACGAGATTTTTTTCGGACGGCACGGCCGTATCACCAAAACTTGGCCCTCAGCAATCTCCAACGAAAAATATCTGAAACCTCAAGCCGGCATTACAACAGTACAGAGTACTATCATATCCCTGCTAAATGGATACAGCCTGTCAAGGTGCTTCTGGAGATTTGACTCGGAGAGTCACATTCTTGAAAGCCAATGGTGTCTGGCCTTAAGTTCTCCTTGATGTTGCTGATGATGCCATCACCTTAGGGACCAGGCGACCCTAGGGCGACCCTGAACCTCGAGAGGCTTCTGCAGCCAGGGTGCTCTTCCATGAGTTCCTCAGCGGCTCGAACCAGCTGCAGACAGTGGACAGTGAATCTCTGATCACTGTGGGGTAAAACAAAGGGTTCGGGCACGATTAAGGCTACCAGCCCATTGTGAATATAAACTATCATGAAAAAATATATATTGAAATATTATGTTTTTTTAATCAATCCCCGTGACATACTATGTAATATTTAGTCATGAGTTATGACCAGTCACATCAAAAAATCATGAATTACCATCTGATCATCTGGTTATTTAACATAGCTATGGAATCCATGACCCATAGAAATAGTTTTTTTTGGTACCTATGAATAATTAGCATGGTGATTTTCCATGGCAAAATCATCCGAAATGCCAAAAAGCTATGCCCACTACGCCGCCAAGCGACTGGTCAAAGGCATTCCACCAGTAGAGGTTGTATGACACCACCTGCTGCCAGTGCTCTGCCATTGAAGAAAATCGATTCAGTCGCGATGGACATAAAATATATAGTGTTTTTATAATGGTGATTATAACATGATTATTAAACAACCCATTAAATTAAATCCCATTAAAATCACATTAAATCATTATTGAAATCACATTAAATCCCATTAAATCCCATTAAAATCACATTAACTCCCACTAGGTAACATATTAATCATACGATTTTACCATGGTAAAATCCCGCCTTCACCTTGAGCTCACCCGAACCCCCGGAAGAACCGCCGGAAGAGCCGCCGCCAGAAGAGCCACCGCCGCCACCTGTAGAGCCGCAGGTGGTCTTGAAGACTGACTTGCCTCAGATTTCACACGAAATCCGCCGGCTTTAGGGGTATAAGGGGATCTATATCTTATGGTTGAGGAATAACACAACATTGATATACATCTATATGATATGGGATTTACCCTCTGGTATGCAAGGGTATATAAGGGGATCTTGATCAACTTGATGGGCTATGAATTGGATATGCATGGTGAGATATTGATGGGCTATGAATGGGATGTTCATATGAAAAAAAAACAGTAATCACATGATATCGGGCTGGAAAATCAACGCAATACATGGCTTAGTTACTGGCTTAGTTTTTGGGAATTTCATCACACAAAAAAGAGGGTGCTTGACACCAGAAAAACGAAGGGAAGGGAGCATTGATAACTCTTGAAAATCTCATACCAAATCTCCTCAACAATAGCTTCTTGCAGAAATCCATCATGGCCACAGACGCCACATTCCTTGCAGGAGCCGTTCCTTCTCGGCAGGGTGAGGTCGCTCAGGGATTTGATGTGAATGATCCCATGACTAACTGGTTCATTGGGGATTATATTCTGGTTGGTGGTGACTTGACCATCTTGAAAAATATGAGTTCGCCAATGGGAAGGATGACATCCCATATATTATCAAAAATAAAATTCATGTTCCAAACCACCAACCAGTATTGGATTGTTATACCATATATATATCCAAATATATGCAATAGGTAAACCATCTATAAATCTGGCTGAATCATACTGACTTACAAACCTTTAAATAGCTGAAATAGTTCGGCCCTTTGCGGATGATTCCCCATATCTAAACCATCATTCCATGGCTCCAACGAGGAAGGTCATAACAAAACTCATCCAGATGGAACATGCGTATTGTCCGCAAAAATAACACACCGAAATACGGAGCGTGCGCATATAATTGCAAATGATCTCAATTATATGCCCTTGATCATGTTTGATTACACTCATATTTCACACCTTCCAGAGAATAACATAACTACTTTGGAAAATCACAATTTTCAACGGGTACATCATGAAACGAAGCGGGCCACAACTTCCAGTTCGCAAAGTGTTAGTGTACCCATTATGCACACAGGGCAGCAACACCCTTAACACATGGCTATGAACCAAGACTCTGGCACCCTAGCTACCCCAAAATTTCGCTGGTTCCTGGATCTTTATTCCCGTCATTTGGGGATGGGTAAAACCTATTGTTACCATAGTTGAGGGAATTGCCATCCATTAACCAGCTATTTTTGGTACCAATTGTACCAAGAGCTCTGAGCCATAACTTATAACCATATTCACTGGATTTGTTTTCTTGGGAAAATCTGAACCGAAAACCATGGATGTTCATGGATTTTGCCCATGAAACATGGGGCTTTCCGGTGAACATTCTCCCGTGAAAACCAATCCATTGAGGTAATCATTGCCTCCCTTAAACATCCATAAACATCCATAAACATCATAAACCATAGTTCATTCAGCCACAGCCATATCCCCATATCTCAACAGAATGGGCCATATCCTGTAGGTCCAGCGACCCACCTGACATCATCACCTGACCCATCCGTGGCACCATGGCACAATCGCTTTTCTGCTCCACTGCTTCGCTGCCGTCCAGCGACTTGGCTTTCAGAAAGCACTTCTGCCACTCAGGACCTCGGCCGTGGCAGATTGAAAAATCGTCGAATGCTGCAACGAAAAGGACTGGGATTCCATGGGATTTATATGAAATGTTGGGATTTATATGGATTTAACATGGGATTTATATGAGTTATAATGGGATTTATATGGTTTATAATGGGATTAGAATGGGATTTATATGAGTTTTATAATGGGATTAGAATGGGATTTTGCCCAACTGGTGAAGGATTTGCTTCGGCTAGACGATTGGCAACTGGAAAGGTCAGCCACGGAGATCACTATCACCCAGCGATGACCAACGCGCACCAAGCGACACAGGGTAAAACTCTCACAGCTCTCCTGTTGTCAGCCCCCACAGCTTCCCCACGCGGAATTGCTGGGGATGGACCGAAATCGATAGATTGAAAGCCAGAAGCGTGGCAATGGAAAACCCCTCATTGATGGATGATGTTCCCAGATTTTCCTGTTAAAACCTCGATCTCTAGGGGATTTCCCCGTTGACCGGGTACGTTGTTCGAAAGTGAAAAGGGTCTTAGTTGGGTGAGTTGGGGCGTCCATTGGGGTGTCCTTGTCATTGCAGGCTTTTTCGCACTCATCCATTGAGCTTGTTCCTGGCGGGCATGCTGGGCGCTTCCGAAGTGACTGGAGCGATCACTGGAGCGATCATATTCCAGTCAGCTCATGGACAACGAAATGCATGTGAAACAGCCATCCACAAAATATCACAAAATGTGAACTTATGTTGTTTTCATGGATGTTCTATGTTTTATATCCAGCAAACCACCACGACCAGAAAACAACATAAGTTCTATGTCGGAAATGTCAGCCCCTTAGCAACTCACCTGAAATCTCAGGTGCGACGCACATGGGAAGTTCCGTAACGGGTAACCACCAAAGCCAAGGAGAAAATTGCACTGCCATAACTTGGATTTGCTTAACATTTTTCGGAACCACAAAAAAATATGACATGAATCCCCCATAGATTCCCTAAGTGGTGGATGTCTCATTGGGAAATAAACTTTGAAAATTCTTCAGCAAATCCAGCATCATCATCATGAATCCAACGGATAAAAAATCCATCGCTTCCGCTGATTTACAGTAACATTGTTAAAATCACACCAGGTAAGCTTTTACAGATCAACAGTGGTAAACCAGATAACCAGTGGTATAGATAGTCTATAATAAACGAACCATCTATACCATAGCTGCCATTGCTATCTTGACAAATCGCCCATGATCCGCTGAACGCGGCAACGGAGGACAAGGTTCTGGCCATGCCCACTGACTGGCCCTCATCAGTGACCACTCCATCCAGTGACGAGTAGCACGGAGCCTGCCAACTCTGGATGCGTCTACAGCCATGGCCCATGGCTGGCCAAAAAGGGGAGAGTTGGTAAGGATCAACATGGATCAACCCATGATCAACCCATCAACCCCACAACCCCATGGCTCTATGGCTTAGATTCTTAGATCATTGGAATGTCATTGGATTGCACTTGCTTTTCACAGGGTGAGGTTTAATATGTTTAATGATGTGACCTAAAGATGGCAATGGATGCTATATGCTTCATGATCCCTCCAAAGAAACTCCCATGTCTGATGGCGTTCTCGCAAGCTGGGGACCATCCAAGTTTGGAAGAATCCATCCGACAAAATTCAGCCCATCCTGGACATGTAAATGACTGGTTAGTGGTTTCAATCCCTCTGAAAAATATTGAAAAATATTATATAGTCAGTTGAGTCAGTTGGGATTATTATTATTCCCAATATATGGAAAAATAACATTCATGTTCCAAGCCACCAACCAGTTTTCAATACTTAAGTCATGGTCATCCATGACTCCCAACGCTCCCGACACCCGGTTGGGAGCTCACCGCTGGAGTCTTGGAGCAGGTGCACAGCATATCGCTGGTGTCGTCGATCTCCTGGCCACCAATCAGCCCGATGACATGGGTCATTAAATGTCCCCATTGAACATCACCCAACCAAAATCGGTATATGGTCTACTAGATGGCTACTTTTTCAGGTGATGTCCTGGATTTTCCCAAAATGGGACAGTTACCAACCCCTGGATGAGGAGAGGAGGATTCTCAAAAAAGTCTGGAAAACACATAGCTGGTTGGTGGTTGAGCCAATGGAGCCACCCCTCCGAAAACTATGAGTCAGTTGGGATTATCTTTTCCCAACATATGGGAAAAACAAAATTCATGTTCCAAACCACCAACCAGTGATAGAATCTATCATGGCCTTATTTCAGGTTAGTGAATTACTATAATTTGTCCAGAATAATAATCAATAGTGAGTTATAAAACCCACCAACTGAGCTATCCTTTGGGGGCCCACCATATAATTAATACACTAACATACACAAACCATCACCTGAATTGAAGCTGACCATTCCAGTAACGTCGCAGCCCACAGAACTGATCGATATGTCGCAGGATTGTGACGGTGGGAGATTGCAGCAACTTGAACCCAAAGAATTCAAAAAAGTGCCCCATGTTTGGCCAAAACAAAAAAACATCGCCCCATGTTTCAATGGATTTATTGTTTCGAAATTTTGAAAAAGGACACCTGGAAATGTTTCAATGGATGGGTTTCGAAAATTTGAAAAAGGACAGTTTGTAAATTTCCTGGGAAAAATCCCATGGGTTTTCTGCAGAATTTCCCTTAACAAACCAGTCCCGCCGTCCCCCAGATGCGGCATCCTCGTCACAGTCGTAGTCTTCCTGGCCAGGGCGATCCCGGCGAAATTGGCTTAGAAAGGAGTGTCTGAGAAAAGAGAGGTTGGTTTGGTAGACCATGCTAGGCCGTATATATCTATCTATTTATCTATCTAATCTAATCCAATCCAATCCAATCTGGTTGGTGGTTTTTCGCCACCCCTCTGAAAAATATGAGTTCGGCACTTGGGATGATTCTTCCCAATGTATGGGAAAATAAAAAATGTTCCAAACCACCAACCAGCAATCTATCTATATCCATATCTATGATTTTAGCTACTGACTGTGATATCCGAGACCCCTCTATCAACCAGCCAGTGGGACTTTAACACATCCGTGGGTCGTGCTATGGCCTCAAAACACGAAGACTGTCTTCTTCACTTACCCTCTGGTAAACAAACATAGCTATTGAAAATGGCCATTTAGTTCGTGGATTTACCCATTGAAAATTGTGATTTTCCATAGTTATGTAAATGTTTACCAGAGGGTAAACAAATCAATAGATCTGGTATCCAACTCTTAGTTTTCTAGGAGCTACTGTGGATGCAAGAAATCCTGCACCAGTTGATAGGTGGTTTATCCCACCATTTATAGGGTTTCAACCATCAAAGGTGGTGCAGGATTTCTTCCATCCACCGTAGTAACTATACTGCCCCGAAAACACCTGGGCAAACCCTCCCAATAAGTCAACCTCAAGTGACAAAGCAAAAAAAACCTGCTGAGCCCAAAAAACTTGTGACAATTGGCTTGCACTAATGTTTTGAACTAATGTGGTAAACCCATGAGACACAAGCCATCCCCAAAATCACCATCCTTGTGGGTGCTTGTTTCAACCATCCCCAAAATGGTAGTTATTTATGATTGGGTTTCCCAAAATGCTTGTTTATTCATTTAGATCCCACTATTTTTTGTTATATCCCCATTATATCCCCATAATTTCCATGTATAATCCCATAAATCACCATAAATTGCCGTTAAATTCTCATTAAATCCTATGAAATCCCATTGAAATTCCATTGAAATCCCATAGAATCCCTTTAAAAAAATCCTAGCCACCATTAAAATCCCATCAAATTCCATAATTATCCACCCAAATTCTTAGGAAATCCCCATGAATCACCATTAAAATCCCATAAAATTCTCCAAAAAACCAACCATTCTCCACCCAACTGCCGACACTACCGCGCCTTCACGGCGCAGTTCTCGTCCTCCTCCTCTGCCGCTGCCACGCAGGAATGGCCGAAGCTTTCGCCTCGGGGGAATTGGTGACTTCAACCGCAGGTGAGCATTGATGGGGATGAAAATGATGAAAATCGGAATTTCATACTGCTGTGGGAAATAGAGAGAGAGAGAGAGGGAGAGAGAAAGAGAGAGAGAGAGAGATGTATATATATATATATGTGTGTGTGTGTGTAGATGTATATATATATATACATATATATAATGATGATTGGGAATCAAACATGGCTAGCTGCTAGCTGGGTAGTATTCCAAGACAATCATCCAAATATGGTTGACAATTAAGTAGTTGAAGACACCAACCAGGTAACAATCAATGCATGTGTTTTCTTGCTGCGATATTCCTGTCCCATCATCCAACTCTGGAAAACAGCAATATTTCTGCCCATGATATGGGATATACATGGATATACCATGATATACCTCACTCAAAACTATGGAACTTGTACACCGTGATGCATCCATTTCCATCCATTTACATCCAGTGGAAGTGAGCCCAGGTTCGTCCCTTGAGATCAGTCATGGCAACCCTGAAAAGGGGCTAGCAAAAGCTGGTGCTTTGAATATGTTTCAGTGATAATTTGGCCATAGAAAAAAAAAGTCCAAACAAATGAAATAGCTGATAAAATGTCTCTTAGCTGATCATGTGATAATGTCTCTTAGCTGATCCAAATCGAAGATATTGTCCAATGAAATAGTCACGCGTCTGTTTTGGGAAATGGAACTGATGGGAAAAAATCAAAACATGTGGAACATCTACGTAGTTTGACCATGGGTACTTCATCGTTCACGAAATGGGCCATCGTGACTTTCCGTACCAAACTGTTCGTCATGGTCCAGGAGGGTAGCCTCTGGTAATCCATGGCAAACTTTCAGCTAGGCCCAGTTGCAGTAGTCTTTGCATCGCTTGAAACTGCTGGTCTTCACCAGTGCACGACAGCCACCACAGGTCACACCATCCTGAAGGATGGTGAAGGATGGTTCATACATAGTTTTTTTAACATTTGCCGTGGAAAATTACTATGATTGGTCATCTTTAATGGATAAATCATATAAATCGGTCATCTATACCATAGCAAACGGTCAAAAAACAATTACCGGAGGGTAGAGATCAACATGTCTGTTCCTTGAAGACATTGTTCACACTTGTCTCACCCAAATTGTTGTACACGGAACTTATACTGGACTTGCAGGTTGATGGAACAATGGTCAAACATACAGAATAATTGCTCTGGGTGCTGATTTGATGGTGCATCACCTCAGCCTAAGAGTCAACTAGATACACTCCGGTAACCAAACATGGCAATGGGAAATCCCCTATACATGGAGGTGCTAATGGGAAAACATCTGTAAAGGTGGATTTTCCATTGCCATGTTTGATTACCGTGTACATCTTCAGTGATCAGAAAAAAATAACACTTATATTCTTGCAACCCTCCGAATGATTTACTATTTATGGGACTGGCGGGGGGGGAAGATAGATAGATAGAAAGATAGATAGATAGATAGATAGATAGATACTGTAGATAGATAGATAGATACTGTAGATAGATAGATAGATAGATAGAGAGACAGACAGACAGACAGACAGACAGACAGACAGACAGACAGATAGATAGATATATATATATATATACACGGGAAACAGACTATCTCAAATCATCCCATTAAAAAAAATTCAGAAAACACATGGGAAAAGATCATATTTCATGCCCATAGGATCCATGTATGGTATATATGGTAACATTTACCATCAATATACCCCCAATGTTAGCATATATACCATACATGGATCCTATGGGATGGGAAAAGACCTAGAATGACTGAGAGTCTACGTCCGGCCACTCAGAGAACGGTGCGCAGGAGACCTGTTTTTCGGAGTTCTCGCTGTGTCGAACGCCTCGCAGGAGGTTTTCCCATGGAAATACGGCTTACCCTCTGCTAATTTAACAAGACTATGGAAAATCACAATGTTTCATGGGAAAATTCACTATAAATGGTGATTTTCCATAGTCATGTTAAATTACCAGAGGGCAATTGGTTTCCCGTGAAGGGAACATGATCTACACATAGTGGATTTTCATGGATTTTCCACATTTAAATGTTATTGGAAGGCCAGAAAATCTGAAAATATCTGAAATATCCCATGGTATCTCCAAAAAAGTCAATAGACAGTCAATAAGTCATGACTTTATATCCAATAAAGCAGTTAGTATAACCACATATTCATTGATGGAAATGGAAAATCCCATCAAATATGGCTAGAGAATCCCCCAGTTTGTGGGGATTTCCCAGCAGCTAGCCATGCTAAAATTACCGCATGTCATATCTCATAAATAAATCGCTAAATCTTCATCAACAACTAACTATATTATTAGGGTTTTGATGTTCAATTGATTTTCCCGTAGATTTCCCATTGATTTTTCATATTGTTCCATTCTTCCCATAGATTTTAACCATCGACTTTCCATAAATCTTCCATAGATGTCCCATAGATTTCGGTTTTCCATAGATTTTCCATAGATTTTCCCATGAATTTTCCAGGTTCATGGCACGGGAGGTGAACTGCAGGAAGGTCGACCCCGTGTTGCGTGGCGCGCAGCTCTCGGCGCTGCACTCCTGGTGCTTGGTGGATGGCGATGGCTGGAAATCAATGCGAATGTAGACATATACAATCACATGGTGAATATACATAAATAAATATATATGTATGTATATGTATGTAAACATAATGTATATATACTGTGTATACATAAAAATGTATATATATATATACACCGTGTATAAATATGTATATATATATAGAGAGAGAGAGAGACATATGTATATAATTTAATGCACCAAGAAATGAATCGACATGAGACAGCTTTTCTATGTTTGGCGTGTGATTCTGAAGGGTCTCCACCAGGATGACGGAAGAAACAAGGGTCAGCATCATCTATCATGTCATTTTTTTGTAAATGAATTGATATTGAACGATGGTGTATCGGTATATCATAATTTTGACATTATGATAATTGGAAATCATAATGTCAAAAATGGTACCCTCTGGTTATTTAACATAGCCATGGAAAATCCCTCATAAATGGAGGTTTTAATGGGAAAATCATCTATAAATGGGCCATTGTATATGAAAATTATCCAACACAAGACTTGGAAAACTCCAGTTTTCCGGACCCCGTTTACCTCAGCCAGCAGCCGTGGCAGCAGCGTGATCCATGCGACCGCTCTCAGCGCCATCATGACTGACCGAAGACTAACTTGATCTTCGACTCAAGACTGAAGTCTGGATATCTTGGGATGAAAAATCATTGCCAATCTTAGATACCCTGCAAAAATTAAATTCTTTGCTGGTTAGTAGATATTCCCATTAATACCAAAAGACTAAAGGATTAAAGTATCCATGTAAGATTGACCTAGAAATGATGAAAATCTGGACAAATAGAATGATGGGGATATCTAATTCATAGGGATAACACAATCATCATGAAACTAATGGGGAAATGAATCATTTCATCCAGGTAATTGGTATGATAAACTATATCATCATGGGGAAATCTAATTCAGAATTAGTTCATATCTAATTCATCTATGCTACCATGTCGTCAATTTCCACCTTTTGATCTGGGAAGATTTTCTCCCCATTTCTTTAAGAATGTGATGGGATAATGATTCACAACGACCCGTGACATTTATGTGAGATGATTCATCAGATGAAATCATTCCAGTATCCACGTTGGATCCAGAAAAATATCCACCATTGAAAAGCTCGAGGCCCTCCAGTAAACTAACATAGACCCTGGCAGATAGATGCAAATAGGGGTTGGATGGGGTTGGTTCAGATTAGTTTCAACTCAACAATGACTATTTGATCAGGGTCCAACTGTTAATTTACCAGAGGGTAACTGAGAGTTGCAAATCACATGGCACAGTTTTTTTTTCTGCGCTTCAAATACCAGGCACGATGATGGCTCCGGTCCTTTGGCGCCACAGCTTCCGGCTCCGGCAGGGTCAGGCAGGACACATTTCTGGCATCCCTTGGGTGCAAAACCCACCATTCACTAAGGGCAAAGTATGATAAACTACGCAATCACGGACACCTATGTAACAATATAAGAATAATTTTGGAGACCTTATGATTCCTCCTGATACTGCAAAAGAAAAGAACAAGGTTTCTTTTATAATGCCCAGGTGCCAACATACATAGGTTTTTTGCCATGATAAAACAGGTACAAAATCGGAACCAGGGCCGTGAAATCGGAACCGCGTGTGATCTGAGGAATCCACTGTTTGAACAGCTCAGGGAATCAATAACTCATACCAACTCTAACTGGAACTTAAAAAATAAAGAATAATCAAACATCAACCAATGTCGATTTGACTATGTAAAAAAAACATCAGAGGGTATAGACATCCTATTAAATTCATTTAAATCCCAGTAAATCCCTATGGTTTATGATCCTTTCAACCAGTTTCAGCAGGCCATCGAATCTTTCTCCCTGGCCCTGTCAGCAGCAACCTGGATCCGAGTCAGCTCTACAAGGGAATCATGGAATTGAGGGAGGGCCAGTTATTTTCTGGTCATATGGCATACCCTCTGGTGAACTAACATAGCTATTGAAAATGGCCATTTATAGTTGATTTTCCCATGAAAAATGGTGATTTTCCATAGCTATGTTAAATTACCAGAGGGTAATATGGCTAATTAGCATTAATTAGCATAGGAAATCCCCACCAAAATGGAGCTTTGAAATGGTTTTAAACAGAAAATAATCTATAGAATTGTCCCTTACCATGTTTGAAATTGGTAGTTCCAATTTTATGGGCGAAGTCATCAAGAATCAACATGGGTTTTCTTCTTGGAAGGCCCCGAGCTTTCAAATGACCAAGGGTCTCACTTCCTCATGAAGCACTGTGGGATCATCTTGGCATCAATTGTTTGAAACTGTATTCGAATATATAGTGCCAACACATGGAATCACATGGGCCTACAGTAGCTTGGCTTCACTGCATCCCAGTCACTGATTTGCGCCTTGGCGTTCCTCTACTCCATGATCTGTAGGATCCTGATTCCTAAAACTTGCTGAGGCAGCTTGCCTCTGACACAAATTCCAGCCCTACCCTGCTGACCAGCAAGATGGCACCCACGCTGACCATGGAAATGTAAGGAAATTGCCATTCTAAGAGGATTTTTGGGTGCCAAATAGCCAGCCGACAGTGAAGAACGGGTCACAGTCACATGCAGCATGCAGCAGAAAGCCCTCTGCAGCCATCACCATGTTTCTTGATGGCTGCGCTATGCGTGGGGCGGTGCGTATCAGCGTGGCCGGTCAACCCATTTATGCTAAAATTGAGAACGATTTACTATTGCTTTACTAGCCATTGATGTACACGCATATATCTATGTATCTATGTATCTATGTATCTATGTATCTATGTATCTATGTATCTATGTATGTATGTATGTATGTATCTATCTGTCTATCTATCTATCCATCCATCTATCTATCCTGTACCTTGAACCTACCACCCAGAAGTACACAGTTGTTTCAATGTTGTTTCAGCATGCATGTCTCCGCAAAACTGAAATTTCCAACTGTTTTGGATTCCAGTAAGTATATGTTTACATGGGCACATATTGCCACAAAAAGCATGTATGGCACAAATGCTCTGTATGCATTTCTAGCCGAATGTCAGCCCACAAGCCAACCAAAACAAGGTTTAGCCTCTGGTAATGAGACATGGCATGGAACATCAGCAATTTATAAACGATATATGACATATAAAGGATTTTCCCATGAAAAGGACCATTTTGGCGAGATTTCCCAGCCACGTTTGAGGACACAAAGGAGGGTAGCCAAAGATGTGGCTGGCTCGAGACTTGATGGCTTCATCGCCCCTTCTTGGGGGCGATAAGGGGCCATCTGGCCTCTTGGCTTCTAAGCCTCACGGATGGCTGAAACCGTTCAGGACTGGTCGCCAACCCACCAAATCAGATAGAACTCTGGCATCTTGCAGCTAGCGCAAACCATTCCATGGATTTGTGTGGGAAAAAGCCTTCAAATTTCAGAGGGGTCGACAGCCAGAGGGTACTAAAAATGTCATCATTTCCTGTCCATTTCTTTGTGGCGACAGGTCGTTTGCTGCAAACCCGAGACTGATAACCCCCCAGCTTTCCAACAATATGAAGGGGCTCCCGTTTATGATCATATAACATGCTAATCCTAAATCCCCCCCATTGAATTATACTGTATAAGTATAAGCTGAGACTTTACCATGGTTTCTCTATCTCTCTCTCTCTCAACATCTCAACCAATATCAGTTTCATGGTGGTTCAGATCGCGGCCAGCCTGGCCGAATCCTCCGCCTACGGCCTACGAAGAGTGGCGCTTCAACAGTTGGATCTCAGCCAGAGCTCCGCCCACACGGGACGATGATCGCCTTGGGTCTTCAACCCACGGCTGCTCCAAGATCCTTCATGATCACGTGATATGAATGTTGCGTTGCTGGTGGGTAGAACATGGTAAAAGATACCAAACCACTCATTGGTTACCATTCCATCGGTTTTTTTAATAATTACCATTGTAAGTTCAATTACCATTCCATTGGGTTCTTCCAGTCATGGTAAAATTATTACTGGGGTTCTTCCATTTGGTCATGTTACTGGTCATAATTGCCATTCCAATAGGTCCTATTGGTTACCATTCCCAGTCATGGGTAAAAATGAGATGCCGAATGACCTCCAAAGATCATCCGAATATCTGGTGAACATTGGGCTGAACATCTCCGGAGTCCAACTTTGAAGTACCAGTTTTGAGTAGACAGAAAGATATGTGGAAAAGAATCATGGTTTCCCTGGAAAATGATCTACATTCTTGGGTTTTCCACATGACTTGTTGATACTTTTTGGGGGTTTTACAGGAGATCCTCCTCTAGTCATGCCGAGTCATCCAAGTGGCTTCCGGCCATCTCCCCAATCCCCTTGTCCAGGAGATCCCAATGCCTGACAGTGGCAATCCCACGTTGAAGACGTTGGAGGATTGTACCCTCTTGGTTACTCAACATGGACAATTGCCGAATAGGTTCGTTATTATGATTATCTATTAAAGTTTAAAAAATGTGATTTCCCATAGCTAAATTAATGCCAGAGGGTAGCTGGTTCTGGGCTTGGCTTCCCAAACATCTACGGCCGTTCCCAGGTTGCTTTGAGCTGTTTGAGCCATACTGAACTAGTTTAAAGCTGGGAACTCCACACCCTCCCGGCATATTGGCAACCCACTCACCCTGAATTGTCTTGGCCAAGTGCTCTGAATAGATGATGGCATCCACCCAGCTGTTAACTGCCAGTTTGAAACCGTTGTCCAAGAAGTGTCGGATACCCTTCCTGAGTGGCAGCTGGGAAGACCCAAAGAAACCCTGCGGGACACTGTGCGGGACACTGTGCGGTTGGAGTAGTAGATCTGAGAGCAACACACGCTTGGGGTGGTTGTAGGGTCACCAGTTTACACATCAACTGTTCAAATTCTTAAAATGGGTTGCACACCAAGCTGGTTATAGCTGCTTTGCTGTTCCAACTCCCATTCTCTTGCCCTCTTTTTGACACCATGTCCTTTCAGAAATCAACGGGTTGTTTTTCCCCAATTTCTGACCAAATAAAAATACCCTCCACAATCAAACCTGGCAATGTAACCCCCCACCATTTATGGATGGATTTTCCCAACATTAAACCCTCCCATTGAATGCAGGGATTTCCATTTGTTGAGTTCATGACAGGGTACCCTCTGGTAAACTAACATAACTATGGAAAGATCCACCATTTTTAATGGGAAAACTCACTATAAATTGCCATTTTTGATAGCTATGTTAAATTACCAGAGGGTAGATCCAAACAGCCAGGCGTCTCATTCATGTTGGCGTTAAAATCTCCAGTGATGACCACTGGCTCATCGCCAGCATTCTCTTGGATCGTCTTCAGCATGTTCTGGGCACCTCGATATCTCACGTCTTCATTGCCTTGGCTTTTTGGCAGCATGGCTTTTCTCAGCAGTTTTCAGCAAATTTCTGGGGCTTAATTGGACGATTTTATGGAGATTTCCATGGAAATTTCCATGGGAATTTATAGGGATGATATAAGGCAACAATGGTGGGACATGAAGAGTGACTTTCCGGTAATCAAGCACGGCGATTCTATGCAAAAGAACCTGGGTTTTCCCTTGGATATCTGAAAACCTCTTGCAGGTTTTAGCACACTGAAATTGGCACACTAATTACCCTCTGGTAATTTAACATAACTATTGAACATGGCCATTTATAGTGGATTTTCCCATAAAATAGTGATTTTCCATAGCTATGTTAAATTACCAGAGGGTACAACGTCTTAACTGGCTGGTTTCATCGCCAATGGTTTCATCATGTTTCGTCCCAAATGAGTAGTCAAAGGTCAACGCAGGGCGTGGGCCTAGCCGAAGGTCTGTGTCGCAACCGAAAATGTTCTGCTTATGGCTGCATTATATATCCGTGCATCTTCATTTGGGGATTCCAAACCCATAGGATCCATGGTGCTGCTATATATGGTAACATGGATCCCATCAATATACCCAAAAAAATGTTAGTATATATACCAGCACCATGGATCCTATGGGAAATAATCATGACCACGCAAAAAATGTTCAAACGTATGTTATTATGTTGGGAAATTGCCACCGTGATTTGCCACAAATCCATCTGCAATTCATGGGGTGGTTTTCCATGCCATCATGAATCCTTATCTGGTTGGTGGTTCTAATCCATCCCAAGAAAATATCTGGCATTTCACCCAATCATGTCTTTTGAAAAAAATGTATTTTTAAAAACAAAAGATATATGTATATGTGTGTGTGCGTATTATTTTTTATTATCATTATTGTTATTATTATTAACAATATTATTATTGTTTGAAACCACCAACCAGTTACAGTACAGTTCCTCCAATGATGATCATAAATCCCTATACTTCCATAAAGATGACCATAAATAATATAATATATATATATACCCTCCGGTAAACAAACATAGCTATTGAAAATTGTCATTTATGGTTAATTTACCCATTAAAAAAGGTGGATTTTTCCATAGTTATGTAAACGTTTACCAGAGGGATCCAGAGGGTATTGATATCCATAACTATCGAATAACTATTAGTTTTATATCTATATAAATAATTGTAACTATTAGTTTTATAACTATAAGTATTGAAGTTATATAACCTTATCTCAACTTGTATTTTTAGAAGTCTCATCCACCTCCCATGATCCATGATACAAACTCGATCGCCCTCGCTGTGCACGCACCAGTGGGTATTGAAGTGCCAAAAAGGTCTGCCGCCGCTGGTGTTGGTGAGCTGAACCCAGGTCACCTCACTTCGCGGGTAAAGCCGAGCTGACATGAGCTGATATGAGCTGATATGAGCTGTACGGTGTCATCAAACAGGGCTTGCCGGAAAAAATCCACCATTTAGTTCCATGATTTTCCCAGCTGTAGACTTTGTAGACTTCCATAGAAACTTCGGGGGTTCCCAGCTAGCCACGTTTGATTACTAGAGGCTATCATCTTTCCCAATAGAAGTGGATAATCGGAGAGTAAACAAAACACATATGAGCCAAGGGCTGGCCAATTATGCAGCCAGTGACCATGGGGCATTCCTGTCGAATGTTCCCCCCTGTGACTGGGACCAATGCCTGCCCCGAATTTAAGGAAAAGGTCGTTCTTACTCGTAAAAAATCTCAAAAAATGGTAATCTCATGTGAAAATTTTCATAATGGGACCTTGAAGATGAATGTGCATCAAATACCGTAATAGAAATTGAACACATGAATAAATCAGAGATAATAAGAATTTGACACATGAATACACATGATACAAATGTCAACTAAGATATGGTAACTGACACAGAACTGCCGTGTTTTCGTCTAACTGTGACTCCTTTCCAGCTCCACAATGCCACAATGATCTGGCGACATATCGTGGGCCCCACTTTCCAGTCGCATCCAAGTCCCTGGATCCTGGGAAGCGATAGTGGTGGTGGAATAGAAATCGTTGATATATCACCAATATCACCATTTTTTCTATGGTTTATTAAGTTTATTATGGCTTATATAGCTGACTGTTATAACGGTGATTTATTAAGGGTTAATGGGGTTAGTTTATAAACCCCAATAACCAGTTATATGGCTTATTCTTGGCTTATTATACTTATAACTATACGGTTAATGGGGTGTATAAACCAACATTCCCATCACCAAGGGGGGGGCCCTTTTGTTGGAATTCCACCTTGTTATGGTTTTGGTTAAGGATATGATACCATGGGATATCATGGGACACTTTTCCCGGTCAAACATTTTTCCACACAGCTGGAAAATCCACCATTGATTGCCATCGAGTTCGGGAAGTCTTCAGGCAACTTGCTACGCTATAAATGGCCTAGAGGCCTAGATGATGAGCGATAATTTTACTCGTGAAAAATGGGTAGATGTTCCATAGTTCAATGGAAAAAGAGGGTAAACAGGAAAGACATGTGAGTTTTTTATAGGGAGAAAACCGTTGGAAAAAATCATCAAAACATATCCAAAACTAAAACTACCTGAGCAAACCTGAACATGATGATTTTGTTCTGTGTTTCTAAGACATGGCAGCCATGTCCGCAGCTCCTGAGTTGCTGGTGCTGAAGATATTGGGTTTCACCATGACTCCTGCAGCTCAATGGTGGCTGTGGTGTTCAATGTAAAACTACCCATTACCCTCTGGTAATTTAACATAGCTATTGAAAATGGTGATTTAAAGTTGATTTACCCATTCAAAATTGTGATTTTCCATAGCTATGTTAAATTACCAGAGGGTAATAGCGCATTTCTCCCATTAAAACCTGGATTTTATGACTTTTTGTCCCATTTGAATGTTCAATTTTGTCCATGTCGCTGATTTCCATGCAATGGCCTAATATTAGTGCAATATCCAGCAGCATTGCAACTCAGATTGTGGCTTTTCCATGCCAGTCTCAACTGGCCTGCGGATGAATCAAGCCTCGAAAACTGGGAGAGTTTTGAGATCCCATGACGGATCCTAACGGTGCTGCTATAATGTCAACCCTGGATTAATAAACCCATAGGCTGTTTAATTGGGGGGGTACCATTTCAGTATCGGATTATGACTATTGGAGGAGTACCCCCCTAATTAATAAACAATGGTTTATTAATCCGGGGTTGACACTATATGGTGCTCCATGGATCCCATCAATGTCAGCCCCAGTCATGTTAGCATTTTTCTACCAGCACCGCACCATGGATCCGTCATGGGAGATTTTTTATTCACGATTTGAAGACCTGAGATTTTTTTTTACACAACTGCGCCAATGGAACTATTCTCCAACACAACTGCGCTGCACATTAATACCATCCGGTAAACTAACATGACTATGGAAAATCACCATCTTTAATAGATAAATCAACTATAAATGGCTATTTTCAATAGCTATGCATGTTAGTCATTACCAGACCATAGCTGTTTGGCGAACATCACCAGATTTGAACCCATCAAGGTCACAAAAAACCATAATCCCATCCCATGGGCCCCCCATCCTCCCCTCCAGTTGCTCGCTATGTACAACGAACATCTTCCATCCACCATCCCCAGTCCAACCTCTCCCATCCCATCATCCACCAATAATGTCCGTTTGGTAAAAATAGCTTCTGGGCCGGGAGCTGGTATACCATCTATCAGAATCTATCATCAAACAAACCTGTTTGATAGGGCTTTGTTTGTGAACAAAGCCCTCTTTTTCATCAACCGATCAATAGGAATTTGGGTCATCTATGTCATCATATGTCATCCATCATCATCCACCACCATCCAACCCCACCCCATCTGGGTAAATTACAATATTTCACTAACCTGAATTAAGGCCATATTGGGGATGATTTCCCTTACTAACCATTATTCCAGTGAGGGAGAACAGTGAGGTCGTTATACTTTGCCCAGACTATATAGTAATAACCATTAATAATCACTATATAGTAATAACCACTAATATAATGATAATAACTGGTGGTAATTAATAATCACTATATAGTAATAACGACTAATATAGTGATAATAGTGGTCACTAATATAATAGTAATAACCATGATTTATGGGTATATAATCCCTATATGGGTAGTAATAATAATAATATGCTTAATCATATAATCCAGTAATATCCATATCCATTAATAATCACTATATAGTAATAACCATTAATAATCACTATATAGTAATAACCACCAATATATCTGGGTTAATATAATAATAGTTATAATGATAATCACAATTAATAACCCAGATCCCATCCACCGCTCCTTGCGCTCCCTGGAACTCCGAGGCCTTCTCCACCGCCCCGTCGCTGCGAGATCGCACCTCGCTGGGCGAGTCGCACTCCTGGAGCCCCAGCGCATCCGGGCGCCTGGGCGTGGAAGGGAAGGGAAAATGGACCCAGAAACCCCTGGGAAATTCATGGAAAATCATGGAAAAACATAGGATTTCATAGGGATTTTCATGGAAAATCATGGAAAATCATGGGATTTCATAGGGATTTCAAAGGGATTTTCATGGAAAATCATGGAAGATCATGGGATTTCATAGGGATTTCATAGGGATTTAATATGGGATTTAATGGGATTTCATAGGGATTTCATAGGAATTTTCATGGGATTTTCATGGAAAATCATGGGGTTCAATAGAATTTACATGGATAAAACTGGTAAAACCCATGTCAAACCCACAGATGTTCCTGGGACTACCCACGGTTTTTCTCGTTGAGATCTTCCATTTTTGAGCGGCAAATTTCACGGATTTCAAGGATTTTTGGCATGCTCTGGCTGCGGAAGGGGAGTGTGATCTGCCAAGAATCACTGGTTCCCCAGGCTAACTGGTTGGTGGTTGAGCCACCCCTCTGAAAAGGTTGAGCCACCCCTCTGAAAAATATGAGTCAGTTGGGGTTACTAACCACCAATATATGGAAAAAAAGGTTCCAAACCACCAACCATCTAAGAATAGAAAAGGTGGCTCCTATCAAAGAGAAATCCATAGAAATCCCACAAATCCCACAAGAGCAACCACTGCCACTTGGAAATATTCACGCAACTCCCAGATGGAAATTCTGGGGTCAAGCATCAAGGCGTCGGTTGGTTTTTTTTTGCTTTGGTTCTTACCCCCAGCCAAGCTACAACGTGGACTTGATGTTGTCGATGATGCCATCACTCTTCCAAGAATTCCTGGAGAGCTCTGGAAAGGACCCAGGAACACCTCCCATGGACAATGGCCAATTTATAGATGATTTACCTGTTAAATCGTGACAAACATGGTGATGTTCCATGGCTATGTTAAATCACCAGGGCGTACACTCTAGCGATCTAGCCATTTGTTTCGCCCAATTGGGTTACCACAACAACAACAACAACAACAACAACAACAACAACAACAACAACAACAACAACAACAACAACAACAACAACAACAACAACAACAACAACAACAACAACAACAACAACAACAGCAACAGCAACAACAACAACAACAACAACACAAACAACAACACAAACAACAACAACAACAACAACAACAACAACAACAACAACAACAACAACAACAACAACAACAACAACAACAACAACAACAACAACAACAACAACAACAACAACAACAACAACAACAACAACAACAACAACAACAACAACAAACTGCACAGTGGTCATGGCTGGATGGTACCTGTTAGCGAAGTTGAAGTTGATGACATATTTAAGTAGCTCAATGAGCCACAAATTCTCAATGACCTACGGCCTCTGAGGTTGCAACATCCAACTGCAACATGTGTTGCAGCAGTACCTTCGTAGCATCAATTCATCCAAGTTTCTTTTGAAAGGCATTCCACCAATACAGATTGTATGACACCACCTTCACCATATTTCCAGATTCAGGGTCTCGAGTTGTGGTGGTTGTGGTGGTCGTCAAGCTACAGCTGATCTGATAAAAGGTCTTACCTCAAGGCGGAAGGTCTGTCAGTGAAGAAGAAAATGACTAGACTATACTAAACTATACTAAACTACAGTGTATGGAAGAAATCTTGCACCAGTCGATAGCTGCTTTATCCCATTGTTTATAGGGTTTCAACCATCCTTTTGGTGCAGGATTTCCCACCCATCCACAGTTATCTCTTATGCATGGCTCCAGATCACAAAAAATTGGCATTTCAAGACTTGGATGCTTAAAGAAGTAGCCAGGTCCTACATCTGGATCCATTTGAAGTGATTTGAGTTATGGGAAGCCACTGATCTCAAGATATCTCAAGGTCAACCATGTCTTAACCATCCCATGATGTCTATCGGAAGCCCAAGCCGGCAGGAAGCAATCCCCATTGGTTCGGCTCGATTCACCGCCAGTGAAGCTCCTCAGTGGCGGATTTGAAACCAGAGTTTTCACCAGGTCATCCGTTCTACTCAAAAGGGCTCCACAAGTTCAGCACGTGTTGTTTTCCCCTGACATCTGTGACTGGGAAGGAGAAGCCCAAAACTAATTAAGGCATGTCCAAAACAATTTTAAAACGAGATGTTCCACGGGCATGTTCAAGGGCTCCTGGCTGACCAATCCTAAATCCCTGGAGGCAAAACCAAAGATCGCCTTCAACCGGGCGTACCTGGTCGGTGATTAACCGAAGAAATCTGAATCATTTAAGGAAAATCATCCCAAATACGGCCAAATACGGGTGAATAGTCAAAAATCCTGAACCATGTTGAAACTCACCAGATCAATGATTGCACTGTTATATACTTATATAGCTAGTGCCCTATTCATGTTTCCTTGTTTGAATGAGCCACTTCCCATACAAAGTGGAGCCCCCGTTTACGACTAGCTGGTGAGTTTATATATAACCCCAATTTTGCTATGGTTTATGATAAGTAGTCGATACTAGTAGATCATAGTAGATATTAGTAGTATTACCAAATGTCCATGTATGGAATATTTACCAACATTTACCCTAAAAATCACCCAAATGTAGGTAAATATACCAGCACCATGGAGCATATGGGATTCATAGGGGTTATCTGGTTGGTGGTTTTTTTCACCATCTTGAAAAATATGAAAGTCAATTGGAAGGATTATCCCATATATTATGGAAAATCAAATTCATGTTCCAATCCAAAAACCAGTTATAAAATGTGATAAACCAACCAACATGTCACTGGGAGGCCCCCAGTTTAATCACCCCAGTTCTCATGGAACCATATGGAACGCCAAGAGGCCGATCCTTCAAGAAGCACCTGCCCCACTGTGGGCCTTGGTTCCCCATGGTTCCCCCGAAAAAATCGCTGAAGTCCCTGGGAATTTCAATGGGGTTTTCTTGTAAAATTTCCCTTAAACCAATCCATTGATTCAACTCAAGTCATGGGAAATCAGCAAGCCTCTCAGCAATTTCCGGAAGAGTGACTGGGGAGGGGATTTCTTTAGCAAACATCCCACCCGGTGATCAAGGAAACAAGGGAAAAGACTGCGGAATTCCAAAAGAACACATTCAAAGTTCATATGATTCATGGTTTTAAAGATATTCAACCCGACGAATCTTCCATAAATCCTATAGTTGAATGGTGAACAAAAAAAAATGACCGAACGGATGAGTGACTGATCAGTAGTTACCCTCTGGTAAATTAACAGTTTGCTTTGGAAAATCACAATGTTTAATGGGTAAATCAACTATAAATGGCCATTTCCAATAGCTATGTTAAATTACCAGAGGGTGAACCCCTTCATAGTTGCAAATTATGCATTATCGTTCTATTCCGAATCGTGACCTGCGCTTTCCGGAAGTATCGCACCAACAAGTCATGATTCATGACTCGTTTCGTTGTACGCAACATGATCTTTCTTTGGGAAGGACACTTAACACGTTTTATACGAAAGAAACCTCTGCTGCATTGCCTTGAACCTGTGGAACTTGGTTTTCCAGCGATATCGCGGTGCAAATGCCAAAACCAACACAGCCTGAATCCTCAAAGGGCGGCCCACTGGAGCAATTCGTGGAGGCCATCTAAAAAAAGGTGCTTCCCAAGGAAAAGCAACATGAAAAGCCCTTAGAATCTACACCTCAATGTTTCATCTCAGCCATAAATTCCCAACAAGGCTGCGACGGATACCCTCTGGTAAACTGTCCCATAACTATGGAAAATCACCATTTTTCAAGGGTACCATTTTTCATGGGTAAATCCACTATAAATGGCCATTTTCAATAGCTATGTTAGTCATTACCAGAGGGTAAATCCCATTAGATCACTATTAAACCACCATAAAATCACCATTTATAGTGGGTAAATCACCATTTTCCTATGGTTTTCCACGTTTGACATAACCAGAGGGGTATACCCGTCTCCACCAAGCTGCATCGCGCGAAGGATCTGCATCCTTCACGTTGCTCACAGGCTTCCTGACACTTCTCCAACTCCGTGGTCAACACCATCCTGGTGAAATCCAACAGAAATCCAGGGAGAAATCCCATCATTTGAAGATACGAAAAAAACACCATTTTATATTATTTTTATATGGTTATCCTGGTGAATAACATAAGAAATACCATATTATAATATAAGAATAATCATTTGATGGTTATGGATGTACTTATACTTATATATATATATGTTTATATCATATTACTATATATCATATTTTTGGATGGTTATGGTTATGGATACTTTGGCATTTGCAAATGAAATATAACTATTATATAGTATTATAATTATAACTGATTTAACTTTGAGCATGTGAAAACCATCAGCAAATTGGAATCTTCCTACGAGTTCTGGATGGTAGTCCGATGGAATGGAATGTTTCGTCCTGGTTTCTACATCACCCATTCCATACATTTCCCTGCCCGGAAAACTCTGCAAAAACCGTTTTTCAATGGTGTTGTGCAAACGGCGGAATAAATTTTGGCAATGGCCATGCCAGTTTTTTTGCAATATGGAGTTATTTTCACGTGTTGTGAAACCGCTGTGTCTGAACATCTGATGCTATGCTGGGCGCATATGGATTTCCTGGTGGTGTTTTGTGTGTTTCAAAACGTCCACAAACGTCCAGAATCTCCCCACCGAAACCCAGCTGAACTCACCTGAAATGGCCCTGCAACAAGAATAGATGTACCAAACATGGCGGTTGAGCCGCCTGAAAGATATACCCTCTGGCAATTTAACATAACTATGGAAAATCACCATTTTTCATGGGAAAATTCACTATAAATGGTGATTTTCCATAGTTATGTTAAATTACCAGAGGGTATGTTAGATTATGTTAGAATCATTGATATTAATTTATAACAATCACCCAAAAATAGGAAAAACTACGGATGGTGGCCATCAAGCAAATTCTAAAACCACCAACCATAGACACATTGACTGGTTAAATCCGCGTTCTATTCCGAGGCCCTGGCAGACAGGTTTTTTTTTGTCCAGTTTCCACTAAAACTTGCTTGTTTTCAGGGTCAAACTCAGGATGGTGCCCACTTATGAGTTGGTTTATAAACCCCATGAACTAGTTCGTTATATCTACCATAAACCATAGAATTCAGCCACAGCCATATCTCAACTGAACGCTGAAGGGGGGCCCATCGCCAAGTAACCCTAGGCCCTGGCCCTCAACACTGGCCACACCATCCAAACTGGCGTAGCAAAGACCTGGAGCGCGAAGGATCGGGATTTGAACCGATCTGCTGATGTATACAGATCTTTTGCTGGGATGGTTTGCTACCTAATTACACATCTATTATACGTAGTATACATACACACACATACATATATATATAATTAATTAACTAATTAATTATATATACATATATATATGTGTGTGTGTGTGCAGCATTATATACCTATATAGCTACAAGACTTTGAGCTGTACTATATATATAGACACCAAATGAAACAAACACATATGAAGCTGTTCATTCCACCAAACATCGGGTTGGTGGTTCCGGCGGATCTGCGAACAAATCGTCAACTTGAAAATTGTCTGAACAAAGGATGCATAGCCATGAGTTGGTAGGACTACCTCTCTCCATAACCTCTGGAGTGATGGCTGTGGTTCAATGGTGATGGCATGTGTTCAATTTGATTTTTTTTTTAAGGCAAAACCAAGTGATGGACAACCCAAGCGGAAGGTAGACAGAACGCCTCCAGCTATTGTGGTTGTTGCCACTGTTGTCGTTGTCGTCGTTGTTGTCGTTGTCGTCGTTGTTGTCGTTGTCGTCGTTGTGGTGGTACTTGTTGTTCCACAGGCAGTCTTGAAGTAGGTCTTGCAGTTGCCTAGGTACCATCTGGTTATTTAACATATATAGCCATGGAAACCCCCTTATAAACGGAGGTTTTAATGGGAAAATCATCTATAAATGGGCCATTTTCCATGGCTATGTTAAATAACCAGAGGGTAACACCGGTAACACCTTGTAGACCCAGAATGCATACGGCACCCGTGGACTGAACGAAATCTGTCTTTGCGCCCCAGTTTTGAGTTTTGACCCACACATGACCCACAACTGGTGAGTCGTAACAGCCTACAACACCAAGGGGAACACCATGGCTTGGCTCCCCAAATCTTGAGCCCACTATCCCTCGGCTGAGGCCTGGAAGGAAACAAAAACAAATGGCTTTGCCTATGACTAGGGCACCCTGAAATTTGATCATTTGATTTGATGATGTTTGACTTGGCAATTTTATGTGGTATACACCACATTTTCAGACACACCCAAACAATCTTAAATAGTTGGTTATAGCATGATCATGCATTATCATGCGTTACAGGTTGGTGGTTTCAACCCCTCTGAAAAATGATGGAGTTCGTCAGTTGGGATGATGAAATTCCCAACATATGGAAAGTCATAAAATTCCATGGTTCCAAACCACCAAACAGATTATAATGCATGATCCAACTATAATAACTATATCTTCATGATAAAAATATCCCCCGAAATTCTCCCCATTTTTCGGGGGGACAGGTGCCCAAGGCGCCGTTCACGCGGACGGCCTCGTTGCCTGTGAGGCTCCGATCCTTCAGGAAGCATCGGTTCCATTGAGGGCCTCAGAACGGGATGACTGCTCCAGTCGTCAGGTCGTCAGAACGGGGGATAAAACAATTCTACAATGTGAGGCCCCCCAGTTATAAGTTGGTTTAGATTCGCCCCAGTAACTAGTTCGTTATAAGTACCATAAACCATAGTTATTGGAGTTATAAACCAACTTAGCTATCTTGGGGGCCTCACATTGTATGAATCTTTATTAATGGGTATATATATATATATATATGTGTGTGTGCGTGTGTGCACATATCATGTGTGTGTGATCTGTTATATATGATATTATGATTCTGATAGTTTATTAAGTGGTTTTATATCAACAAGGGTACGGCTGTGGAGTGTGGACATGAGTCAAAAGACTTGTGACTTGATTTGTTGATTCAAGGGACTCTACATGTGCTGCATTTTGTTTTTGCAACGCAAATACGGTAAGTCTTGTCTTACGCCTGGGACGTGGGAACCCTGCATATTCCGAGACGAGGTCAACGGCATCTTCGGTCCTTTCGTTGAGATGCCACGAGGGTCACATGCCAACAAGCAAACATCACCAAACATCATCACCAAGTGCTGTTCTTTTTGTGGGGCCATTGTCACAAAAATCACCAGAAAAAAAGTTCACAAAGTTCACAGCTGTCTAAGTCATATTTTTCTGCTTCCATCCATGGTCGATCCAAGAATTTTACGACTGCCAAGTAGCAAAGCGCAAAGGATTTGCAATTGGCCTTACCTCAGGAAGTCTTGGATCTATGATTGGCTGTGCCAACTTGCTATTCAGGTGCTTGGAAATCAGTGTGCCCTGATCATTCCTGATTTACCATCTGGTTATTTGACATAGCCACGGAAAGTCACCATTTTTAATAGGTAAACCATCTATAAATGGGCCATGGCTTCCATGGCTATGTTAGTCATAACCGGAGGGTAAATTGGTTCCAAGGGACTAGTTGAACCCATGGAATGATTACCTGAATATACCCATCATGGTAAATCCATCGTTTTCTGCATCCGATGATTTACCAGGTACTTATCATATCATCATATTCATGCCAAGTCATACCATATCATATCACATCATCAACATCATACCATACAACGTTATGGCATATCATTATATCATATATCACATATCGCAGAGATATCACATCCCAAATGCTCCATGGTGCTGGACAATTTACCAACATTTACCAACATTTACCAACATTTACCAACATTTACCAACATTTACCAACATTTACCATCATTTACCATCATTTACCCTAAAAATCACCAAGTTTTGTAGGTAAATATATCATACATGAAGCATATGGGTATCACATCATGTGTTCCCTGAACTCCCAATCCTTCATCACAACCTTAGGCCAACCGGTGCCTTACGAGATGATCCAGAATTGAAAATGGTCCCAAAATAGCGAGCAAACTTCCATCTCCAAAACATGTGATGCAGTTATATTAAAATTATCCACTTCTATCCCCATCATTCTTAGTAAATAATTACATATAATCAATTATATGGTAATTATATGTAATGATGGGGATAGAAGTGGTAACCATCAAATTGTCTCCATCACTCTTCAACTTCGACGTCGCGTCACCGCTGCAAGCTGTCCGACACTTCTCCAGCGATGCAGTGTACTCAACCCCGACGGAAGCGCCTTCGATGCTCGCGACGCCGTTCAGGGAGCCGTAGCAATCCTGGCGAAGCGCCGAAAACTGGGTCAAAAACTGGAGATTTCATCAGGAAATCTTGGAGTTTCAAGGAACAAAACATAGAGACATAGAGGTTCCAAGAAATTCCCGGAAACATGTGGCCTTGCCGACTAGGTGGATTCCAGGGTAAAATGGGGAGTTGACCTACATGGGAGGATTCATGAGGATTCAACAGGAATGTCAGTCTTACCATTGAAGAACTGGGAAGGACAAACTCCCATACCTTGCTGTTGAACATTTGAACAGGTGCTAAAAATGACTGGGCTGGGCTGCAGTTTTTCCACTGAAGTTCACTAAAAAAATCACAGGAAATGCGGGTGCGTTCGTAACTTTGGTAACTTTTAATAGTATTTCTATGGGATTTCCATTGGTATTTAAATCCCATCTGTTAATTTCTGAAATCCACTGGTTACTTTTTTTAAACTTAAATCCCATAGAAATCCCATGGAAATCCCATTAAACTCTGGTAAACTTAAGAAATTCTATGATTTCTATGGGAATTTAATGATTTCATGGTAAACTTAAGGATTTCTATGGGATTTCTTCGGAAAGCCGGATTCTGTCCGGTCATCCCCGGAACATCGTTCTCGCCTCTCCAGTGGTCTGGCAGGTGCACAGCATATCGCTGGTTCCAGTGATGGCCTGCCACAAGAATCCCAAAGATTTATAATTATACTTAGATATTATCCTATCAATAGTTTAGTTATAGATATAATGGGATATAATGGGATATAACGGGATATAATTATAGGTATATAACATATAATTACCATATAATATAATTACCATATAATATAATGGGTAATCCCATATATATAATCATATAGTTATAGTTATTTAATAGCTATGGATATCAATACCCTCTGGTAAACATACAAATTATATGGGATATAATTTTTTTATATGGGTATATAATTAAACTATGTGGGATATAATGGGATATATGTGGGTATATAATAGTTAGATATTAATGTTTGGGATATAATGGGATATAATTATAAATGTTGTAGATATAGTTAGATATCCCATTTTTCGATTGTTTAGTTATAGTTATAATGGGATAGAATGGGATAAAATTGGATATAATTATAGGTATATAACATTTAATATATGGGTACATAATTATATACTATATTATACCTCATAATCCCATAATCAATACTTATAGTTATAAAACTGATAGTTATAGTTATTTATATAGATATAAAACTAATAGTTGTTTGATAGTTATGGATATCAATACCCCCTGGTAAACGTTTACATAACTATGGAAAATCAACATGCTATTAATGGGTAAATCAACTATTTTTATGGCCATTTCCAATAGCTATGTTAAATTACCAGAGGGTATAAATACTATACTATACATCATAATCCCATAATCCATAATATATCATATAAAATGCCACAAACATCCTGTAAGAGATGGGATAACATGGGGGTTTCCGGAAATGGAGGTACCCCCATAGCTGGATGGTTTATTTCATGGAAAATCAATCTATAAATGGATGATTTGGAGGTACATCAGACATCAGGAAACCTCCACTTGGAAGTTTTTGGGGCAAGGGACGTGGATCAAATACAGGGTAAGGCATCGTGGCAATGTGAACATCATCGGCGAAAAAAACTAGTTCAATAGGTGAAGGATGACAAGGAGTGTGAAGAATCGTAGTCCTACTATCCATTCATACCAATTTTTCTGGAAATTCCGAGGTGAATCAACTGTGGTAATGTTGTTTCCATGTTGAATTGCCAAAAGGGCAGAGGGATCGGGAGGGCCGACTGCTTGATTTTCCATTCCAGCCCATATCAAACAACCCTTTCCCATCCTTTCCCCAAGAGTCAGTAACTTGAATCAAACAAATTGTGAAGAAAATCCAAAGAATCTCAATTGGCTCCTGGTCTGCCCTGTGCCTCATCACAGGCTTTCTCCTCTTCTACTTTGCATGACCTTGGGAGATATCGACATGTGCAACCTGGCGTAGTTATAGTAAGACTATGGCACTATGGTTGAAGCAACGTGTAAAGCCAATGGAAAATGAATCACAACTACCCTTGATGGGAAATTTCCCCCCAACTTACCCTTTGGTAACTTCCCATAGAAATGGAAATCAGCATGTGTGATAAGGTAAAACATCCATAAATCTGGCTGAATCATAAATGTGTGTGGTCTAAATCCCACATAATACATAAATACCATAACAATCCCATAACTAACTGGTTAATTTCGGAGTGTATGGGATCATCATGACACCCCTTTGCAACCATCATTCCAGTGACGTCAGAGTGAAGTCATTATAATTCATCCAAATTATATTGAACATCATTAGGGGTTATATACATAGAGGCTTACATGGGATTATTATACCATGATATACACTCACATTGAACATCATGAGGGACTATATGTCGAGGTTTATATGGGATTATACCATGATATACCATATATTGAACACCATTAGGGATTATACGTAGATTATTACACTATAAGATACCATGTGTAATACTGTGAATGGAAGAATTCCTGCACCAGTTGATGGTTTATCCATTATTTATAGGGTTTCAATCATCCTTTTGGTGGCGCAGGATTTCGCAACCATCCACAGTATTAGTCGTGTTTTCATATCATATGATATAATACCATATGTTGATATTTATCATATTTCATAAATACAATCACATGGTATTATGTCGAAATATATTTGCCATATGTTGATACACTCATGCTTCTAAACAATGTCATAAACCATCCCCCAGTCGTCACCATAAATAAATGGGTGGTAATATCACCACCATAAATAAATGAGTATGTAGTACCCTCTAGTAACATAGCTATAGAAAATCACCATTTGGAATCTTGAAATAGGTAAATCCAATAATTATAACTGTAGTATTTTCAATAGCCATGTCAAATTACCATATGTTCATTTCTTCCTTAAACCAATCCATTCAGTCCCTTTTCTCCTTCGCTAAAGCACAGCACTCGTCACCGCCCAGGCACTCGTCTTTCTCCTCTGCCGCCGCTACGCAGCGATGTCCGAAGCTTTCGCCTCGGGACCAAAACAACAAATGCTATGGGTATAGCATGGGTAAACTAACATAACTATGGAACATCACCATTTTTCATGTGGGTAAAGCAGCGAACTAAATGGGCCATGGCTTCAATAGCAAACTGATAGTTTACCAGAGCATGGGCAAACCAGCCATCATAATCCATCATAATCATAATCCATAATCCATCATAATTTGAATCATAATCCATCAAATTCCATCAAAATCCATCATAATCCATCATAATAGCATCTTTAGATTATGATGGACCAGTAATAAACCTATTATCCAGCTATCATAACAATGTTCCATCATAATCTATCATATTTCCATATTCTGGATATAGGCCATACTGGAAGGATAAACAAATGCTTCCCCTGTAGGACATTAAGAACAAGGATTTCAACATGTAAAAAAAACACATGTGAACAAATTGGTGAAATGAACCATCATTTCATGGTGTTTATTTGACAGAAATTGAAGCCATTCCAAAATCCCCGTGTGTGGTGCCTACGGGGGGTTGTACCCAAATTTATCCCGGATAAGTTTCTTGGGGCCAAGCTGTTTTTTCGGAATAAATTTCCATTCCCAAAAAAGGGCACGACCTCCAGGCGTACAACTTTGGGACCATGGGGGCAAACATCTCTGGATAAAGTTCCAGTGGCCAAGGTCCTGTTTATCCCTTCGCAAGTCTCCAACAAACTCCGCTTCGAGAAACTCCACACTTTTCTTTGGTTGCAACCCCAGTGTCTCTGAATATTTTTCCATGGGACAACCCCCCTGAACTTTGAAAATACCAAAGTTGGGGCTGAATAAATTTCCCAGAGGGATATTTTTTTCCGGCACAGGGTCAGGAAAAGAATCCGGCCAGGGCCAGGACGAACCCGGGTTTCCAAATGTGGAATAGTCATATTATGTTTGCCATTTAATTTCACCCTTTTCGAATAGCTGGAGTCATCAGAGTTGGAAATTTCGGAGCATACGACTGGCGACTCCCAGCGAATCCCAGCGACTGCGACACTTTTTTGTTGGACCATCATCCTGGTCACCAGCACCAGTTGATACCCTCTGGTAATTTAACGTAGCTATTGAAAATGGCCATTTATAGTGGATTTTCCCATTGAAAATTGTGATTTTCCATAGCTATGTTAGTTTACCAGAGGGTATCCCATACCCATCTCAATGGTCATTCCAGGAACCGATTCATTGGAGGTACCTACCATATATAAGGCCTATGTAAGGGGATATACACCCAAAATATGGCCAAACATATGGTACTAACGTACCTCAATTTTAGGAACCTGAAATGGCCAAACATCATCCTGGTCGATATCCCATACCCATCCTTCTAAATCAAACCATGATGACCAACGTCCCTTGCCATCCAAAGCCAATAAGCCGCGATGTTGCCAAGTCATCCAAGTCACAATAGCGATCACAGCGATTGAAATTTTTCGTCAACACCTTGCTACACAATCGGTGATGCCAAATCCCAGCCGCTTTCCGGTAAAGGGTACTTCCCAGAAATGGATGGTTTTTGTTAGGGAAAATCCATCCATAAATGGATGATGACTGGGGGTACCCCTATGACTTAAGAAACCCCCAATTCTTCAACTGAGCGAAAAACTGAGACTTCTCCCGGCACTTCACTGAAGTTCCAAAGCTGAAATCAAGTCATGGAACAAAAACACGTGGATCCTGGACCCATCGTCCCGTTTCTTTTTCGGGGGCCACTCATGCGTCGCAAGCCGTATACCGAAAAATACCCCTGGGTGAGGATGATTTGTCCCAATAAACCAATTCTACTCTATAACCCCTTCACCCAAACAAAACTCTCATGTGTCAATGATATTCCGTATTCTAACTTTGGCGAAATCATGGCAAAAAATAATGGCAAAAATCATGGCAAAAAAAAACACGGTGACATCCCCAAAATAATCTTTGTCTGCTAGTATCATTTTGCCCTAGTGTTGCCCTTTACCCTCTGCTAAACTAACATAACTATGGAAAATCACCATTTTTAATGGGTAAAACAGCTAGTTATATATAAATTGCCGTTTTCAATTGCTATGTTAGTTTACCATATGAATTGCCATTATCAATAGCTATGTTAGTTTACCAGCGGGTATTTGGGGGATGATTAGCACCAAGGCGCCAGTGCTTGACAGTTGCCGCAAGTCTTTCCGTCCACATCGGGCCAGGCATCGAAGTTCGCGCAGCTCAAGGTGTCTGAGTCTACGCGGACTCCTTTGGCGATGTCGGCCCAAGTTTTTAAGTTGGTAAACATGTTAGATGGAAAATTAAGCTATATGTAAAATCCAATCCAAAAATATTGTGATGAAATGAAGTTGTTCTACATATTTTTGGAGATTCCTATACAGAAGTGGGGTTCAATATATAGATAAATGGGTAAATTAAAACCCTGATTGTAGTTTCGGATCTTGTTGGATCTAGTCAATCTAGCCATTTTTAAGGGGCCTTTCCTTAAGCCCCAAGCAACCTCTCCCATCTCCAAAAACCGCCAGCAAGTTGCTCGAAGTGAACTGCCTTGCAGCGAGATTTTCCGAGAGAAACTTGGGGGAAGCCCAAAATCATTACCTGTCAAGTTAAGCATTGCCGTAGTAATCTGAATGAAATTCATCATCGATAATTAAGGCTTATACTCAGTGGTTTCTAACTAAATTCCACTATATATATATGGGGGTTGATCAAAACATAGTTGCCGGTGTGTTATTAGAAATGACCTTGCGCCCGCCCTTGCGTTTCCTTGCGCTCTTCAGGGTTTTTATTGTGTTCCATTACATAGATTGAAATATGTATTTAAGAAGTGATTGCCGCAAAAAGTTGCTCAATTCAAGGGGGTGTTCACTGATCCAGTACGCTGTGCAACACAGACTTTTTTAGCCTTCGGAAGCAAAATCTGATGATTCGGAGCTCGAATTCTCAGAAGTTGAAGATTCTGAGGAGCTCTACCTACAGAGGAAATTTGATTCCCAAAACGGCCATTTCGAGCCAGAAAGCAGCTTTACGGGAATCAAATTTCAAGAGGTATGGTAGAAGGAGAATGTATACACATAGGAAATTTGATTCCCAAACGGCGCTTTTGAGCCAGAAAGCAGCTTTACGGGAATCAAATTTCAAGAGGTATTGTAGAAGGCAAATATATACACATAGGAAATTTGATTCCCAAAACGGCCATTTCGAGCCAGAAAGCAGCTTTACGGGAATCAAATTTCAAGAGGTATGGTAGAAGGAGAGTGTATACACAGAGGAATTTGATTCCCAAAACGGCCATTTCGAGCCAGAAAGAGCTTTACGGGAATCAAATTTCAATAGGTGTGTAGAAGGAAATATATACACATAGGAATTTGATTCCCAAAACGGCCCTTTTGAGCCAGAAAGAAGCTTTACGGGAATCAAATTTCAAGAGGTATGGTAGAAGGAGAATGTATACACATAGGAAATGTTGATTCCCAAAACGGCCCTTTTGAGCCAGAAAGAAGCTTTACGGGAATCAAATTTCAAGAGGTATGGTAGAAGGAGAATGTATACACATAGGAAATTTGATTCCCAAAACGGCCCTTTTGAGCCAGACAGAAGCTTTACGGGAATCAAATTTCAAGAGGTATGGTAGAAGGAGAATGTATACACATAGGAAATTTGATTCCCAAAACGGCCATTTCGAGCCAGAAAGCAGCTTTACGGGAATCAAATTTCAAGAGGTATGGTAGAAGGAGAATGTATCACATAGGAAATTTGATTCCCAAAACGGCCCTTTTGAGCCAGAAAGAAGCTTTACGGGAATCAAATTTCAAGAGGTATGGTAGAAGGAGAATGTATACACATAGGAAATGTGATTCCCAAAACGGCCCTTCTGAGCCAGAAAGCGGCTTTACGGGAATCAAATTTCAATAGGTGTTGTAGAAGGCAAATATATACACATAGGAAATTTGATTCCCAAAACGGCCATTTCGAGCCAGAAAGCAGCTTTACGGGAATCAAATTACAAGAGGTACGGTAGAAGGAGAATGTATACACATAGGAAATTTGATTCCCAAAACGGCCATTTCGAGCCAGAAAGCAGCTTTACGGGAATCAAATTTCAAGAGGTATGGTAGAAGGAGAGTGTATACACAGAGAAGGTTTGATTCCCAAAACGGCTCTTTTGAGCCAGAAAGAAGCTTTACGGGAATCAAATTTCAAAAAGATACCAAAAGCTACGGAGCTGTTAAAATGTTTTTTCCGGAGCCTTGTAGCGATGCCTGTCCAACTTGGCAAAACAACCTAAAGAGAAACTTGCGCTTACCTTGCGCCAGACTTGGGTTCAAAACAGGCATTGCAAAGGCAAAAAACTTCACTAAATCCAACCAAACCTTCTATGTGTGTATACATTCTCCTTCTACCATACCTCTGGAAATTTGATTCCCGTAAAGCTGCTTTTCGGCTCGAAAGGGCCGTTTTGGGAATCAAATTTTATAAGTGTATAATTGTGTATACACTCTGCTTCTACCATACCTCTTGGAATTTGATTCCGTTTTGGTAGGTATGGTTCCGTCTGTCCTGCCTATCAGCTCTGAGCCGCTACAGCAGCAGATGTTCACTGATACAGAAAAGAACAACGATATTAATATATCTTGCGCCCGCCCTTGCGCTTTCTTGCGCCTCCCAGGCAAAACGGACTACAAATTTACAACAGCATACTCCATTCATACGTTTGTATAAAACTCCTCTGCGGGGGTTTTGATCGTCACTCATATATATATATATGTCTATAGCACATTATAGCACATTATACTATATATATGTCTATAGCACATTATACTATATATATATATGTATATATAATGCACATTATATCATATCTACCCTACATATCCCCATAGATATCCCCATATGATCCACTGTACCCTCCAGTAATCAAACATCATTCGCGAAATCATCGAACTGGGGGGTGTTCCAGCAAGCTATGGAGCTGATTACCGGAAGGTAATCAAACATAAATCAATATTCATCATATCCATTCATATCCCACAATATCCCATTATATCCTCATGATATATACATGTATATACATATATATATATATATCAGTAATTAATGTTAACGGTACCCATTCATATCCAACAATATCCCTCCATATCCCATTATATCCTCAATATAACATATACAATTATATATATAACCCGGATTACATCCCTATAAATCCTCATTGTTGTTGGTTAAACCCCTGCATCATCTCCTGCTAGCCCGGTGGTTGGTTTTCAACCTCTGTTTCTTCGGACCTCTGAAGCTGCGCCAGGTCACAGAAAGGTGGATCCAGCCGCGCCCACTGTGCGGCAGCCAGATCTGTCAGCTGGACAGGAATCTCCTGAGCAATGCTTGGAAGATACTTGGAAGATCTTGGAAGCCCAATCATTAATCATTAATCATTAACACAGCTCATTTTATCTATATATATATAGATACTGTGGATTAATCATTAAGATGAGCCGTGTTTTATCTAATTTATCTACTCCACAGCGCAAGTTGAGATCCCTGACGGTACGATTCGAGTCAGTTGGGATCATCCGGAGGAGCCAACCCAGAACAACCCAGGTAACTATAACAATTGGTTAATGTTAAGTAAAAACCCTTGAGTCTCTGAGTGTCTCAGAGTTGCTCCATGTTGCAACTACATTTAAATCATTTACCCTCTGGTTATGACATTCACAGTTCGCCATGTTTTTTCGATGGCCCTAATCGAAATAGATGGTTTACCTAGTAATAGCATGGTGGATCTTTCCATGGCTATGTTAGTCATAACCAGATGGTATAGGTTACTAAATGGTTTCTATGTTAAATAACCAGATGGTTAACCAGATGGTAAAGAAAACATCTTCAAACGCAAGACATGGACGCCACGTGAAACAAACGGCGTCCAAGGCTCCAGCCACGGACACCACGAGGCAAAGCGCGCCCAGGCTCCGCATGCTCTGCGCCCACATGGCAGCGTCAGTCGGATCGGGTGCCGAACAAATGTGACACTGCTTCGAAGCAAAAAAAAAGCTGCAAGCGGATGCTGAAATTTTTAGGTCATTGAGGTTGGTGAATCATCCGGAATTCAGGTTTATTGCTGTTTATTGGGTATACTGCTATTTGGGAATGTTACAAAAATGAAATTTATGATGTACCTTCCGGTAATCAAAGGTGGCAGTTGAAAATCATCTGTGAATGAAGGTTTATAGCTGGGAAAGTCCTACACATGAGGATTTTCCATTGCCATGTTTGATTGCTGGAGGGTAGTGATTTCCCATTGCTGGATAAAAAACTTAAGGATCATCTAAGCATTCTTCCTTTCTGAATGCAGGTCATTGATGACTATGATATTCCCATCAATCTTGATACCCTCTGGTAAACTAACATAACTAAGGAAAATCACCATCATTATTGGGAAAACTCACTATAAATGGTCATTTTCAATAGCCTTTTGTATGTTTACCGGAGGGTATATGTTGATTCACAAGGAACGTGAATTTCCAACCCTTGGATCCATCGCGCAATCGACTGTCAATGATGGATATTCTCAATGATTAAAAAAAGGAGCATTTTAAGCAGGAATCATAGGAGACCATTAATATAATTACCCTCTGGTAATTTAACATAGCTATTGAAAATGGCCATTTATAGTCGATTTTCCCATTAAAAATGGTGATTTTCCATAGTTATGTTAAATTACCAGAGGGTAAGTTTTTTTTCAAGCCAAGTTTGCAGGGAGGCTTCCTGCCATTCAATTCTGGGACCCCAAACATCAACTATGACCTGGCCTGACTAAGATGAGGTTCTGCAGATGTTCTTTTTAGGAGGAAAAAAGTGTCCTCTTTTTTGTGCTTCGATCAATCACCATTTTTTTCACCCATTGGTTGTTCCATGACTGCAATTTGACAGACCTGGATTTGGCCATGTGCGGTGTCAATTTCAAGATATGTCAACTGTTCCTACGGGAAGAATGGATCAGAATGGCTGGAAAATCAACTTTTGACAGACCTAGGTCAAGGATTGATGGTGTCCTCATCTTTAATCCATTTCAATCTTAATTCAGCAGGGTGCCAAAACAAAAAAAATCTCCCCTCAACAACAAAGGGACCACAAGCCAATGGGATGCTTCACATCAACATGCGGCTGTAACATCAACAAGGTGACATCACCAACGACTTGATAAGTATCATCTTGATATGAGTATGTAGTACCCTCCGGTAACATAGCGAATTGGAAAATCACCATTTTGAATAGGTAAATCAAATATAACTGTGATATGTTCAATAGCTATGTTAAATTACCAGAGGGTATGATGTATGTGTACCCCTAGATTCTAGGCAGAAACCAAGGTGAACTTCATCGGTTCCTGACCATCCAAACCAGCAGCTGCCAGGCTCAAATCTTTCCAGCAAAACAACGAGGCGGGCGAGCATGTTCTAGTGCCTCAAGAGTCGAGAAAGGATGCTGACACATGTAGCACCCTCAGGGGATCCTCTGGGTAGAGATGGTATTTGTTTCCCTATGTTTTCCAGAGCCCAGAGCCCTGAACCTTTCCGGGTCTGAACTTCCACAACAAATCTGGAGGTCATTGGGGAAAGTCCCCGCGAGAAAACCTGGCAATAGAAAGTTTCCCTGGAAAAAGAACAACAAACACATTGTTGAAAGGTCGGTGCGTATATTATCAGTATCAATCCAATCAGAACACAGTAAGCATCCACTTCGAACATCTTCTCTCTCGGAACTGAAAATAACTTCCCTTCAACGGCATTTTCAAACCATGCCGCCACGCCGCGGTTTATTGGCTTGGCGCTTCCGGTGCTGCTTCCGAATATCCCTCGGCGGCAGCGCTGCCCGCGGCGGCTCCTTGCATGGCCTGTGATGCGACAGTCAACCAGGACCAGGACCACACTGCAACTGGCGAGGATTGGTTGCAAAATGTTGTAAAGATCCGCTGGGTTTTCTTGAAGTTCCACGAAACTTACTTTCCAATCACGGCTTATGTCATTTGAATCCATGTTTAAACACAGCAAATTACCCTCTGGTTATTTAACATAGCCATGGAAAATGACCCATTTGTAGATGATTTTCCCATTAAAACCTCCATTTATAAGGGATTTTCCATGGCTATGTTAAATAACCAGAGGGTATATCAAAAAAACCTCCCAAATCGCCAAATCCCAGGCGAAAATCGGCCATCGCCGCCTGCGCCTTGGCGCGTTCGGCCAGCGCCACCAGCTGCGCCAACTCGCCACGCGTCTGCTGCAGCAGCTGCTGCAGCCGATCCACGCTGGGCAGCTCTGGCAGCTCTGCTAGGGACTCCTGCGGTGGTGAGACACCCATAGCACATGTTGTTCGAAGATTCACCATTTTTAATGGGAAAACCATAGGAAAACCATGGGAAAACCCATAGGAAAAACCATAGGAAAACCGGAAAACCATGGGATAACCATGGGAAAATGAGGATTTACCCTCTGGTAAACATACAAAAAACTGATGGGAAAATCGCCATGCTATTAATGGGAAAATCAACTATTTCTATCATTTTCAATAGCTATGTTACATTACCAGGGGGTAAAACTGGTAACTGTCCAGTTCGCACACAGTTCTAGTTTACCAGAGCTTAAATCCCGTACAGTAAACTCTCCCATCTCAAAAATCCTCATCAAAAATCCGCATGCTTGATAACCATTTACTTGATAATCATTGTTCCAATGATTGGTATCAATGATCATGTTCCAATGAATTGTCAAAATCGTTTTGGGATACTTTTGCTAATTCCCATCTTTTTGATAATTTCCAATGAATTATCTATCAATAATCTATTTTCCCATTGATCATCATCATATTTCCCTCCATTTTCCTATGATTTTCTGCAGGCCTCGCTGGTCTTCTCGCTGAAGATGTCCAAACTTTTGGCGTAGCTGGCGATGGCGTTCCGCAGATCGCCTCTCCCGCGTTGCGTCACTTTTCGTTGGGAGAAAACGAAGGATCGCCAAGTTGGGATATGGGATATGGGCATATGATTATTGTTGTTATTATTATTATTATTCATATGATTGTTGTATATTTGTGAAAATGGGATATTTATAAGTGATAATATGGGATGTAAATATAGATAGATGAACACCATGGAGAAATAGATGGGACATATGATGATGATCAATGGGATTATATGGAAAATAAAGCAAACCATGGATTTGGAGATTTCCTAACATGGGACATCCCTACCACTATAGAGGGGGAGGGCGGGGGGGACAAAACCAACCTGTCGAATTCCACTTTTTTTTGCTTGGAAACCCTGGGATAGTGATCCACCCCCTCAAATGGAATTGTAAAGTAACATTTCTTAACAAGCCTTGGGCACTGGTTAGCAAATACTTGCTCTTAGCTCCTCCGGAGCTAAGCGCAAGTATGATGACGGCAGCGCAATTTTTGGAGGGATGCCATCCCTACACATGTGCTGCTTCAGTCTGACATGTGCTTAGCTCATCCGGAGCTAAGCGCAAGTATTTAATTTTCATCTGCTTGCCAATGACATGGAATGATGAGGAATATTGATCATGCAGAAAACATGATTGCAAAAATGGAATTTTAAAATGAAATTTCAGTACGACTCCCCCCCCCCTCAAATTCCATTTTTAAGAGGGTAGGGATCATGGGACTACCTCCAAATCATCCAAGGCATCCCAAAAAAAACGTTGAGATCACCAAAAAAATACATATCTACGGCCAATGTCAGTACAGCAATAATAAACCATCCCCAAATTTACCGTCTGTATGGCTGGTATAAGCCTTCAATCCATAGGCGTGGTTTATGACTTATGCTTTGCTAACATGAAAATTCTCATATACTCTATATTCCCCAGATATTCCTATATGTATCATACACCACCGTTGCTGGTTCTGAATGGTCAATACTTAAATGGTTCCTGTCCAAAATATTTTGGAACTATCATTTCATCCATTTATATCTCCCATAAACCATAGAATTTACCAGGTTAACGCCATAAACCATGGATATATGGCTTATAGGGATATAACACCATAAAATCACCATTTTTAATAGGTAAATCAACTCTCAAAATGGACCATTTCCAATAGCAAACTGTCAGTTTACCAGAGGCTATTCCCCCAATCAACCATAGAATTGGTTATTAACACCATAAACCATAGATATTCTATGGCTAGTTATAGGGAACACATGAAATAACCATGGAGATTCCCCCTTAAAACCATAGAATTCACCAAGTTAACACCATAAACACCGTAAATCATGGATCTTCGCCATGGCTTCTAGGGTTCTATCGGATTCTTTCACCATAAACCATGGAGATTCCCCAAGAAACCACCGGCTGTGGCCTTCCGCCCGAAAGCAGCGCGCCAGGGCCAGGCCACCCAGGGCCAGCGTGCCATGGCGATCGCCGAAGAGACGCTGGCAGATCTCCTGTGAACCTCGTCTCCGAACACGCTGGGATGGTGAACTGGATATCAGATGGAAAATCCCTTATAAATAGAGGTTTTAATGGGAAAATCATCTATAAATGGGCCATTTTCCACAAATCCATAGTGATTAATGATGGTTAATGATGGTTAATAATAATCTGGTTGGTGGTTTTTCGCCACCCCTCTGAAAAATGATGGAGTTAAAGTCAGTTGGGATGATGAAATTTCTAATACCCTCTGGTAAATTAACATAGACCCTGGCAGTTGTCGGGGTTGGAAGACTAGTTTCCACTATTTTTATTGGTGATTTTCAGGGTCCAACTGTTAATTTACCAGAGGGTAACTAAAACTGAATACTAGATATTTGCATATATATATATATGGATATACTGATATACTGGATATATTGAAATACTAGATATTTGAAAACTGAATACTGGATATACATATATATAAATAATATGTGTGTGGTTGATTCAGATGACTGGATCTACAATTGTATATATATATCACCATGTGTGGTTGATTTGATAGTCCTCTGATGTATTGATTTTTGTTGACGTATGGTTGATTGTGTATCTTGATGTTTGCGTCAATATTTGAATAGGGTCCTCCAATATTCGATCGTTGTATTTTCAACTGATAATCACAAATAACATCAAAGAAGAACAAACTGCTTCAAAACCCACAAATCAGTCACAATCTGTACAAATAGATTGTTTCATCACAATAAGAACCTACAAGAACAAATGATACTGGTACTGATGAAATAAACCTCCAGTTACTCTAGCAAAAACAACAAGAACAATCGTTATCATAGCTAGAGTAACAACGGTTGATGGATTGGGGAAGCCAACCCCCCCTTTTTGGAAAGTGAGAAAATTCTGGGCGACCAATCCAAGGTTGACATTGCTTCCTAGTCCTACGAGGTACCCTCTGGTAAACTAAGAGTTTGCTATTGAAAATTGCCATAGAAATAGTTGATTTACCCAAAAAATGGTGGATCTTTCCAGGTAAACTAACAGTTTGCGAACTGGAAAATCACCATCTTTAATAGGTAAACCAACTATAAATGGGCCACTTTCAACAGCTATGTTAAATTACCAGAGGGATAAATCTCTTGACACTTTGAGTCCAAATGTACTTGGGTTAGAACTTAAGACATCTTCAAAGCCTGCTGAGAACTTACCGGAAATGCTCACCTATATTCAAGCTCCCTTCTGTTTGAGAATACCCTTCGGTAATCAAACATGGCAATGGAAAATATATAAATATACTATAAATGAAAGTTTTAATGGGAAACTCATCCATAAAATGGTGGATATACTTACCAAATGTAATGTTTGATGGAGGGTAACCAGTGCTACTTCAACAATCGTCTCAGTTGGCGACCAAGGGACGCTCGCACAACGCTCGGGCCTCCGCAGCCTTCCCTTGCACCAGCAAACACTGCGCTGCGTTTTGCAAGATCTGAGAGGCCTCGTGGGGGAACAAAGAGGCACTGCACCCAATGAGTGGATTGGTTTAAGGGAAAAATTTAACCGGAAAACCCCATATTTCATGGGAAAATCTATGGTTTCCTGTAGATTTTCCCTTAAACCAATCCGTTGACTTAAATGTTGATGAATGTTGTGCTCCATAACATCCAGATCTGGAAGGGATTTCGCCCATGGCCAAATATGGAATTCCCCACGGGCCAAAAACACGAAAGTTCTTCTCATTCATGGATTTATGAATTACATTTCTCTATATTCCCATTGTAGTCCCAGTCTATGCCCATTGCATTCCTATGATATTCCCATAATATTCTGATTTATAAGCTACTTGGGGGTGCAGGTCAGGGCTTGGCACAATGGGTATCTGCCAATTGGATTTGAACCTCCATAAGTTGGGATATAATTTCTACAACTATGGCTCTATATATATATATATACACATCTACATATACATATGCATATACATACACATCTACATCTACATATATATACATATACATATACATATACATCCCGACGGATCTTTCACCGTCCCATGATTTCTCAAAAACGTCGTTCTCGTGCTAGCCAAACGCACATTCTGGGTCCAAAAAAGTTTCTTAAAAAAAGTTCATCGCAAGATGCTTTCATCAACCCTTCCAGCATTTTGTGGTCAAAAACGTGCCGAGTTCGGTTTTCCTTTTTTCAGCTCACAGCTTTGCCAGGTAGAGGCCCGTTTTGGCCAGCAGGTATCATATCTATATATTTACAAATGTATCATATCTATATATGTGTCCATATGTATGATCGCAATATCGGTGTATGTATACATATGAAGATGCGAATACTCTACAGGTAAGAATCTATATATGCCTCTACGTATCTGTAGTGCAAGCGAACGTTAACATGGCCCACCCCACCCCACCCAACCCCAACCCCATGCGTGACGTAGCATCAACTTCATGACGCAAGTGCAAGCGAACGTTAACATGCCCCACCCCACCCAACCCCAACCCAATGCGTGACGTAGCATCAACTTCATGACGGAAGTGCAAGCGAACGTTAACATGCCCCACCCCACCCCACCCCACCCAACCCCAACCCCATGCCTGACATAGCATCAACTTCATGACGCAAGTGCAAACGAACGTTGACATGCCCCACCCCACACCACCCAACCCCATGCGTGACGCAGCATCAACTTCAAGTGCAAGCGAACGTTGACATGCCCCACCCCACCCCGCCTAACCCCCACCCCAAGAGGTTTAAGATGACATGTAACAAAAATGTCGAATTTGTGGGCCGGTAAAAGATCCGACTGCATATACATATACATATATAAAATTATATCACATATATATATAATTATACCACATATATATATATATAATTATATTACGTATATATATATATATACATATCATATACACACTTAAATACATATTATATATAAACACCAAAATCATGGCTCCACTGCACCATAAGTAGGCCGCTTTCATTACCTTTCCAACATGAAACACCCAGGCCCCGCCTGATGAGTCGCGACCTTATCATCTCCGTTGGTCGCTAAGCGGTACGCCTCCTGGACGAGTCTCACTGCGGAAAAAACAGGGTGGAATCAAGTTATAAGTACCCTACAGTTACCCTCTTGTTATTTAACATAGCCATGGAAAATGGCCCATTTATAGATGATTTTCCCATTAAACCTCCATTTATAAGGGATTTTCCATGGCTATGTTAAATAACCAGATGGTATGGCCCTTTACCAGTTATAAGTACTAACAAAACCCCATTTATAGAGTGTATAACTCCATTTATAACATTTTATAACCAGTTATAACTCATAAACGGCCATAACTGTATGCAGTGGTGGAATTCTAGTGAGTTGTGTTTTTCTGTATCCCATTGGGACTGGAATATCAATAGCTTTCATGATGATAGTTGATGATAGTTATGATAGTTGATGTATCCATCCTCTTTGCAGGTAAGCTAGGGAACTGCTGGAACCACTGACTAAGCCTGTAAGCATCGTTCACAAATGCCCTCAAGTTCTTGCAAGGGACACTCTGGGCCAGTTCACATGTTGACATGTTGAGGAACCAGTTTTGTCAAAGATTTGCGGCTTCAAGTAACCACAATAGCAGCTACCATCAAGTGCCCGAGAGAACTTTAGGAAGGGATACAAATAGAATAAATAGAATCAAATCAGGCTTAATTACAAATGTTTACAACATCATTTGCATGAATCTGCCATGTTTTTTTTTTGGGGATGTGTTTCAAAATTTATCTATTCCGAATCTGCATGATTCCTCTTCAGGACCTTTACCACTGTCACGTGCTTCAGCGTCCTGAAAAGACGAGGATGCTTCACCTAACCTGGCTTCGGATGGCTGTCATGGGAAATGCTGGTGGGATCTGCTGGCTAAATCCCATGTCTTTATATCTACCCTTTGGTAAAGGAACATAACTATGGGACCCGGGAAATCACCATTTTTATGGGAAAATCAGCTATAAATGGCAGTAAACTTTTACATAACTATGGGAAATCACCATGCTATTTTTATGGGAAAATCAACTATTTCTATGGCAATCTTCAATAGCTATGTTTACCAGAGGGCACACTAGACTGTACACCCTTTCAAAAACTCCATGCCATCTATGCCCGCACAAACTGTCATTTGGCAAATCACCTGAGTTTACGGGACTTTTTCCCATCATGCTGATGCCTTACAAGGACGTGCCCAGGGTGCCCGGGCCGGCCTGCCAGCATTCTTTTGCGCGATGCCAAGGTTGTTGTGGGCATTGGACAGTGCGGATCTTTCCTGGGCAGCTGGACATAGCTGGACAGCTCCGGCAATCAACAATATTCAATGATGGCCAGCTGGGAGATCCCCTATAAATGGAGGTTTTGATGAGAAAACCAACTTTACATGCGAGACTTTCTAGCCAGATGGTAATTCATGCAGCCAAATCATGCCCCCTCTTTGCCACCAGCCAAAAGCGCGACAGAATGTGGAAAATCTTCCGTGTTCACAATTTGACCGTACTACCCGGCTGCTTCGCTGTGTGGATCTTGTTGCAGATCACAGCGAAGCTCTCAGAGATCTGTTTGACATCCATCCCCCGCACTGCCGCGATCAGCGTCCTCCAAAATGTCCACGCTAAACTCCTGCAGTTCTAGCTGTACCACTGCCTGTAACAGCAACGATGGGAGCCAAGCATCAGAGTTGATTCCTGACACTGAACTCAATCATTTGAAAATAAATGGAAGTTCCCAAACAATGAATTCTTTGGTTCAATAGTTCCACAATGTTCCGTAGCATCCGAGAAGATGTGTCGGAAAATTATCATCGCTCCGTCAACAGCAGGGGATGCACCAAAACCACCGATTGCGCCGGAGAATCCATGCTGGACAAACTGGAAGAAACCGCAGCCCAGTATGGCTTTACAACAAAATCCTCCATGCTTTCTATCATCCGTTGACAGGATTTCTCCCAACACACAAGATACAACTGGTGGAAATTTGGCGAACAAAGAGGGAAAATCACCGATTCCCCCCTCTTATGGCTATCATTTGCTTGGAATACCTTGCAGTGACCATGATTATGGTTAATGAAGTCCCTAAAAAATCTAAAAACCCAATTGTTGATGGTTAAATTTTGGTTAAATCATGTTGAATCACCATTAATCGTCATGAATCCCATGAATGGTGAATATGGTTCCCCATGGATCCTGGTTGCCAACCCTGGGATGCCGCGGAAACCACCTCCCAACTGGAAACTGCATCAGCCCACTGCCGTAGTCGCAGGTGCACCTGGGTACGGTGCCCCAGTTCGGAATCGCTAAGTTGGTGCCAAAAAGTCCAATATCTAGGGTTGATTAGGGGGTTATATCATGTTATATCGAACTAGTTAATGGCGGATTATAAACCAACTCATAACTGGGGGAACACCACTTTGTAGCTGTTGAAGAGTATGTTCCTGATCAGTCCCTGATAGTTGGGAGATTCTTAAATTAGATTGATTACCCTCTGGTAAACTAACATAACTATGGAAAATCACCCTTTTTAATGGGAAAATCCACTGTAAATGGCCATTTTCAATAGCTATGTTAGTTTACCAGAGGGTAATCAACCCGTGGGGAATGTCAAAAAAAAAACGACCCATCAGACTCCAGGCGGAACTGCACCCATTTTTTGGCGATAGTAAACCCATCCAACATCACTAAAAAATCGATAATCAACAGTCAACCCATCATATCCCCATGTTTCCCACCATTTTCCCATAGGTTTCACCAATTTTTCGGACGAAATTTCCAAGCTTTCCCCATAGTTTTCATGAGTTTTCATCATTTTTCACTGGATTTCTTCAGATCTCAGCATTTTCCCCATTTTCCCTAGGATTTCCCCTGGTTTTTCCCAGGTTTCCATAGGTTTCCCCTAGTTTTTCCAGGTTTCCATAGCGCGCCTTGCCCTGCAACGACCGGGCGCCGATCTCCTCGCGCCGCTGCCGGTGACGCTGCGCCGCCTGGACGGCCTCCGCCAGCAGCGGCAGCGCGGCGCTGGGCGAGGCGTCGGCCAGGGCGCGGGCCTAAGGGATGGATAGACATTTTATATAGTGGTTATATAACTGGTTGGTGGTTTCAACCCATCTGAAAAATATTAGTCAGTTGGGGTTACTATTCCCAATATATGGAAAAATAAAAAATGTTCCAAACCACCGACCAGATAAGTTATATATGTGGTATAATATGATACCATTGGATATATATATATATATATATGTATGCATATATATATATATAATGGTTATAAAATGGTTATATATATATATATGATGGTTATATATAATTAGACAATTATAATGGATATATATATATATATATGTGATGGTTATAACTATATCCATAGAATAGATATATATATATCCAATGGTAAATCCATATGGTATTTGTATGTGGATATTCACATATATAATCATATATATATATATACATATATATATACATATGGATTGATATTGAGACATGTTTCCATAATAATGGGTGTTAAAGGCCACAATATTGATGGCCATGATTGATATATGGGAAATGGGTGGTGTATATTATAGTGTTTTATATGATAATAGTTTGTTTTGATTAAAGGTTGTTAATGGTTGTATATCATATTTCTCCCAAGCAATTACTAATACATATGTATATATATATATATTTATTTATTTAATGGCATGATTAATTTACATGAAATACCTCCCAGGTATTATGGTATTATTTAATGATACCTATTAAATGGATATGGAATTCATGGTATATATTTCTATATATCATCCTATACTTCCATTGTATATGTATATGTATATATACGGTGTATATATATATATATGGTGTCATTATATGTATAAATAAAACATGATGATGTAAATAAATAATGTGTTTACATTAATATATACATGATGGATTATATATATATATAATTGTTGTTGTGATATATGAATATATATATATATATATCTATGTAATAGATACCATCTAATATGGATATCTCTATATATCCTATGGTGTATGTATGGTGTATATGGATATAGTTGGTACCCGGCGCATAGACGGCCGTGGACCGAAATACATATTTTAGCAAAAGGGGGTTGGGTGGGGTGGGCGGGGATATTAACGTTCATGTACCTTGCCTACATACGTGGATGCTACGCTGCTGCTACGTCACTGGGCATGGGTGGGGTGGGGGGGATATTAACGTTCATGTACCTTGCCTACATACGTGGATGCTACGCTGCTGCTACGTCACTGGGCATGGGTGGGGTGGGGGGGATATTAACGTTCATGTACCTTGCCTACATACGTGGATGCTACGCTGCTGCTACGTCACTGGGCATGGGGGGGGTGGGGGGGATATTAACGTTCATGTACCTTGCCTACATACGTGGATGCTACGCTGTTGCTACGTCACTGGGCATGGGTGGGGTCGGGGGGATATTAACGTTCATGTACCTTGCCTACATACGTGGATGCTACGCTGCTGCGAATTTTTTGGAACACTTGGAAGACCTCCTGTCGCAGGATTGATGCTGTCAGATGAGGAAAAAAAGAAGCAAATCCTGGCATAGACAAAGTAGTTACGTCATTTCAAAAAAGCATTAAAAGTATCGTTTCGCTGAGGCGAAAACGCCATATAGCTAACTTTCCAATGGAATTCAGCCACAAAAAGTGTATACACCTGAAACTTGAGAAATCCCCTTACAAACGCACAGAAAATCAATGCTGGATGATACTCAATCTTCATTTTGAGCCACGGCCGTCTATGCGCCGGGTTCCTAGTTACATCTACCATAAACCATAGTGAAGCTACTCACTTGTTTCTCATCATTTTCCCTTATGGAGAGGTTGGAGATTGTTTTCCTCGTTGTTGGTGGATTTAGGTTCGTGGATTTACTCGATGATGTTACTCTATTATATGCTGGGGAAAAAAAAACTGCCCTTTTGGGAATACCCTCTGGTAAACAAACATAGCTATTGAAAATGGCCATAGAAATAGTGGATTTACCCATTAATAGCATGGTGGATCTTTCCCATAGTTATGTAAACCTTTACCAAAGGGTAGATCCGAGTTTTTCAGGGAAATTGTGCCTGGAATCATCCCTGCCAAGAACTTGGCAGCCTGGTTCTGGGTTCTGGTCCTGCCAAGGTGCTTGATCTGTCAAGGCTTTAGCACCACTGGGTCCCGCAGACTTTGCTGCGTCCTCCTCCTCCTGACGGGACGCCATGAGATCACAACGGATTGGTGGGAAAATCTTAACCGGAAAATCCCAGGATTTTCTGGAAAAATAACATGGTTTCCGGTTTTCAGATTTTCCCACCAACCCATTGATGAATTTGATGTCTGCATTACCTGTACTACTCCAAATATAGCCATTCATAGTTCCTGATAAAGGGCGCCACACCAAATCATACAATACGCAAGCGGTACAAAGGGATCCTCCACGACGTGGGAGCATCCTTCATTTTTGTGAGCTAAAAGGATCCAACAACCATAGTCACCAACCTCTTGGGTGCAAAAAAACACATCTAAACAAAAATGAATGCCATAAAAATTGAGGACATACCCGCTATCTCCCAATCATCACCCCGAATCGCTTACGTTAGTATTGGACATTGAGGAAAGATGTGTGTATATATATATACGCATAAAACAAATATCCCAAGATTCTGTAGTATATAATTAGCAATCTCAATAGTCAATAGATATCAATAGTATATATACCCAATAACAATATCCCATGGAGTGCCCCACAAAAAAGGTATAAAAGATCAGCTTCTACACCAGCCAGGTCGGACCAGTCGTCTCCTGTTGCCTCTTGGCCTCCAATTTCGCCACGGCACGGTCGATTTCTTTGCCTTTGGAAGGGAGATCACCATGATCATCGACGGGGGGCTGAACAATCTAGATGAACACAATGAACACGTAATAGTTAGAGGATATTCAAGGTGGTGCCCCATAGTTTGCGAAATTCGATAAGTTGGTTTATCGTTTATATAACTAGGGGATTTAGAGGGGTTAAACCGGGGTATGGATATGTCAAACTAGTTGTATGGGCTTGCAAACCAACAAACATAACCATATCATTGGAGAACAACTGGGCTGCTCTCATAACATCTGGGCGCCTTTGAGTCACCCACTACCAAAGCCTCAAGCCCTCCCTCTGTGAGAACCGGCCTAGCTGTAGCAATGCTGGCTCCTCTGTGGTGGAAGGCAACCGGCATTTATAGGGGGCCCAATTGATGTAATTGATGTGACCCCCTGTTCTATTGGTCGCTTCCCACCAAGATTCCATGCAAAAATTACTTTCGGAATCTTTCGGACATTTTCCAGCATCAGCTGCGCCTTTTTTTTACCCCGGCACCCGGTCCTGTGGATATCTGTTCAGTCCCAACTTCAACGCCTCTCTCGCTTCCAAACAGCGACCGCGGCGTAGTCGGGCACGAGCCAGTTGGAAGTGACCCCTGGGCTCATGGCACGGTGGGGACAGCGGGAACCACCGGAAAACTCAGGAGCTGAACCATCAAAAAACTGATTGGAAGATGCCTCTCCACACAACATATATGGGTTGAGAAAAAACATTAACATCATATTAACATCATAAAACATCATTAACAATCATTCATCAACCAATTTTTTGGGTGATTTACATATATAAACATATATTAACATATATGAACAAATATTAACTATCATTAGCATATATTAACATATATCAATATATATATATATATATATATTCAGCATCATTAGTTCACCATGTTTTTTGGGATCTGTGTATCCCAACCATGGCCCCATGGCCCCATGGCCAAGGCGCTTGGAGGAAGCCGCCGTCGTCGTCGCGGTCGTCGTAGCATCCTGGAGCTCCACGGCCGTGGTGGCGTCGTGTTCCGCGTCCTTCCAGAGCTCCAGGGCCGAGTTGGCAATGGCGCGGTTCCTGGGCGGCTGGCGCTGGATGGGTTGGAGGATGATGTGTTGGTCAAAACTGTTATGTCATAACTTAATCATCATTTTACCTGTTGAACATGATTTAGTTTTGACAGTTGATCATTTTTTCCTAGTTTGGTGGGCTCAATCCTTCTGAAAAATATCCCAGTCTGGTTGGGGAAAATAAAAAATGATCCAAACCACCAACCAGAGAACATATTATGATAATTAATGACGGTACAGATACCGTCATAACAACCATTATAACCAGATAGATCATGATCTTTGGTATGAATATAACCTGATAGATTATAATGATTGTTATAGGATATATGATCATGATCATTCTAGCCAGCATCAAACATAGCCAGTTGATCATGATCTTCATATGTATTCAGCAACCAACTTCAGTGTTTTTCGGAGCATCTCCACTGAGTTGGATGACGCTCCAACCGTAAGTTTGGGGAGGGTTGGGGTTGGGGAATGTTGTTGATAATATGAGCTGTATGATGATTATTGCGCGTTTTTCCCGGAAAAAAAAAAAAAACATTGTTGTTACTATCACTTTTCATTATTGTATTTATGATTAGTATTGTTATTATTATCTTGGATTGCTAATACTTCTTATGATTATTAGTATTGTTATTTTTCATATATTTATTACTATTATTAGTACTATTCAATATATATATATGTGTGTGTTCTATATTTATGTGTATATATATATATTACCATATCACAATTGGATGATGATGATGATGACGATGATGATGATCATCATCATGATAATGACTATATTAGTATTATCATCATCATTCTGGTGATCATGATTACGATGATCATCATGATTATTATGATTATCATGCAGTATTTGTGTCCCTATCACTATTGGATGATGATTATGACATGTTATCTGATTGTAATGATGCTTGTGGATATGATGATGCTTGTGGGTATGATGATGATGATGATGATGATGATGATTAAATTAATATATAATAATAACAATAATAGCAATTATTGTTATTGGCAGTGATTTGTATTGGTATGGTGATGATTGCTATTTGTTATGTTTGATAATATTCGAATTAGAACCATGTGTGTGTGGTTTGAAGATTATTAGTATGGTTGTACATTGTTGCATCTTGTGCAAATCTATAATTACACATATAACTTTACTTTTCTACAAATGATGATGATTGCATGCTCCATCCCCCCACATCAACCCGGCAAGTGGCAAATGGTAGGTGGCGTTGTTGGGGTCAATCTTGATGGCCTTGCTGTAGTACTTGATGGCCTCGCTGTCGCCAAAAACAAGTTCTCGGCATTTCAGGACATTGCGGTACGACCGTATCATCATTCCAAATTTTCCAAATTTCAAAGCTTCTTCCATTTTTCCATGCGTTGACCACCCTGACCACACCTTGGGGTACTTCTTCTTCCCCATGGCACGGTTGCCCTTCTTCTTTTTCATTTCTGCGTCGCTGGTGCTGCCAGAACTCTCCTGCCGAAACCGCTTGAGGGACTGGTTGGTGGGTGTCTTCCAATATCTCCCAAGAAAGAAATAGGAAAAACGAGTTCCATGCAGAAATGGGCTAGTGACGGCCAGTGGGATCCCAATGTCCGATCCACAGCTTATGAGAAAATTCTAGATGGAGTGAGTTCGTTTCAAGCATTGATTGATCCGAATAACTTGAGCCTCTGCAAGGATCAACCCAGCACAGAAACCCGCAAACGAGCGAGCTTTCGAAAAACCACACGAAAAACAACATGAGTGTAGTACTGAAGCACCCTCCCAAATCAACTTATAAGATGTATAGGTATAATATGTACAATGAACCCCAATAACATGCAGTTATGACCCGAAATACCAGTTATAAGTCAGTGACCCCCAAATCATCCATTTATAGATAAAATTCCATTATAAACCATCCAGCTTTTGGGGTAGCTCCATTTTAGGAAACCTCCATTTAGAAGTTGCCACAAGGTCCCCATACTTAGCTAAATTGGTGCCAGTAACTCCAATTTCACTATGGTTTATGGTCTGGGCAAATGATAATATTTCACTAAGCTGAATTAAGGCCATTTGGGGATGATTTCCCTTATTAACCATGATTCCTAGATATATTGACATACTTATTATGGCACTATGTTTTTTTTCAGCCAACAAACATCACTGGGGGGGGGCATTTATAACTTGCCACCAGTTCAATAGGGTCACCTCATCACTCGTGGTAGGCGGCGTGGGTGGTGTCTGCTTGCATCCGAAGATGTGCGACATGGCGGCGCAGCGCGCGCAGCGCGTATCGGCCAGGCAGGACTGATGGAATGCTTCAAGAAATGGGGATTCATGAATAGCATATCCTGGCAAATAGAGGGATGCATATTATATATAGATAGATAATAGATGGATATGTTTTAATAAACATATACAGTTAAACATATACAGTTATAATACATATATATATATATAGATACATATTTATATAGAGAGATATACATATTTGAATACACACACATATATATATATATATCATGATATATTTCATACCAGTGGTTTGTATTGAAGAAACCACTGATATCAAGGAACATCCTGGGTTTTCGGGTAGGTTGGCTCATAAGGGACCCCAATAGCTGGATGGTTTATTTCATGGAAAATCATATTAAAATGGGATATGAAAATGGGAACATGATGGGAATATTATGGGATTTTATAAAATGAATAATTATATCTATAAATGGATGATTTGGGGGTACCCCTATTTTAGGAAACCATTAAATGGTTATCATGAACCATAAATGGGAGTATCATGACCCATCTATAAATGAATGATTTAGGAGTATCCCCATTTTGAGAACCCACCATAAATAAATACCTCGAAAATATAGGGAATGGGGAAAGAACCGTTTCAGTACCTATGGTGAGAGTTTTTGTTTGGCTGTTGTCATCTCAAAGCTTAACCATCTATGTCACAGCGGTGCTTGGAAAATGTTGGTGTGGTGTTGGGCGCAAACAGCTACATGGATTTGGCTGTTTGGAGTTTTGAGCCCCAGAGCCATGTGTCTTTTTGCGCATGTGTCCAACCAAATGCCAGCCCTGAAAATCTACCGGGACTAGCTTTGGTAGGGGAAGCAAACCAGGGTTGCTTTATTATTGGTTGTGCCAGAAGACCGAGATGGTGTTGCAACAACCCTGCCATACGAGATGACGACAAAATCTGCAAGGCAGCCCACAGCTTTGATCCCAGTCCTGATAATCTATCCCTATCTTGGGGATAAGTTATGACAAGTTTCCCTACTTCATCAACTAACCTCGCTATTTGACTCGGGGCTATACCTCGCATCCTGTAATCGCACCATTTCCTTATGGCGTAACGGGACAGCGAACGGGACACGGGTGATCCACAGGGCGAGGAAGGTTCGAGTGGCGCATTGTTTGCGAGACTTGAAGAATTCAGCTGATGTCCCACAATTGCAGTCAGCTATCCACTGGCTATCCACCACAAAAAGACCCAATATAGAAGAAATGAGAAACAATTTTTTTTGGATCCACATGTATCATACATCCACCTCACACCATCACCAAATTCACATCCCCCAACAAAAACACACAGAAAACAATCAGAAAACAATCCACTTCCAGAACCTCCCAGAGATCTTTGTCGCCCTTAGAGGAAATCCAATCCCGCCGTGCCGGCCGCGTCGGGTCCCAGCGCGGGCTCGGGAGGTGCTCGCGGAGGCGGTTGGCTCAGGCGCCAGTACTGCTCGCTGGAACCGCTGGAGGGGGTCCAAGAGACCTGACCATTGTGTTCCTGAGCTGGTCAATGGCCATTTCAGGAACCTAAATTGGAGGTACCTACCATATATAAGGCCTTATATGGTACTAGCGTACCTCCATTTTAGGATCCTGGAATTCCCATTGAGCTGAGCTATGACTATGGCATACTATGGCTATATAGTGGGATATCCCATATAGTAGATATAGTGGGATATCCCATAATATATCATATATCCGATATCCCTTTTTAAGATGTTTCCCTATAGATATGCCCACTATATCAATGGCCATGACTCAGGAACCGATTGATTGGAGGTACCTACCATATATAAGGCCTATTTTTCAGGGCTATGTAAGGGAATATCCCCACAAAATATGGCCAAACATATGGTACAGTACCTCCATTTTAGGATCCTGGAATTCCCATTGAGCTGAGCTATGACTATGGCATACTATGGCATACTATGGCTATGGCGGTTCGATGTTTTTTTTGATGAATATTCCTATGGGTTATATACATTAATTGCTATGTCATAATTGCTTAATGGCTATGGGTTATAAACCATATAGTAATATTCCTACGGGTTATAATTGCTTCATCGCCCAATAAACATCAAACCATTTAGCATGACACAGAGTATCAACAGAGCGACTTTCGGTGCTTGAGTTGAGCTACCTTGGTGGGATGAAAAATTGTGATTTAATGGAATTTCCAGGGGTTCAATGGGATAAGCTGTGTAAATCAGTGATTTATGGGCGTTTCATGGGATATAACTGATATAACCAACTAAATAAGATATAATATAATGGGATATAATGGGAGTACAAAGCCAAGATTTGTTTTTGTCGAAACATGCTTGTTTTCCTCCGGTTTTGCTCTTACAGTCTTCCTTCTTGTTGGGTAAATCAGTAAATCCACGAACTAAATGGCAATTTTCTATGTCGCAAACTGTTAGTCATTACCAGGCCGGGTAATTTTAAAACATGTCAAAGCCCATCCATGCCCATTGCCCCCCCTCTCGGCTCTCCAAGTTGCGGTGAGAAATTTGGGGTGCGGACAGGTGGTCCGGATGCTGAAGTGATTCACGCTGGGTGAGCAGAACTGCTTTCCTGTGGAACTTGGCGCCGGTTGCCCAGGGCGCCACATTAAAAATCTGGGAGAATCTGGGAGAAATCTGGGATTCGAAATCGTCTCTATGGTTCACTTAAAGCTCACATCTGTCAGGGAGGAAGGCTGTTTGAACATGATTGAACAGTGGCCCACCCGCTTTGTAAAGTGGATAGAATGAGAACCAGCTTTATAGTATAATTACCCACAGACGCCGTGTGTTGCCCAAACATTAACATTGAGAATGTCGTGCTGTCGACTATATGACAGGAGAGATTGCAGAAAATACTGCGTATACGCAGTGTTTTCCAGTTTAGGGTTCAAAGTTTTCAGAGCCTAGGTTTTAGGGTTTAGGGTTTTAGAATTTGAGGTTTTAGGGTTTGGGGTTTTAGGGCTTGGGGTTTTAGGGCTTGGGGTTTTAGGGTTTTGGATGGTTTAGGGGTTTAGGGTTTAGGGTTCGTCGTCTGGGAAATCTCAAAAGACTGGCCCTGCGCAGGTGTTTGAGCATGTTGAAGGATAATGTTTAAAGATGTTTAAACGCCATTTGAACCTTCCGGGCAACACAGCGCCTGGCCGTATAAATAGGGTCCCAAACAAAAAGGGCTCCAAAATGGGGGTTAAATCCTACACCAGTTGGTGGATGGTTTATCCTGTTATAATCCCACTATTCGCAGTGTTTCATAGCTGTCATAGCTCTCAAAAGTCACCAACTGGTGCAGGATTTCTCCCATCCACAGTATGTTCGCAATTTTCATCATTGATAATTCAGGGGTGCACGGACCTACAGATACTATAGATTCTATACCCCAGATGCCACTCCCCAACGCCAAGGGGCCACACATGCGCACAGGTTCCAGCTTCAGGCAGTAGTTGCAGAAGGGCGTCAGCACTCCATCAGTGGAACAGTCCAAATCCTCCAAGCTGGGTGAATCAAAAGGGAAATGCTGGGTTATATATGTGGTTATAACCTCAATGATGGTTAATGATGGTTAATGATGGTTGATGATATGGTTGATGATATGGTTAATGATAATGTTAATGAAATGGTTAATTATATGGTTAATGATATGGTTGATGATTGTTAATGAAATGGTTAATTATATGGTTAATGATATGGTTGATGATTGTTAATGACATGGTTAATGATATGGTTAATGATATGTTAATGATATGGTTAATGATATGGTTAATGATATGGTTAATGATATGGTTAATGATATGGTTAATGATATGGTTAATGATATGGTTAATGATATGGTTAATGAAATGGTTAATTATATGGTTAATGATATGGTTGATGATTGTTAATGACATGGTTAATGATATGGTTAATGATATGGTTAATGATATGGTTAATGACATGGTTAATGATATGGTTAATGATATGGTTAATGATATGGTTAATGATATGGTTAATGATATGGTTAAGGATATGGTTAATGATATGGTTAATGATATGGTTAATGATATGGTTTTCCCCAATGATGATTATGGTTAATGATGGTTATTTAATGTTATTAATACCTCTGAAAAACTGATGATTAATGGTTCACTGGTTGGTGGTTGAGCCCTACCCCCCTAAAAATGATGGAGTTCGTCAGTTGGGATGATGAAATTCCCAATATATGGTAAAATGAAAAATGTTCAAAACCACCAACCAGTATATAATGTATATAAACAGTCTATCTTCACTTCACCCTGGCCATAGTTTGAAGTGATTTTCAAGTTCCACCCTTCAAAGTGTTTCACACATCACTCGTTAGGCGTCGGCTGGAAGATGCGGTTCCGAGCTGTGCCTGCAGGCGGTAATGATCCATCAGCGTCATCAATGGCAAGGCTTCATCTGGTTGGTTGCGATCTGGGTGTGGCCGGTATAGCAACAGACGTGGAGAGGACTTACCACCTTGGCTGAGGATAGCTGTGATGCTGCGATGTCGGGAATCACCCACCAATATCCCAACTTTCAGGTGTTTCGAGTCAAGAAGGACAATATATGAACCTACGCCATGGACTATGGATTCCAAAGGCCACTCCTTCTTGGAAAACGATATGTGTGTTTTTGCAATCTGTCGCATGCTTTGCGCAAATTCCAACATTCAAATCCATAAAAAAAAACTCCGCAGTGGATTCTGCCCAAAAAGCCTTGCACATTTCGCGTATAGTCAGGGGAGTACATATAGGCCCCCCCGAGGCAGTCTGAGTCTTCACAATGCAGCTGCCATCGCACCACTGGATTTTGCTCATCCTCATCTTGGCAAAGGACATGGGCCAATGGAGGGCTGTGATGGCTTCCAGTCATGGAAATTGGGCCTACCTCTCTTAGTTCCACTTCATTCTTCTGGGTAAATTATAATAATTCACTAATCTGAAATAAGGCCATTTTGGGATGATTCCCCTTATTAACCATGATGATTGGTGGAAACCATTGATGGAAACCATTGATGAAAAGTGAGGAGAAATCATCTCATTCTTACCATCAATGACGATTGAAACCACCATGAAAAAAACGTTGAATAACCACTCATATCACCATTGAATAACCATTAATATATAATATATAACCATAATATACCATCAATAATACCATCAATAATACCCATTCTCATCTCATTCTTACATGATTTACTTCCACCAAGTTCCAAACAAACCCGAGCATCGTCGAAGGGGAGTTCCAAACGATGATCCGAGTCTCAGTTGGTCACCTAGAGGAGCTGGATCCCAGCTCCGAAGTTGGGGTTTCACCCCAGACTTTCCCCACCAAAATCAACCAACATGAAAAACATGATGAAGATCCTCACATTCATCATGAAGTCGCATGACAACATGAACAAAAAATGAAGCATTTTGGATTTTTTTTAAAAAAAAAACATCCAGAAATTCTTCAGGCTCTGTCAATTTTTAGATGCCCTCTGGTTATTTAACATAGCCATGGAAAGATCCACCATTTTATAGCTATGTAAACCATCTATTTCTATGGGCCATGGCTTCCATGGCTATGTTAGTCATAACCAGATGGTAATGGTGAAGACACCCTCAACACGTATTCCTCCCAGATTGCACCGGGCGATGCGCCTCAAAGGGTTCACCATCCAGGCTGGACGTTTTGCGGAAGGACGGTGGAGGTTGTGGTGGTCCATAGCTTCCATCGTTCGGCTCCTGTGGGGTGCTGAGTTTTCCACCTGTTTTTCCCCAAAGCCATGTATTTTTCCCATAGTTCCATAGTTTATCATAGTTTCATATGCCATAGCTATTGTTAGGCTTATCATATCCCATTGTTACTGGTTGGTGCTGGTGCATTTTCACCATCTTGAAAAATGATGGAGTGAAAGTCAATGGGAAGGATGACATCCCATATTATGGGAAGGATGACATCCCATATATGAAATGGAAAATAATCCATTCATCTTTGAAACCACCAACCAGAGAATAAATACATCATAAACACATCAGATCACATCAGCTACTTGAACTTCGATGTTGAACAAACTCTTTCGAGTGTGTCAACTGCCGGCACCGGTGCAACTGCGTTCTGAAAAGCGCTGCTCAATGCATGGAGCAAAGACGGCATGGCTAGATGGGCGTGCTGAAGATCATTCAAAGGGAGATGGATGATGTCAATGCACCCTCTGCTTGTTACCATTTGTTATACCATAACCATGGAAAATATGGGAAAATCATGGAAAATCACATTTTTTTATATTTGTTAATAACTGTTAATAGGTACATTGGTGCAGTAACTCATCAAAAGGATATCTCAAGTGTGAGCCAACCAACAGGTGAGCCAATCAGCGCTTCAAAAGTTGGTCGCCAAACATGACCAGATCGAGCCGCCGTGTTGGCATCCGACTCACCGAGAGTTGTGCTACGAAAATTGTGGATGCCAAATTGGCCAACACCAATCAATATGTTAGTATAGCAGTAGTAAATCTATGGTTAAAGAATTGGATGATGGGAAATTTTCACCGGAAACCCCTATATTTGATGGTAAAAACCCATGGGTTTCCGGTGAAGATTTTCGCAAGAAAACCAATCCATTGATATGGTTATACCGGCTGAAAGGGGAAGTTGCGATGAATTTCTCTGGGCTGTTGACCGCACCAGGCTGAAGCCAAAAAGAGCGGCTTTGAACCGGTGTTCTGTGAATGTTCGTCCAAGGAAAAGGTATCCAAATGATACCCCTGGAAAATGCAAAAAAAAAAAACGAAATTTAAACTCAAAAACTATGGAAAAAAACGAGTCCATACTTTTGCCAAAGTGATGTGCTCAAGCGGACTTTTGTCGGAAAAAGGTGCGCAGCATCGCGATTCGAAAGGGCGACGCAGGGCGACGCATGGCGACGCGGTCGGCGACGCATGGCGACGCGGTCGCCGCATCGCCTGTTGAATTGCCACGAGGTCTTCCAAGATTGTCTCACTGCATGTGGCAAGCTTACAATTTAACAAAGCATTTAATCAATGGTCATTTCATAGGCCCATAGGCCCTCAAAACTAGGCCTTACATTGTGGCAGGTAGCTCCAATTTAGCTGAAATGGCCCCTGATCTTTTTTTTGCATCAGCCTATGAAAATCGAAAGGGACAGAGATCTTCACCCATGTTCCGGGCCTAAAGCTGTCCTGTGGAGGATCCTTCTTGGTCAGTGGAATCAGATCGCTTCGCAGCGATCACAGATGCTCCAGAACGTAATTCTGATGGTATCTGTATATGAGCTGATGTTAGTAATAGTAAACCATCAATATGACAAATACTGAAGGGAATTCTGTATATGAGCTGATGTTAATAATTGTAAACCATCAATATGACAAATACTGACGGGTTGACTTAAACGAATGCGAGGAAAGCTTCGCATTCGCATTCGCAAGAATAAACCAGCCATATGATGGTTTATACCATGGTTTATTCCATCCATTGATATCCATTTATGGTAAAATTGGAGATGGTGGATCCTATTTTCTGTACTACCGTAACGTGCAGCATCAGCCGCAGCAACTTCTTCAGCCGGAAAGACCACGAGGAGTCACCGAGAGTTGGGTGAAGAAATTTCTTCCAAGAGGCGAATTCCATGCAGGAAAATGGAACTTGGAAAATTCACAGGGGCCCTGTGGAAAATTTTGGGAAAAGATCAAGTTATGCAAAAAGATCACGCAAAAAGCTATCGTCTTCCCAGAAAAAGATAAAAAAAAGATCAAGTGATGCAAAAATATACTCAAACTGACTCCAGTTTCATCGCCTTGAATCTCTATGGGATCAACTGCTGCCATGGCCCATGTCTAGTCGTGGCCGCATTTAAAACGCCGTAAAAAATCCGGCTCCTTGGCGTCATGGCATTAACTCTTCCAGGCTGTCCTGATGGCTGGTTGAACATGATACCACCGGCCTATACCATGGACCGTAACTATGTACAAGTTTTAGATAACTTTTACATCCTATCATATATTGTACATTACTATACTCAACTGGAATATATATATATAATGCTTATATAAGTTTATTTACACATACGTATATATATATATATAAATACATACAACTATATATAAACATATTTTTAAAAAAATAGATAAATATTATAACTATAGTTTCTTACATATTGCGGGCAATAAAAACAAGCGGTCATGCAGGCAGCCAATATTTGAATCAGTGGAAAGCCGTGGAAATGCCGCAGCCTACCCTCTTCAACTGGCCCAACTAAAGGGGAGAATAATTCTGGGTGCAGTTCCACTAGTAACTGGATCTTAGAAAAGTCGTTGCAGGATGTTGCAGGGATGATATCCCAAAAAATTGCACCCAAGTACACATAATATCACATAATATATTCATAATCAAACTTCAAATATCTGAAAAATCTTCCAATGAGATCCAATCAGATGCAACTTTTTCACTTCAAATCTTCCGAAGAATCTTCCGATGCCAAGAGGCATAAAGCTCGTTGACACGTTTCTCGATGGCCTTGGGGTACTTCTTCCGACCCCCGTGCTTTGCGACATCGAGCTCCTGGCAGAAAGACGCCCGAACAGCAAAGTCGAACTAACCACCGACAGCGAAGCCCATCAAAAAACGTTTCTCTTTAAGAACATGGGGAAAATCTGGGGAAACTATGGGAAAAAAACTCTATTTTCATAGGGATGTAAAGGGAGAAATTCTGTAGGTTAGACTTCTGCAGACTTTGATCATGGATTTTGTTCCAAATCCAACAATTCACCATGCCGGAATGTGGCGCTTCTGCTGCTGCTCAGAATCTTCTGAAAAAAAAACCATTTCCTCGACAGACATCATTTTTCTTTGGAGGATTAAGCACTACCCTAGCTATGGAAAATCACCATTTTAACAGGGAAATCATCTAGAAATGGTCCATTTTTCATCGCTATGTTAGTTTGCTGGTATTTCGTTGCCACGTTATGCCACCAAAAAGAGGAAAAAACAAAATGCTGGGATGTTCAGAACCAAATCGAAATCTATCCAATGCAGCGCAAGAGGGCGCCAGACTCGGAAAGCCTGACTGAAAATCCCGATAGAAAAGCAAGAAATCTTTCTGAAATACTTCATATGGAAACCCAAAAGTATGGAAATCCAGAAAAGTGGGATATTCATAGTGATTTAATAGCCATTATAGTGGGATTATAGTAAAGATATGGAAATCCTGACTGATTTTGTCGATCTTTCTGGGGTTGACTTCAATTCTTGCCGAAGGCCTCCCATGTCAAACCATGATATCTTAAACCATGTATTAAGTAACCATAAACCATGAGAAAATCCCATTTAAATATATTTAAATTCATTAAGATTCCATTAACTCCCCACATTAACCATCCATAAAATCCCTACTACGCCATAAATCTCTACTAACTGCTCGGTTTTCCCATGAAGCACCATTACAACTATGTATAAATCCCTTTAAATCCCATATAGATTCCCTTAAATCCCATGAAGATCCATTGAAATCCCATTAAAATCCCATTATGTAATACCCCATTAAAATCCCATTAAATTAAAATCCCACTAAACCCCCTTAAATCCCATTAAAATCCCACTAACCCCCCTTAAATTCCCATCTGTTGGTCTTCCTTCGTGTCAACACCGCCGCCCCTCCCCGCCGCACCTCCCCGAAGTTCAAGGCCACGGCTGCGCGCTGCGCGCTGCGCGACTCGCCCACGGAAGCCTTGGCATCCTCGGGGGGTGGCACCAACCTGGCCGAGGATAGTTATCGCCTATGGGATTTTAATAGTCATAGGCGATAACTATCATTAATAGTGGGAGATTTATAGTGATATGGCTATGATATGTGGTTTAATAGTGATTATTAATAGTGACTTAATAGCCATTATTAGTGAGATTTAATGGTGGGATTATTAATTTGGGATATTTATAGTGATTTAATAGCCATTATTTAATATGGGATATCAATGGATATCAATAGCTATGGGATATTTTAAAACCTATAAATGGAATTGTAGGCATTTGGGAACGGTAATGGTGGCCAGTCGCAGTTGCAAAGTCAACCCCAAATCAGTCGCACACGATGCCATCATGGTGAAGGTAGGACATCTGACAAGGTCAGTGACAAAATCAACCATGATGCCACAACCATTCCGCGGATTTATTGGTGAAATTCCTGTTTTGTGGCTTCTAGGGGCAGCCACTTATGCCATTCTCATCGCGAGCCATACCAAATACCACAGTCCAACTGAAGACAGCAGCTGACCTCTGGGGCGCACGCAGTTACTGCCGTTGCTTAACATCAATTACATATGGGTCAAATTGCCTGGACAACGTTTTCATCCAAGTTTTTGTCAAAGTTTCGTATCAATGTGTTCACCAGCTCATCCTATCCCATAGGACCATAGGATCCGTTAAACGGTGCTGCTAGAAAAATGGTAACATTTATCATGGATCCCATCAATATACCCCAGTCATGTTAGCATATATACCATAATTACATGGATCCGTCATGGCTTATGATATGGTTATATATATATATATGGGTTTTCATGATAGTATAAGCCATTTTAAAATGGATAGTACTTATAGTACCATGGTATTATACTATATATATAATTATTATATGGTAGTATATGATAGCACCATGGATCCTATGGCTATTGATACACCAATTTAGCCACGTGCCTGTGGGTCCACATCGCCAAGGGCATAAAATGCGTCTTTGGCCCATCCCCACGTGCTGCCTCGGCGCCCCTTAACTTGGAGCATCAAATTGCCAAACACCGTAGAAATACCATAGAAATACCATAGAAATACCATAGAAATACCATAGAAAGCCACAATTTGTGTGGGGGACTTTGTTGTTGGCCTGATGCTTTGACATGTTTGCATGAGATTGAAAGGGTCAACGCACAAATATCCCAGGTCCTGGGTGGAAAAATCTGCCAAGATCTCCCAATGTCATGCAATGTTTATCTCTCAATCGGGATGCTTAACATGTATCCCTGTTTCGTCAACATCTTGCGATCTAACAAGCATTGCTTTGGTTGTGTGTTTGGCCACAACTCATCACAGGCATCCCATTACATTCACCCCGAATTGATCTCGGATGCCCCGATAACCAAAAGAACAGGTCCCCCCCCAAAAAAGATAGAAACATATAGAAACCAGATTCCAAATCCCAAAGATGTCGAGATGATGTTTAAGCTTTGCATTCTATCCAAAACTTCGGGTTGCCCCTCACCCTTCACATCCCTTCACCCATCCCTCCATGTGGCCACGATTGGCCGTGCCCGTGCCATGGCTGCCACGCACCGTGCCTTCTGCGCCAAGAGCAGGAAGAGACCCACTGAGGATTCATCGAACTTGGCGGGCGCGAAACGTGAAGTCGCTTCCAACCTGAATGGTGATGCCCACGATCTTGGAGAATCCCCGAACTAATCAACCAACAGATGTTTAGCAGCCACTGCTCAAATGGCTGGGGTTTTAAATGGTTTTTAAATGGTTTTAAAAGGTTTTAATGGGACGTACCCAATAATTACAATAATACTTACTTGACCTTAAACCCAATGATTGATCTTGATCTAACCACACTTTGAAGGATAACCAATGTGGTAAACCCAATGTCATAAACCTTCCCCAATACCAAAGAAATGGGATTCGAAACCCTCCAAAGTTGGAGCTTTATTGGAATTACCACGGTTTACCGTCAATTCTCCCGTTCTTTTGGGCCCATTTTGAGCCGGTCCCCAGCATAGCAGGGCCTGCGATCTCTGCCACCCGAAGGTGCCACCCAGAAAATGTGACCTGACAGGTTCGATGGATCGACGGAGCGACTGGCATCTGATCGACTCGCGTCGTAAAGTGAGAGTGAATTGAATTAATGATGGTTAATGATGGTTAATGATGGTTATTAACCCCTCTGAAAAACTGATGATTAATGGTTAACTGATTGGTGGTTGACCTACCCCTCTGAAAAATGATGGAGTGAAAGTCAGTTGGGATTATGAAATTCCCAATATATGGAAAATAAATTTCCATGGTTCCAAACCACCAACCATCCACCCTTGTCATTTCTTGAACATACAGAATGAACATGTCGAAATGTAACGTTCATAAACAATCATCAACACATGTTCATAGCTGTAAAATGTTGTAAAGTTCATGAACACGAGTCCGAGTTTATGTCTGTTTAATTCAATTCACTCCTTGAAAATGCCAAACAGTGTCTATTCATGTCTACTCCATGTTTGTTTGGCCAGGTATAGCCTGAGTGAATCAGAGCCCCTAACCCATTTCAGCATGCTGAATGGTTATCGAAATCATGCTTAAATGGCATCTCTTTCTTGCTTCAAAACCGCAAAAATCAACGACACAGATCAGATTCTTGCTGGCCAAACCTGGAAAATTTCATGGCTTCAACCAAGGCATGAGATCTGGAAAATCTTCCAGCAGTTCCATGACTTTTCCAGCCATTGCCATGGCCATGACACCTCCTTCTTTCATGAGACGTTGCATCTCCGTGACTGTCCTTGGTTTGCTTCCGACAAAGAGACCCGGAGATATCTGCCCCAACAAAATATGGCAAAAATATGAACCTACTGTGGATGGGCCAGCGAAATCCTGCACCACCAAAAGGATGGTTGCAACCCTATAATGGGATAAACCATGAACTGGCGCAGGATTTCGCAACCATCCACAGTATCTCAAGAAATCGTGGGAAAACTAAGAGCTTGGGATCTTCACTTGTGAATGGCCATGATGAGGATCCAGAACTATCTGGGTTGTTGGCATGGAGATTCCTCAAAAAAATGGATACCTAATGGATACCTAATTGAAAGTAGTGAAACATTTTACGATATTTTGGTGATTCTTTGAAACCAAGTTTTTTATGGTTACTAAAGTCAACTGCATCGTTTCTACCTTCTGACCTCGGCGCCAACATGTTCCAGCTCCACGGTCCTACCTTGATTGAGGCTTATAAATCTGCCCATCTTCTCCACAGTGCATGTTTGGAAGAAGATGCTTTGATATACTAGACACATCAAAAATCATCAAAACACATGCCTAAGCAGATCCAAACACAGATTCCTAACCCGCAAGGTCGCATTTTTCAGGATCTGGACATCTGGACCCTTGGAATCCCCAAGGGATTTTGCCAAATCCCAGCTTTTTCGCCAGGCGTCTTCTTGTTTCTGTCCGCCTTGGCTTCTTGCTCTTCTTCACTACCTGCTCAGCATAGCTCAGCAGATCAGCTCAGACCTCTGGAGGATATGCAGGTAATGGTGGATATCAATGCTCCACTATGCCCCTGGACACATCCCACCTTCATCCAAGTACTTCTTGGAGTAGATCGATAGCAAGTATCGCCCTTTACCTCGGCGAGCCGAGGCTAAGGCTAAGGCCTGTAAGATATGCAGCAACACAACTGATTGTTGACGGCCGAACATGTGGCCTACAGTATTTAAAGCATGTTTTTTGGGATTCCAAGGTGCCTATCTAAGTTAATTATGACATGTCATGACAATAAAGATCAGAATCAGCATTCATCATCAACACTTTAGGACTGTTGAAGACTCCCAGAAACGCCGAAAATACCCTCTGGTAAACTAACGTAACTATGGAAAGATCCACCATTTTATAGCTGGGTAAATCCACTATTTCTATGGCCATTTTCAATAGCTACGTTAGTCATTACCAGAGGGTAACTGAAATATAGAGGCATAGAGGATTATAGAGGTATAATTTAAACATATCTATAAATAAATGAACATGATCTTGGCAGCCGGTCGCTGCCTTTTTCCACCAAGAGACTGAAGGGAATGGCTAAGCGATCAGTGGTGACCTGCTACCAGGCGCTTGGAAGTCATGGAGAGATTGATGACAGATGATGACAGAATACCTACTGTGGGTAAAACAATGTCATAAACCTCCCATATATTGGTATGTTTTTAAATATACCACTGGACCACCTATTTTTTCTGGGGGACAGTTTATATGGCATTGTTTTACCCACATTAATATCATTAATATCCATGTTGCCATTAATATCCATTAATATCCAGTGGTGAATGGGATTTTTCTGGGATTGACTAACCACTCGTAACAATGGCATTGTGTTACCCACATGATAGGATTTCTATGGATTTCTGGATTTCTTCATATGAAAGAAACTCACAAAGAAAGTATTGATGATCCCGTCCCATGTGGGCTCAGCCCACTGGTTATGATCATTTCACATCTCAACTCTTGTATATGGTGATTCTACTATAAAACCATAGGAAAATGGTGATTTAACTACTATAAATGGTGAATTTATGGTGGTTTAGTGGTGATCTAATGGGATTTACCCTCTGGTAATGACTAACAGTAATCCATATGGATCCCTATGGTGATTTTCCATAGGTTTAAGAATGGGTTAACAATGGTGAATCATGGGATGATATGGGATTTACCCTCTGGTAATGACTAACAGTTTGCGACATAGAAAATGGCCATAGAAACGTCGTGAGTTTTGCCATTAATAGCATGGTGATTTTCCATAGTTATGTAATTATATGTTTACCAGAGGGCCAGAGGGTATTTAAAAAGAAACTTGGAGCTCCCATTCCGCAACTGCCTTGTGTCCTGCCACAAAAATGCATTTCTCTGCAAGCTCTTCGTAGCCTTCCCGCTGCAGCAGCAAACTCAACACCTGTGCTGGGCGCCGTGGGACCTGTGGGAACACCAGAATAATTATCATAGACATTCTGGTGCCCCCAATAAATTCGGACATTTTCTGGTTGGTGGTTTTTCGCCACCCCGCTGAAAAATGATGGAGTTCGTCAATGGGAAGGATGACATCCCATATATGGAAAATAAAAGCCATGTTCCAGTCACCACCAATCAGTTTTATGATGTGCATCCCCCAAAATCTGGTGCAATCCCTACCTTTTTTTTCCAACGCTGAACGAGAATAGCGGACTTGAACCACCTGCTAAACCCTGCGCACCAAAAACCTCTGACTGAAATCAGGTTATGTTGATCTGTTCGGAGGTCGTTATAACCCCTACTAACCATCATTCCAGTGATGTCGCGCCGTGAGGTCGTTATGATATGTTATGATTATTCAGAAATATATTGAACATCATTAGGGATTATATACATAGAGGCTTATATGGGATGATTATACCATGATATACACTTACATTACTGAATGGCATGAAAACAAGCGGATGTTTTTTCCCCCTCCCTGGGTGACTTAGACAGGCCATCCTGTGAGTTGGAACTACCCTACTCAACTCATGCCATTGACAAATCATAAACTGCGCTTGGAACAAATATGAAGAAAATATGAAGAAAATCCACATAAAGTAAAACCGATATTTTAGCACCACACTTTTCTCACATCTTTTATTCCCCATGATCCATCCCAACCATCCCAAGCATCCCAAGCATCCCAACCATCCTCTCCACTCTCCAGTCTGCACCTGTGGATCCGCTTCGGTCTGGTGATTGGCCATCAAGACCACGTTCTCGCCCTTCCCCAGGATCTCCTTGATGCGTTGCACATTTTCTAAGCCCTGGCGCCAATATGGAGCCGATGGAGGTGGGCCCATGGCTTTTTGGATGGTTGGGAGGGGGAGGGAAGAGGATGGAAGAGGCAAAGTGACTATATGTTCACTATAGACTATACTATAAATGTTTTTTGGAGTTGTTTAAACACGACATATGTTTGGATGTTTTTGCAGATTCTTCCCGTCTATTATGCCTGGAATTGAAGCAGTCGTCGCATTTTTTCTGGATTCAGCTGAATCATTTGAGGTGGATGCTGGGAACCGCACCGGTTTTGGTTTTTGCAGAGTTCGCCTGTGGGGGGCTAGACTGCCGTTCTGTCTAAAGGCAACCAGGCAACCCTTCCAAAATAACGCATCAATTTCCAAACAACGGAATGGTGTTGGGTCAAAACCCAACCCTGGTGAACCTCAAAGTAGCCGCTAGGTGCGGATGTTCCTCTGCCCAGTCATGATCCATCATGATCCAATATATAGCTATTCAATCCACACAATCTTTATACCTTTGCATCCCCCATTACACTCCCTGTTGCAAGGACCCTAGGAGTATGAGGGGATGTTTTATCCAGTTTAACCATGTTGATCGTGCACCATATATATATATATAACTATATATCACTCCCTGATCTATCCCAATTTCAACCCCAGAATTAAAATCTAATGATATACGAATTTCATCCCCATCATACCTCCATTTTTTCCATCAATAAACCACACAAATTCTGGCTCCTCTGGTGATCAACCATGGCCTGTCCGAAAATACGACCATTTCGGGGATGTCCCAGCTCGTCATGTTTGATTACCCAAAAATACCTCCATGAATGGCAACATCTCCAGTAAACCAATATAACCAGGAAATATCTCCAATAAGCCCCGTACTCCTGGTGTATCCTGGTAAGTCCTGGTATCCCAGGTTGCTGCACCGCTGCAGCGCTGCACCTCCACTCGAGCATGGCGCCATTTGATCATGGAACGAAAGAAGTCGTTGCCCCAGGCGTAGAAGTCCAACTCGGGGCCTGGCAGTTGGGGAAAATTCGCCAACCACTTCTGGGTGGGTCCCTATGAAGCATGGCTATCCGCGAAAAAAATGGTGGATTTGGATTTCCATATAGAATACCGATGGAAAATGCTGATGTTGAAAGATATTGAACAAACTCTACACTTGAGTCTTGAGTAGTAATTTTTAGGAGGATTCCACGTATCATCTATGGAATCTATGGTGACTTCGTTGTGAGGTCGCTGAAAAAAAGCCCACCATCCCCAATGCTCCCAGGATACACAGCTGGGATGTGTTTCAAGGGAACTTGTAGAATGAGGAAAAAATCAAACTGGTGTCATAATAGGGTGAGGAAAAAAAGGATCATATAACATATATATATATATGCATATATATATGCATATATATATATGTATATATATATATATATGTATTAATATCATTATTGTTATTATATATTCATATATCATACATTTACATTTATCGTATCTACGGAGCCAATGCATTACCAAACATCGCCGAGAAAAGAAAGCACTTCAGCGTTAGAAAGACACCCACTTCGCCGTGAACGGACCTCGAATGGCTTGATGGTAGGGCTGGAAATCGTAGGGCTTCTCAGTGAAGATGGAATCCAAAAGCAAGGACAAGGTGGTGTTCCTTAGAGCAGTGTGAATGAAAGAAATCCCAACCTATCATTCCATGGAAAATCCTGGTTTTTAGAACGGGATTCCCCGGACTCTTGGATGATTGTAATCCCCAATATATGAAGCTGGTTGGTGGTTTTTCGCCACCCCTCTGAAAAATATGACTTCGTCAGTTGGGATTATGACATTCCCAATATATGGAAAGTCATATAAAATTCCATGGTTCCAAACCACCAACCAGATATCCATTAGCTCATTAATATCCATTAATCCATTAATATCCCAATGGATGGAAAAATAAAATTCATGTTCCAAAACCACCAAACAGGAAGGGGTTGGGGTGGATCGCAGCCACTGCGATGGTGAACTTTATACAGTCCAGGGATCTGGGTGGGTACCTGACCAGTGACGGGAGCTGCCTCCCAGAAAAAGTGATGTCCTGCAGAATCAGTTCAAGAATGTGGCATGTATGTGCGTAAATGTATAATATAATTATATATTCATATATCATACAGATAATCACAACCACCCACCTCTTAGTTGTTTGAAGTTGTGAAAAACCCTCCAACTCCTAAAGATCCACAACTTGGTATGACGGCGCTCTGAACTGCAGGTTAACACACATTGAAAACATTTAAAACATGTTGGAACACATTAAAACATATCAGTTATTGAAACATGTAAAGAAGAATTATCAAGACGTATAGACTAGAGACCTCCAAACCATAATAGATCTATCAGCTCCAAGGCGCAAGAGGTTTCGGTACTGGTGCACCGGCGTGCGGGCAATGACATGACTCCTGGTCGGGTGGAAGGTCTTCACCAAAAAGAACGAAGCACTGCCATGTCTGGTGTGAAATAGGCCTTTTGATGATGTTGAGTTTGAGGTTGATGTTGAGGTTGAGGTTGAGGTTGATGATGATGATGATGATGATGAAGATGATGAAGATGATGAAGATGATGAAGATGATGATGAATGATGATGGAGGACTTGTCTGGACATATATATTAATCATACATGTTCAGCTCCTCATGTAGCCAGGCAGAAAGGATTTCAAGGTCGATGTGGAGCCAGAGCCACTCCTGGGCCCGGCGAATTCATCGTTTTTTTGTGATGGAAATTGGCCAAAGAAAAGTCCATGGACTTGGAGAAAAACAAAAAAAAACGATGGAGAAACTTAAGGTATTTTAAGGGACTGATTTATTATACCAATACATCTGATGCTAATGAGAATCACTTCATACTCAAGAATTACATTCAACATCTCAAAACCAACTAATTATCGTTGACCGCAGAAAAGATCGAAGAACTTCATAAGTTGCCACTATTTAATAGTTTGGTTTGGTTTTTACTCACTTCTACTATCTATCAAACTATTGGGCTTGCTCCAACTCAAAAATGACCTACAGGATGGTTCATGTTTGTTCGTTTATAAACCCCATGAATTTAATTACTGCAGCTATATACATCTAGCATAAACCATAGTCTACCCTCTGGTAAACGTTTACATAACTATGGAAAATCACCATTTTTAATGGGAAAACTCACTATAAATCACCATTTTTCCTGGGAAAACTCCATATTGAGGGTAATTCAGTCACAGCCATATCTCGACGCTGAAGCAGGCCCCATCCGGTAGCCATCCGGCACCTGGAGCTGTGCTTCGAGAGCTCTTTCGCCTTCACCTTGGCATCCTCCGCCAACTCCTTCGGCGGTGACTCAACAGGGGGGTTGGGAAAACCAACAACGGGGAAAACCATCAGCTGATTGGATCTTATTGAATATGTTTGCTGGTTATTGCTGGTTGGTGGTCTTAACATGTTTTAAGTTTTAACCATCTTGGAAAATGATGGAGTTAGTCAATGGGTTTCGGATGACATCCCATATATGAAATGGGAAATAAAAATTCATGTTTGAAACCACCAACCAGGATCTTATTGGAGATGTTTGGCAAATTATGATTCATACAAATGAACGATGAACATACTAGTGATATTTTTTGGGGGGTGGTATACAGTATTAGTAGCGTCTTATCGTCTTCAATTTACATGAGTATGTCATGATATGACCACCAAAACCTTATTGGGCAAAATCTCAAAATCCCAAGAAGATGTTCAAAAGAGCGACAGCCCTTGGAGTTTTCTAGGAAAAATAGACCCTCGAAAACAACGACGAAGGCCTCAAGAAAGCTTTTTGAATGTTTCGGATGCGGATCTATCCCCGTGATATCGCCATACTTACTAAACCGTCCTTGGTGATGGAGGCAATGCGCACGAAACGGTAAGGTGCCGTGACCAAAGCGCCTAAATTGCCCACCTCAGCTGGGTGTGACTTGGGGATGATGGGCTTGATGATTGGGGTAAAACCCATTACGACACATCAGAAGCTGCCAAGGCACGAAGAAACCTGCAGGTTCTGAACCGAAGATTAAAGAAAAATAAAGCAAATCTTCCATGACAAATCTTGCTTCATCCAAGTGACTAACTAGATCTAACTAGCAATTTCTTGGCTTCTCCAACTTCTGGGCTCGTTCAGAACCTGTGTTTTTCAACACAGCAAAATCATCCGCTCCAGGCTCAGCAAATCCTGCCAAGCTGCAAAGTTGAATGCATTCTGCGACAAGAGGGCCAAAAGGAGCACCAGGAACAGCCTATCCCGGGTCCGTTCAGTGCTGAGCAACTGAGCATGCTCGTATCCCTGATTTAGATGGCAGTTGAAACCACGAGCCCCATTTCGTGGTTTCAAATACACGCACACACACACACACACAAACACACACACATATATATATATATATACATGTATATATACGTATATATATATATATTTGTGTGTGTATGTATATGGATATAGATATATATATATATATATATCCGTGTGTGTATGTTTATATATATATATTATATATATTATATATATATATATCCGTGTGTGTATGTTTATATATATATATATTATATGCGTGTCTGTGTGTTGTATAGCCATTTGTGCTGCTTGATTCAATCGTGGCGACTCATGAACTCGTTTTGCTGCTGCAATTTCTTGGGGGTTCATGCGGAATCCAATTTTTGCCTTCCTTTCCCCATGGCTGATGCGCAGGCGGAATGTATTGTCAACTGGATATTCCACTGGTTGATGCTCGATATTTCAATGCCAATCATTCACCAATTCATATTGATTCATGTTGATTCAGTAGCAAGCTTACCCCATGCCAGCATTGGAAGGGCATGTCATCATTTGGCCACCTTTATTCGGCGTGTTTTTCCTTGGCATTCCTTGCTGGCCATGGGTGCATCGAGATGCATCTTGAGCCGATGGTCAAAGCATGTCAACAGCAAGGTGTTTGAAAACATGGAAAGCTCAAACATGTCCGAAGTGTCTGTTCAATGGTTCTAAGGGGATATACATCCAATTTCTATGGCTAACAATATCTGGTTGGTGGTTTTTCGCCACCCCTCTGTAAAAATCTATAAACATCATGGAGTGAGTTCGTCAGTTGGGATGTTATTCCATTCCCTTCTTCCCAATATGGAAAATGGCCCATAGAAATAGATGATTTTCCCAGCTATAACCTCCATGTATGCTTGGGATTTTCCAATTCTGGGTGGTTTGGTTGTTAAAGTCACCAACCAGTAACATGGTACCTGGATGTACCTAGGGATGCTTCGGAAGGGAAACCAATAGGAATAGTTGGGATTATTGGAATATAACTAGTTGGGATAAATAACTAATCCAACTATTTGGAATAAACCTTGGAATACAAAAACATGCTTAAGACTTTGTTGGGATTTTTTTGTTTTTTTGTATAACATCAAAAGATACCAGTTATTCATGATTGTACATATATATATATTGGGATAGTAATTGTGGCACTGATCGCCACAAAAAAACACTTCATGCCACCGCAAGTCTCAAGGCACCGGGCCTTGCCTAAAACATGGGAATGTTGAACATTAGGTGGATGGGATTCTTGATTGCAGCATACTGTGTATATAAATAGATATAGATGTAGATGTAGATCTATACAATTAGCATATCTATATACATATATATATATATAATTAGCTATATTAATCATTAAATAGATATAATTAGCTATGTAATGTGATCTCTCTATTTGTCTATCCATCCACCAACTTTTGTTATCGACGTGTTCGATCTTCACAGCGGTTTCACCCGGGCCTTGCAAGGTGGTGCCCCAGTAATACCAGTGAGAAATAAATATGTCTATTGACAAAACTACATATGAATAGAAATAAAATGAAATAAACATATTTATTAGACACTACTAAAATATGAATTGATACAAATATCTATATACTACTGTTTGTTGACATCTATCGACTAAGAAATATAAGAAATGATAGTAATGTAAATATATATCTAATTACAAAATGAACCCAACAGTTCTTGGAGTTATGTTTACCAACCAGATCCAACACGTTCACGTTCCCGGTACTGCAATGACTAGCGACTTTTTAGCGATCCAGGTGCAGTACTCCGATTGAAAACATACGCTGCACCGCGAGTAGGTGCGCCTTTTGCTTGGGATGCGGGTAACCAGAAAAAATGGCAGTGAAAAAAACGTTTCCAACTCGGTAAAACAATGGGTAAATCATGGGTAAATCATGGGTAAATGGGTAAATCTGCCTCATTGGGAAGTTTCCATTGCTATGTTTGATGACCCAGAGAGGGGAAAAAAACATGTTACATCTCATCACGCCAAGGTCTCGGCCCCATGATGATTTATCAATGTTTCAATCAACGAACCCAAGCGGCTTGGCACCGCAAAAGGTGACTTCAAGGTGACTTCAAAATGTGTTTTTAGCGATCAAAAGTCGATAGAAGATGATAGAGTCGTAGGACCAGCTCATACTTTGATGCGCTGGAGACCGCAAAAACCACGGGATTCCCTTGGGGATTCCAGCCGGGCTGCCCGGCAAATCATGAAATCTGCCATGAGTCGATATATGTCGATATTGAATGAGTGTTTCAAGTCATCCCAAGATCAAAAAATGAAGTAATTTGGATCAAACCTGTCCACCCCCCCCAAAAAAATATTGCAGTTCTGTTTCAACATACCCTCTGGTAAACTAACATAACTATGGACAATCACCATTTTTCATGGGAAAATCCACTATAAATGGCCATTTTCAATAGCTATGTTAGTCATTACCAGAGGGTATATGAATCAATAAAAGTGTTGGCTTCTGAGGCGAAAAAGGCCCTGTTTCCAGCTGGCGTCAGCCCTTCACTACGGCAACCCAGCCGAGGCGTCCAATCACTTTCCTCAATGGATATTACTGTTGTTTTGTTGCAGGTGCCTAACATAGCGAAATGGAAAATCACCATTGTTAATGGGTAAATCCACTATAAATGGCCATTTTCAATAGCAAACTGTTACTTTACCAGAAGGTAAGGGCTATGGTTTTTGCATGATGTTTTTTTCAATGATCAATTTTGGGAAAACCATGGAAATAGGATATCGCCATCTCCAGGAGTCTAGCCAAAAGCTAAAGGCGAGCCAAGCCCAGTGACAAGAAGGAGCAGGAAATAGGATATCCCCTTGATGGTTTTTGGATGCTGTTGAGCGGTTTTCCCTTTTATATTAGCGTGTACCTACCATATAGAAGGCCTACGTTATGCCTATTGTTTTTCATGGTTTTCCTACCGGAAAAGCAAAATCATGCGTAAACCCTGCCAGAAACCTACCATTTGGGGATAGTTTATACCGTATACCACCAATTTAGATTCTGATGACTTGCGGGGTATTTTATTATTGAGTTTACCACATTACTCAAGAAACCTCCCAATCTCCAACCAATTTCAAGCAGCAATTTTCTTGGCTTCAGATCCTTCAATTCCGAATACCCTCTGAATTTAACACAACTATAGAAATTCACCCTTCTTAATTGGTGAATCATCGAACTACATGGACAATGTTCATCAATTTTCCATGGCCAATGTTAAATTGTCAAAGGGTATTCCCAACGAAATTACTGTTTTTCTGGTACCCTCTGGTAATGACTAACATAGCTATTGAAAATGGCCATTTATAGTGAGTTTTCCCATTAAAAATTGAGATTTTCCATAGCAAACTGTTAATTCACCAGAGGGTAATTTAACCATACCCTCTGGTATTTCATGAATTGAATCCTCAAGGTAGGTCCAATCCCATTAAAAAAAAAACCTGTTATATTCCCAGTGTCTCCCTATAATGATAATTTTATCCAGTATCCCATATAGATATAGAGGGATATCCCATAATATATCATATATCCGATATCCCTATATGATGTTTCCCTATAGGTATGCCCGCTATATCAATGGCCATTTCAGGAACCTAAATTGGAGGTACCTACCATATATAAGGCCTATGTAAGGGAATATCACCACAAAATATGGTCTTATATGGTACAGTACCTCCATTTTAGGATCCTGAAATTCCCATTGAGTATATATCCCATGAATAAGAACTTGTCTATAGTCCATATCCTCCTAATCAACCCTCAGTTGAGCAATTTTGAATGGTCTTTGTGGCCCATTATCATGGTCTAACCCATGAATATCATGAATAGTTTTATCACCTTACATCATCCTAGACGCGCTACATGTTGTTTTTTTAATAAAGTAGGGTTTGATCCAACTGTGCTTATAACCATATTGATCCATATGATAACCTTTTTGGACAGTTATAACATGTTATAACCCACTTACTGAGTGGGATGAACATGGATGAACCACCAAGTTTCATCAACCCGTGGGCCCATGACTTCACTGCGCAGCGGCTTCGCCCCCACTGGGCCCATGACTTCGCAGCCCGCGCGATGCACGCTGCACGTGCTAGGGCCGACCTTGGAACCAAGGTCGGCAGGATGATGATGGACCTCTACTATTCAAGTTGTATCATATATAGATAGATCCTATTTATATATGTATATAGATAGATAGATGTGTGTGTGTTAAACGTACATAGTAAAATTTGTATATATATATATATGTATGTATGTATGTATATGTACGTGTATATATATAATATGATGTAACTATTCATATTATAAATGATGACAATGGAGGTCTATTGAAATTAAGATAGATTGTGAACATGTGTAGTCTCATTATCTGTTAACATCTCTGTTAAGGTCTCGGTAAGTTTAATGGTGAATCAATCCGCACTTGTTGGTCCGTTCCCACTTGGTCAGTTCATCAGTTCATCTGCTGGCAACTGAGCTATACCCATCCCCAACATATCCCAACTATACCCAACATCCAACATCTGGCACGGAAACATGCTTTTTTTAACCGAGGAGCTTCTGCAAATGGTCAGTTGGAGATCTGAATCTTCACGACATTTCTTCGCCATGAGGTCTGCATTGCCCTGATCATCCAGGGGGATGGAAACATCTGGAGAACCTGGAGATCCTGGAGATCCTAGAAATACAACTGGCCCTGAAAAACATCGAAAAACCATGGGAAAAACACATCGAAATGATCGAAAATGGATGAAAACAGTTGAAAAACACATCGAAAATGGATGAAAGTCATGAACATCTTCTGGGAGGGTCAATCTTTGACCATCTGTAACCTATGTCCTATGCCATACCAGTAGCAGAAACAACCAAAAAGAGCTCGCTGTTTGAGGCCTTCTGTCAGTGATGAAAATAGCACTCAAATTTCACCAGCTGAACAACAAAAATAAGCTGCGATATCATTTTGTTTATGAACTACCCCATGTTCATGTTTCACCATGGCTAACCACAGGTATCCTCTCAATTTGTTCATCTACTTATTCTGCACTATGTATCTATATGCACGTATCAGTATCTCCATTTATTTTCAAAAAGTATGGCAAAAAAATCGAACAAAGTTATACATAGTAGCCATCCGAAGTTGATTCAGACATAATCCCCATCATATCACCATTAATATTAATGTGGGCAAAAACAATGCCATAAACCATCCCCCAGTCATCACCATAAATAGATATAAATAGGTTGTATGTTACATTGTATGTTTACCATTCCCAAATGGGTCTATTATTGTTCTACCACCTTTATATTCCTATCACATCCCAGTCGTCTCCGACGGTATCCGATCGCGGAAACGTTTCCGCGTTTCCGCCTCGACTCCGTTCACCTTGACGATGCGGTCGTGCTTTTGGACCTGTTGTTGTGGAGTGGTGGATCTCCTAAAAATGCCAACTGGGGAAACGGTAATTGCATGGGGAAATTAATGGATTTTGTATGATTTTGTCTATGGGACATTTATGAGAAATTGATGAGATTTAACTCGAATCTATGGTGATTGTCTGGTGGTGTTTATGGTGATTAATGAGATTTTGTGGGATATTGATGGAAATTTCATGGGATTGGGAATCTATGGGGATACCATGGAGGCTTAAGCGACGAAAATGGTTGGTTGAGTGAACCAGTCAGGGCCTCGGGGGTAGTGAAATCATAAGTTTCACAGGATTGGAGGTGCCCGCCCAATACCAAAGCAAAGCAAAAAGGAAGAGGGACTTCACCTAGAAGCTTTTGAGAAGAATAAAGCAGTTGGTTACATTGTTGGTTCAGTTGGCTAGGAATGGAAGGCATTCGGCCAACCCAAACACCATTGGCAGCGAGTGAGATGAACTGCTTGGCAAAACATGGAAGCTGAACCCAGGTCTTCCGGGAAATGGATGAGCATCATGGTGGCATTTTCAGTCAGGGTGATGCTGGTAGCAGGTCGTTTGATGCACAAAACATCCAATCTTGTCGCCATTCTCATCATCAGCATCATCATCATCATCATCATCATCATCATCCCCATCCCCATTTCATGTCGTCTAGGGCTGGAACATGGGAAAAATATGTGATCAATAGGAATTCCCATCATTAATCCATGATAATCCCATCATTCATCCATGATAAGCCATGATAATCCCCCACATATTGGGTAGATTTGGGTAGCAGAATCCCATAGGTTTTTTCCCAAACAAAATCCGGTTTTTTTCAACCATCTCCGGGTCCCCAGCCGCATGGCTGGGATTTCTCCGGTTCCACTCGGACAACACGCCCGTCTCTTGAACCTCGATGCAACGTGGGCCAAAAATCTCTGGGAAATGACGTGGTTGGATTCGTTGGGTTCGTTGGATTCCTGGCCCCAAATAGATCCTAAAATAGATCCTACCATATTCTGGTTCTATTTGGGCCCCTAACATAGATCCTAACTTGGTAAAGCTATCTGAAGTTCTTGGATCCAAACTAATCCAAACATCTTCTGGTGCGTTTTACGCAGGGAATTTTCGGGAATGATCCATTTCATCACTAGTAATTTCATCATCCCAGCAACCCCCAGTCCCATCCATTCCCTACGTAAAACGCACCAGTAAGTCAAACATGACTTTTCGATCCGCATCCACCAAAAAAGCCATAGACGTTTCGCCCTGGTGAAACGCCGAGATGTTCGACCCATCTTTGATGCGAGCTGCGGCTTGGACCAGCATGGCATTGCCCTCCAAGAGATCCACATCAATCCCCAAGGTGCTACTGGCAGACTTGACCTCGATGTGGTCGAAGTCACGCTGTCATGTCATTGGGCTTCACCCTATGCCATAATATATGTATATATATATGTATATATATATGTATGTATGTATATGAATAAATATGAAAAATATATATCTATCTGATCTATTCCAATCTCATCTTATCTTATCTAATCTATCTAATCTATCAAACTATCTATCTGTCTATCTGTCTATCTATCTATCTGTCTATCTATCTATCTGTCTATCTGTCTATCTATCTATCTGTCTATCTGTCTATCTATCCATCTATCCATCCTATCCATCCTATCCATCCTATCCATCCTATCCATCCTATCCATCTATCCATCTATCTATCCATCTATCCATCTATCCATCTATCCATCTATCCATCTATCTATCTACCAATAATCTACCTACCATTTGGGGATGGTTGATACTATGATAGCCATCTCTCTCGAGATTTTGGGGATGTTTTTGATGACGGCGCTCCAAAACATGGACGTCACGGCCTCAACTGGGTCCATTTGGGGCTCGGTCCAGGAAGATATCAAATTGCTGTTGGCACACCTGACGCGACTGAACACCGCGACGTTTCTTCTGCGACGTTGGCACAACGGCCCAACAAAACATGGTGTATCCTGCCAACCTCCATGAACAAATGTTTACCCCTTTTTTGGCATGGAAACGCTATACTCTGGTGGATTCTTATGGTTTATTGTTTCCACAAATTGGTTTATCGGATCCAAAAAAGACACCACTACCCACAGGATGGTGCCCCCCCAGTTATACGTTGGTTTCTAAATCCCACTAACTATACTTATATCAGTTATATCTACCCTCTGGTAATTTAACGTAGCTATTGAAAATTGCCATTAATAGTTGATTGTCCCATTAAAAATGGTGATTTTCCATAGCTATGTTAGTTTACCAGAGGGTACCATAAACCATACTTAAACCACAGCCATATCTCAACTGAACGCTGAGGGCCTCCCGATTCTCATCTCGCAGCAACAGATCGCCCTGCGGCGATCTGTAGCCATCACCGAAGCCCTGCACCCCGTCACGACGGCATGCCGACGGGTGAGGATTGCCCCAAATGAACAACGAGAAGTGTAACATACTATATGAAAAATGGCTATTTATTACAGATATTGATGTTCATGATGATAGTTGATGATAGTTGATGATAGTTGATGATAGTTGATGATAGTTGATGATAGTTAATAATAACTGGTTGTATAGCTCAATGGATTGGTTTAAGGGAAAATCTTAACCGGAAACCATAGATTTTCCCATCAAATATAGGGTTTTCCTGTTAAAATCATCATCCAATCCATTGAATAGCTGGTTGGTGGTTGACCTACCCCTCTGAAAAATGATGGAGTTCGTCAGTTGGGACCCTATTTTTTGGAAAAATAAAACATGTTACTGTATAGTTTAACCGTTCAACTATGGGTTTTTTTACATCATGAACATCAAAATCTCATTGTTAGAATGTATTGACTCTTATGGCATTAAAAAAAAACATGTTATCCCCGAAACTTGTTCCGAACTTTCCGCGTTGCCGGGGCAGGCCGCGGGGACCCCTGTTTTCCGCCGCGGCGTCTCGTTAAATCGTCGCCCTTTCCCCGCCACCTTGGGGGGGAAACCTCCGAGCCGCAAAACGACGATTGATGAACAAAAATGTGACGACTATGGATGATTCAATGTAATTCAATATGATCCTACTCATAGTTTCCACATGTTTCCACAACAGTTATGATGTGTGATGATTTATTGGTTCAGAGCTTCTCATGGTTTGTCTCAACAGCGTTTTCTCCCTCCGAAGTCTCAGTATGGTGACGATCGTATCTCCGCTGGCTTTGGGGTACCACACAGGCTACACCTGGAAAACGCTCAGCGAGAAAACAGTGAGGGATGGTCGTCAAGAAACAGAAAAAAAAATGGTAATGACTAACAGTTTGCTATTGAAAATGGCCCCAATCGAAATAGATAGTTTACCTATTAAAAATGGTGATTTTCCATGGCTATGATAAATAACCAGATGGTATTTTCTACCCTCTGGTAATGACTAACAGTTTGCTATTGAAAATGGTCATTCAGTTCGTGAATTTTCCCATGGAAAATGGTGATTTTCTATAGTTATGTAAATGTCTACCAGAGGGTAACCAAATTGTGGAATGCGTCAAGTTTTGTTGGGCACATCATTTTACCATATTTCAGCTATCACATGCTTGGGAAATTCAATTCCTAGCTCCAACTAGCTCATCATTCAGTAGGGAATATGGATTGCCTAATCGCTCCGAAGTCCCTCCACCACGGGATTAGCCTGGGAAAAGCAAAATATCTACACTCAATCTCCCATGTAATTTCATTGAGCTGAAATATTCTGAAATAACTTGTTTGGGGTGTCTTAATTTTTTGTTCCTAGAATTATTGTCAAAAAATAGCAATTTATGAGTTGCGAAGTCTGAGATCTTCGCTGAGAGTGCGTGCCCAGTTCGGTTTTTTTTACTCTTACTGAGTTGCACATCATGAAATGATCCACCTTACATGGTCCCAACAATTGGTTTCCCCAAACAACATCCCAATCGAATTGGTGGTTGACCTACCCCTCTGAAAAATGATGGAGTTCGTCAGTTGGGACCCTATTTTTTTGGAAAAATAAAACATGTTACTGTATAGTTTAACCGTTCAACTATGGGTTTTTTTACATCATGAACATCAAAATCTCATTGTTAGAATGTATTGACTCTTATGGCATTTAAAAAAAAAAACATGTTATCCCTGAAACTTGTTCAGAATTTGGTCATTTTCCAGAAGCCAATCCAATTTTTTTACCTACGGATTTTTCGTGGGAACTTCCCATCTGGATCAGCCAATCTTGCGATACAAAAACAAAAGGGGACTGGACCTGTGTGGCCCAATCCAATGGAAACTCTGGGCTCAGAAGGTTACCCGGCCTGGTAAACATACAAAAAAAACTATGGAAAGATCCACCATGCTATTAATGGGTTAATATAAATCATGGTAAATCAACTATTTCTATGGCCATTTTCTAGAGGATAAATCCCATATCATCCCATGATTCACCATTGTTAACCCATTGTTAAACAAATCACCATTTTCCTATGGTTTTATAGTAGAATCACCATAAAATCATCATTAAACCACCAAAAAATCGCCATAAAATCACCAATTTTCCGGAAACTCCCAAAGGGTTTTGACGACCGATCCAGGCTGAGCTGCGCGTTTTTGAAGGCAAAGACGAGGTCACCACATTGAGGGCAGGTCCAATCGCCTGCGACACGACTGGATGAACCAAGAGATGAATTAACAGTCGTCCAAATCATGTTAATTAATGTTAATCATTTTTAATTAATGTTAATTGTAAATGTTAATTATAAATGTTAATTATAATGTTAATTAATGTTCATTAATTAATGTTAATTAATGTTAATTAACATTGGTTTAAAACATCTAAAATGTGTTAATTAGAGTTTTAATGTTAGTTAATGTTATGGAGTAATATTAATGTCAAATCATCTAATTAACATTAATCAACTCAAATCGAAAACAACACATGGAGAGATCATAAAATGTCCAACAGACCGACGGACTCTTACCCGAAAATGACCATCCAGAAAAAAAACATAAAAAACATAGCTAGATTAGACCCTTATCGAAACCTCTATCGATTTAAAGGGGATTTCGGCGATTTCGCACCTGGTTTGGAACCCATACGCTTGGCGCCGCCGGGTTTGGCTTGACCGCAGCTCTTGCAGTTCTCTTGGGAGGAGAAACACAAATCCTCCGACGCGACGGGCCAACGTCACTTGGGAGTTGTTGTGGTAAAACTCTCGTAGTTGTTGCGCGAAACACCAGTTGTAAGTCATAACCCCATTTATGGAATGATAACCCCAATTTTTTTCGCCATTCACTGGTAAAGGGCTTTAACTGCAGTTGATTTTCCATTTTTCCTGGGAAGAAATAGAAAGAAAAATGATCTTTTTTGCGGTGATTCATGGGTGGTAACCTCAGGTGGGTTCGTAATTTGTGTGGAAAAATAATGGAAATATATGGAAATATGGTACAATTATGTTTATACATTTTTAATACATTTTTATAGATAGAGATTTGTTGCATAGCGGCATGTGAAAAAAGGATAGGCGTTGGTAAAATTACAATATACTGGTGTTACAATTCGCAGGACAACCTCAAGTCATAGAAATGAGAAAGTTACCAGCTAAGCAGCTAAGCTGTCCCCTGCCACATGTGTGATTGGTTGCCCCAAAAAATCATGCCCCCGTGTTTGCACTCCTGCTGCCGGTTGCATTATTGTTTGTACCCCTACCATGTATGTTGAATAAGTTTCAAGCATATTACTTATACTCTTCTAAATGCTATCAATTGATCAAACATTTTTTTTTCATCCTGGTTCATCCTGATTGAATTATAGTTATCCCAGTGTTCCTCCGGTTAGAATGGAGTTATCCTGTCTTTTCTGGCTGAATTATATATATATATATATTAATTCACCAAACATAAATACCTGCAGTTTGGGCCACTTTGGGGGTGATTCCTTGGATCACCATCATTCCAGTGAAGGCGCGACGTGAGGTGATGATCAAATTCATCCAAATGAATTGGTATTTTAATGGTGCGCTGCACGCTATCCCACGCTATTCCCATCAAATGTTTGGTTCACAATCACATTGAAATACCATCATATATCATAATAAATCCCATGACTAACTGGTTTCTTGGTGGTTATTACAAATAACCACCAAGAAGGTAACATATAAATCAAATATAATCTGGGCAAATTATAGCATTTCACTATACATGAAAATTCCAAATAACAATATCATGTAATACCATAATTATTCCAATTAGTCACAGCCATACCCTAGTGCTCCAAATACCCTCTAAGAAGCTGTTTACGCCCCAAAATCCCATATAAATCCCATATAAATCATAAATCACAAATAAATCCAATATCAATCCCATACAAATCCCATGTACATCCCACATACCCTCTGGTTATTTAATATAGCCATGGAAAATCACCATTTTTAATAAGTAAACCATCTATAAATGGGCCATTTTCCATGGCAAACTGTTAAATAACTAGAGGGTAACCATTGTTTACCTGATTCATCAACTAATGATGATATGATGGTTATTAACCAAGCAGTTGACTATATGGGTTATTCATCAGGTTATATATCAATCCCAAAGAAAAAATGACAACGCCCCAACAGATCCGATGGCTATGCCAAGGGTCTCCACAGGCCGGGCACAACCAGTCGCCGGGGCGACTGCCGCCACCAGCGCCACCTGGGGTTTCAATGATATTTCGATGGGAAAACACGCTATGAATAGCTGGAACATGGCTAATTCTATGGCGTTTTGATCTGTTTTTATAGGAAAATCCTGGGAAAACATCATATAATGGACTCTATTTTGAATGGTGTTCAGTGGGAAAATAAGAATAGAGAAACTATAATTGGAAGAACATTGCTATTTTTTTACGGAAGGTCTTGGAACATGGATGGTTTTACCAACAAGAATGGTGATTTACAGAGATAAAATGAGAATGTAATGGGATATGATGGGATTTACCCTCTGGTGTCATCAAACATGGCTGGATGGGAAATTGCCCATTTACCACTATATTTTTTCAATAAAAAGACCATTTACGGATGAATTTCAAATGCCACGTTTGATTACCAAAGGGTAAAACATAGCATGGTAAAATATGGTAAAACTACAATACGTTTGTTAATAATGATAATAAACCATATAGCTCATATTAGCTCATGAAGGTTTGATGATTAATTTTCATCAATTTCAGCAATCTAAGTGGGCATGTGTATATATATATATATATATCCCCGCTATATCATGCCCTCCCCATAAAATTCCCATTAAGTCCATAAAATGGCAGTTTCCCAATAAATCCAAACACTGGAATGTGTCCAAACAATAAGGGTTTAATTGACCAGGGTTTAATTATTGGAATTGTCCTAAATTCCCATTAAGTTGATCTATGGCTATCTTAACTGGGGATATTGTTCCACACATCAATAAGTACTGTAATCATCAAACATCGTCATGATTTTCGGAATTTCGTGGATCATAAATATATGATGAAATTCCCATAAATCTATTAGGGATTATGCTACATCCCATTTAAAAATATACATATATATATGCCTTGTAACTGCCCTTCTGACTACTATAACTACCTCAACTAGCGATCATGTTCCACACATCTTCGCTATTTTCTCACTTTGAGTCACCGAGCAGCCAGTCATGGCCCCCACCCGTGGGGTGCCACAGCGATTGCACTCCGTGCGCCAAGCGAAGACGTTGTCGCCGCAGCTGGGGCAGGTCCAATCCTTGGAAAAGGAGGTTCGTGGGTAAATTGATGATTACTATGGTTTACTTTGATGTTAATAATACTATGGTTACTATTAAAAAATTAAGATTATTCTCAATATTATGGATATGATCTATGGTTATTAGAATACTTGTTTGGGTATCTTAGTGTATATCGTATATCAGTGATATGTTTTGGCTACTATATACTACATGTAAAGATATGTTGGAGCCATATCATTTTTGTTGGTTTATCCCACTGATCATGCAATTATTGGGTGTGTATGCCCCACGTTGCGATTCTGAACAAACATGGACACCACCATATCCATATTTACCCCCATCATACCCCTATAAATAACCACCAATTTCGCAAGTTTAATAATATTAAATCAGATATCTATATCAACCGCGGTCAAACCACTATAATCAGCCTTTTTACATGCTAAATCCCATTACCCCCTAGATATTTGACATTGCTATTGACAATGGCTCATAGAAATCGATGATTTATGATGATTTTCGTATCAAAAAATTGTGATTTTCCAGTTTGCAAATGGTTAAGTTACCTGAAGCTAAATACATCCCTTGAACTCCCAAAGGGGCCCCAAACCAGGCACCATTTCCGATCCAAGTTGCTCCAGCTTTGGGCCCCATGCCTTGCCTTAGTTCGAGACCTGGAGAAGCCTGGGAGAAGCCTGGAGATTTTGGTGCGTTGCTGTCTTTCAAGCTGTATCTTGACTTGCTATCATTACTGGCAAGTCATCATTATGCAAATTCTGGTTGGTGGTTGACCTACCCCTCTGAAAAATATGACTTCGTCAGTTGGGATTATGAAATTCACCAGCCTGAATGGAAAGTCATATAAAATTCCATGGTTCCAGTCACCACCAACCAGAATTATATCATCATATTCCCATTGTTGTTGGTTTATAGCTTATTAACCACTATTAACCATCACTATTAACCATCATTATTAACCATTATTAACCATAGATTAACCATAGATTAACCATAGATTAACCATAGATTAACCATAGATTAACCAGGATTATCCCATTATATGGATGAACAAACCAATTTATGGATCCATATGGATCTATAAGTGATCTATCTGTAGTGTCCTTGGTCAGTCGGTCAGTCTTGGTGCCACTTCTTTCGGGGTATCGGGACTAATTTTGAAAGACTTATCTTAGATCTTGACCATATTGTTGTATATAACTGGTTGGTGGTGACTTAACCATCTTGAAAAATATTAGTCAATGGGAAGGATTATGCCATATATTATGAAAAATAAAAAATGATTGAAACCACCAACCAGATAATGTTGATCATCCGCTGCAACAACATTGGATTCTCCAAGTGTTGACCTTTTTTTTGCCTTGCACTGATCACTTCACAGCGCTCACCACTCGTTATTGCCGAGTTACGACGCGGGCTTGCAATCCACCCACTTTCCCTCCACGGTGTTGTAGTCATAATTCGCCAGCACCTGGTGCTCCGATACATCGTTCTCCCACTGGTGCTACAAGGTGGTGCCCCCCCCAGTTGTAAGTTGGTTTATAATCCCATTAACTATAGATATATCATGATATATCTACCATAAGTCCTAGTTATTAGAGTTAGAAATCAACTTAGCTATCTTGGGCACCACATTGTACCTGGCCATGGACCCAAAACATGTGTGGATTGATTTGATTTACTCCACAAGCTGGGAATTTCTCGGCCAGCCATGTTTGACTACCAGAGGTGTAGCACCGGATTAGTCCACTGACATGGCGACATGGCTCAAAATTTGAAATCAATGGACTAATGCTATATGCAAAAATGACATAAAATGACATACCCTCTGGTAAACTAACGTAACTATGGAAAATCACCATTTTTTATGGGAAAACTCACTATAAATGGCCATTTTCAATAGCTATGTTAAATTACCAGAGGGTAAAATGAAATTTTGGGCCACCATATCTCCTATGGGAATCAAGAGCCACATGAACATATATCTCCATGTGAGTTTCCATGTCTTGGTGTGGTAAAGCCATCCCATCCTCCCAACATCTCCCGGCACCGAGTTGGCTTCTTGGATGTTGGAGAAGGTGATGAAGCAATAGCCCTTCGACTCGCCCATCCTGGAAAGAAAAATGAATTTGAGATGGCCCACTGAGATGGTTTTGCGATAGTTTCAGGCACTTTCCCGTGGGAAATGTGAAAGAATCTCATGGTGTTAAGGCAATGCTGTAGTGATTTGGAAGCAAGAATCGTCTGATAGTTTCCTCAGCATTTATCCAGAAGCCAGAGACCTACACCACTTAGCTCCGAGAACCACCCTAGTCAACTACAGTAATTTTCGCATATTTTCACACATTTTCACATGATTTCAATGTTCCCAGCTTTTGCCGTGGAACGCTCCAACCATCATCTTCACTTCGATGATGTTCCCAAAATGGGCGAAGGACTGTCGCACCGAGGCTTCGGAAATGACCTCGCTTCGTGGCGACCGCGACGTCGACGGAAAGCCGGTTCAGGGGCTTAGAAAACGTAGGGGAAACCTTCGCTAATATATGAGCTATATGAGCTATATGGTCTAAGATTGTTTTCTGATGGTTTCCGCATATTTTACCATGAGTCCCCAAACAGTGCGTCCACACTGAGGGGTTCTTATGGATTTTTGGTACAAGTAGGTGTTAGTAAATTCTCGCATAAACGGCCTCTTCGATTCTGAGATGTCCATGTGCATTTTGACAGCGCAGGCTGGCACAAGGTGCATTTGCGCAGGTGCGCGGTGCATCAGACTGGCTGCAAACGCATCGGCTGTTTGTGGTGTTCAAGACGACAGGGTGCTGCCCTGCGATTCTAATGCTCCTGCGCAGGCAAGAGTTTTAATTGAGATGTAGGACCTGCTTCACCATGTCTAAGCACACAGTGCTGCCACAAATGTCATAAATTCGTTCTTGGCTTTTCAGAGACACGTGCTACTCCCTTCTGGGTTCGTCGCGACTCTGCTCCCCCGCCATAGTTCGAAAAAAGGCCATTGCACGCACTTGCAAAACGGAAAGCTGTTGGCAACTAAACACCCATGCGCCTGAGCTGCGGTCATGTGCTCTGAGGTTTACTGTGCCATAGCGCGAGTGGAAAACATATGCTAACCGCTAACCTGCTGGTGTTTTTCCTCTTACTCACAGGACTTATTTCTATCCAAGTGGTTACCATGCCTTGTTCGCTTTGTGGAACGCTTGGCATCACTCCTGGCTCGCTACCGACCTGTGACCGGAGGCACTACCTCGAGAGCCGCCGTTGCGTGTGCTTTGCTATGGATCTCGTAGCAGCATTGTAGCCGCAATAGCTTCCGCATCACTATGCTGCTTGCAAAAAGACACCAATGGTTTGCAGCGGAACCACATGAGTGTCGCTTTCGTCTGTGTCCATCCACGATCTGCCCTACATCCAATGTACTTACTTTCCCTGCCCCACACTGTTTGAGGTCTCTTGCCAGTGTAATTTACATCATTTGGAGGTACTGTATCATATAAGGCCATATTTTCTGGTGATATTCCCTTACATAGGCCTGAAAAATAGGCCTTATATATAGTAGGTACCTCCATTTTAGGATCCTGGAATTCCCATTGAACAATGGCAAGGTACCAAGGATATAATGGGGGTCGATGACCATTCTGACCATTGGTGGACGTTGGGCAAATATGTCTCGTCAATAAACAAGTAACGGAGTCAGTTTCCAAAATGAAGACTAATGACAGGACCAAATGAGGGGAACACGAGTTGATATAGACATGTATATATCTGATTATATCTGAAGCTCACCTTGAAGACTGAAACCAAAGTCACCAAGGTTGGTAGGTTCACTTCAGCCATCTTTGGCACAAGAAATTCCGCCATGGAATGATTTTGACCCAAGTGTTCAAGTTGAAGTTGAAACTGCTAAGTAACAACGTCGCATGGCCGCCATGGCCCGGCCTTTGATGATCAAATCTGATGCAGGACCCAGGGAGAAATCCAGCAACATCAGACTTCCACTAATGGCTGGAGAGCCACAAGAAACATAGCGCTACCAGTTGTGATTTTTTTCACATCACAGCCACATCGCAAGCACCGTGAAAAATTGGTACCCTCTGCATAATTTGAAGTTTGCAAACTGGAAGCCATGGCCCATAGGAAAAAAATGTGTATTACTGTATGACGATTTACCTATTCAAAAAAACACGCAAAAAAAAAAAAACGATCAAACATGTTGATTTTCCAGGCTTTTCCATGGCCAACCGTGAAATTCCCAAGCAAATGGCCTTGGGCAGGCCACCAACAAAGACCTGACGTCGTCACCATCTCACATCGATGGCTGAAAAGTTCCGGGTTGCTATAGTAACCCCAAGAACCATCCATAGAAACCTGCTAGAAAGCTATTGTGAAAGGTGGAACATATCTGGTTGGTGGTTTAAACCATCTTGATAAATGATGGAGTTCGTCAATGGGTTTCGGATGACATCCCATATGAAATGGAAAATAATCCATTCATGTTTGAAACCACCAACCAGTGACATATCTATAGGAAAATTATAATATCTCACAAACCTGAATTAAGGCCATTTGGGGATGATTTCCCTTATTAACCATGATTCCATTGAGGGAGAACAGTGAGGTCGTTATAATTTACCCAGATCTATAGGAAAAGCATGAAACAAGTTGCAAAGCTGAAAACTAAGGGGAACACATCATCGACCTACGGCCCTGGTGCCACACTTTTCACTGGGCATCTGAGGGACATGTTCAGTCTGAAGAAGCAAATCAAAGATGGAGGAAATGGTGTTTGCCACTAGGTTTGGAGTCGTAATGAAGAAAATATCCCACTAAAACTTGGAAATATTTCAGTAGCTTTATCATCCAGAATTGGACATGTTGTCAACAACAATGGGTGCAAACAATCAAGTTGTGGCCTGGGATCAAAAAGAATCAAGTTGTAGCAACCCACTGGTGTGACAAGTTTTGTCATCCACCCAGCTTCAATAAGTCTATATCTACCATACTCCCTGGATTCACATCAACTACATGCTGGTGTTTTTTCGCCACCCCTCTGCAACATATTAGTCATAGTCAGTTGGGATGGTTCTTCCCAATATATGGAAAGTCATAAAAGCCATATTCCAAACCACCAACCAGATTATGTCATTAGTAGTTGATGTATTTCCACCTGAACTCACCGGAATCACATTTCCAGGTCTAAATCATCTGAATCATATGCAAATCCTCAGGAATCACGGAGCCGGAGTAATGGCAACTTCGCACCACAACTCACCACTCAGATCCACATTCACTGGATTGGTTTTCTGAAAATCTGAACCGGAAACCATCGATTTTCCCATGAAATAGGGAGCTTGAATGATGTACCCTCTGGTAAACTAAACTATGGAAAGATCCACCATTTTCAATGGGTAAATCCAGGAACTAAATGGCCATGTTCAATATCTATGTTTCTTTACCAGAGGCTAAATTTGCCCTATCCAACCAAGCCATTGATACATTGCCCTACATGGTCCCACGATCAACTCCAGTCCCACGATGGGTCCCTCGCCTTGCATGATGGTGCCGTCATGGCTTCTGCGGACTTGCCCTTGCCGCAACCGTTTCCAGCACTCGACTTGCCTTTACCGCCGCCTTTACCTGGCACGAAGTAGTTCTGGGTTGAAGATCGCGGGAGAGAAACATAATAGTCAGTCATAATAGTAATATGGCAGTGTGTCAAAACCTTGTACCCCTGGTGAACATCAAAATAGCTGGTAAATGGATGTTCATCCCATTAAAAATGGTATTAATAGGTATTGATCCATACCCATATAGTCAAAACAACTACAATCATCAACAATAAAAATCATCAAAAACAACAGTAGAGGTCCTCATGTGTCCACCCTGAGAATCACCAGCACTATTGCCAATCAGTGTAACGATCACCGGTGTTCCGTTTCGCAGAAGCCCCACGTATGCCATAGGTACTCCATTGCCAGCAGCCATGGAAGGACACCTCCCACCTGTCCCTGTACGGTAGAATATCGTCTCAAGATGATTTTCATTGATTTTCGGTGGCTGAGATTCCTATGAAATCTCACTATGTTCACTAAAAGTCAAGAATCTAATGAATATAGCATGATGAGAGGATCGGTCACTACATTCTGCACACATCCCTCGGATTTATGTTTATATAATTCATATAACTACAATTAACTATATCTATGATAAACATTATATTTTATATATTGTTATATATATATAGCATATATTGTATCCATCTATTTATCTATCTATCTCTGTGTGTAGAGATACGTGTTTCTTTTTCTGATCCCAGAACATCATCCCACCACCATAGCCCTAGCCCCCTCCCAGGGCCCTTCCAAGGCACTCAGGCGCCTTCCCAGCTGTCCTCCCAGCCAGGGGGTGGACCATACATCGACGCCATGGTCATGGCCCAGTCCATGAGATCCGCCATTCCTTGGGCAACGGCAGCACCTACCGCACCGACTACCGGACCTACGTCGTTAAGTGTCCTCAAACGTGGCTGGGAAATTTATGGAAATTTCCTATAAATGGAATTTTTAATGGGAATAATCATCTTGAGGCTGGGAAATTTCCTATAAAATCTATAAATGGAAATGTGAATGGGAAATCAAATGGAGCGCCAGTTGGCAGAAATAATTTTTGCCATTCAGCCACTCTGGAGTGACTGCACCAGCGGCTGCCGCCATCCGTTGAGCATCGCCGTTCTGACCAGGATGATGTTTATCAATGCTTACTGTGACCACAGGTCATTGTTGGTTACTGAGATGGTTTATGGGGGTGAATCCCACAATATCACTACGTCCTGGGGCATTTTTTTTCCGCAATTCATTCGAACCGGGCCATTCTGGAACAGCTTACAAGAGGAAATGAAATAAATGAAATGAAGTTCTGCCGCTTTCTCTGAGTATTGCGAGTTCCCATTCTGAAACTGGAACCCTTGAACTTGAGCACTTGAGGACTCTCCCTCTCTCTCTCCCTCTCTCTCTCTCTCTCTGTGTCTCTCTCTCTCTCCATCCTCATCAATCCCTCCCAACTTGTATTGAGAACTACTACAATGCAATTCTGAAAGTTCACAATGAGATTTTTGCCCATGCTTCCGACTATGGAACTCCAAATGGGTCTGAAACATGACTTCAGGAAATGGAAATTCTGGAGTCTCAAGAATTGCGACAGTACAGATTCAGGATATCATTTCCCCCCAAACAAGGTCAGAATTTTCCACCTGAAGTTGTCCCAGTTTATCACATCTCCTCATGTTTTGCCATCTTAGGTGGTTAAGCCACCCATCTGAAAAATATGCTCATCAATTGTGACCATCATTCGATTGGTAGGGTGTTTTTCCCCTGCCAGGTGAGGGTCTCTAGATTTCAATCGGCCACGGCTGGTCCCAAACTATTTTTTTCGCCAGCTCCGGATGCTGGCCACACCTGGGCCTGAACACATGCCAAAGAGAATGCCAAACATAATGCCAGAATGTCAGAATAGATACTGATACCAGAAAGTTTGGTATGTTGCCTGCTTGTTCTGAACCATGACATGGCCTCCTGCCACTCTTGGCGCATCAGCCACATGACAGGTTCAGTGCAGCGGAGCTGCAAACGACCACATCCATTGAAGTGAAAACAAAGGGCTGCGGACGAAACCACCAAGCAGATCATCATTGGCATTTGCGGCATTTGCGCCATGAAATATCATGAAATATCCCCCATGATGTTCCCATGATGTTCCCATCTTTTCCGAACGAAATCCCCACCCGATCCATGGGAAATCCACCCAATGCTGCCCGGTGTCCGGTATCCGTTTTGCCTTTTCCTTTTCCCGACCAGTCCATGGCATTGACCCCGTCACAGACCCGCGCTAGGACGGTCAGGGCGTTGTGACGTGCTGCTTGAGCACTGGCCCATGGCAGCGGAAGTCGGGGACAGAAATTCTTCAGGTTTAGTTATCATTGGATTGGTTTAACGGAAACGTGTCCCATCATGTCCATCATGATCCATGATGTCCCATCAAATTCCTTAAGCCAATCCAATGATAGTACGCGAACCTGTCATTTTGAGGTATCACCGTATCATAAAACGTGGTCTATGTGTGTATGTATAGAAATTATATAATATATATATATATATAATATATATAATATATAATATATATTTATAATATATATATATATGATATATATAATATATAATATATTATATATATAATATAATATATATATATATATTATATGATATATATATATATATATATTATGATATATATATATATATTATGATATATATATTATGATATATATATATTATGATATATATATATATCTGTGTGTGTGTGTCCGCTTGTATATCCTGATATCCTTATGATGCTGCGGCCAATCACATGATCTTTTGGAACTCTACCCTTCTAGGGCCCCATTTGTCAGCAGGAGTTAAACTTATAAATGACCCCATCCCGCTGTAGAAATTGGCTGGTGCTCAGGATGCCCCCCAGTGATGTTTGTTGGTTTACAAACCCCATGACAACTAGTTCGTTATATCATGTTATATCTACCATAAACCATAGAATTTCAGCCACTTATGTCTCAACTGAACACTATCTGAAGGGGGCCCCATCCTGTAGCGAGTTCTCATCATTTGGGGGGAAGCCCCTGATGTTTGAATCCACCATCAACCATCCATCGGTTGAATGGAGCTCCCCGGCTCCCACTTTCATAGCGAATGTGAATAGCATACCCATAGCTCCTTAGCTAGTATCAAACTGGATCGAAAAGTTAGAAAGCTGGAAACTATGATCAATGGCCATTTCAGGATCCTAAAATGGAGGTACCTACCATATATAAGGCCTATGTAAGGCCTATGTAAGGCCTATGTAAGGGAATATACCCCCAAAATATGGCCAAACATATGGTACTAAGGTACCTCCATTTTAGGATCCTGGAATTCCCATTGATATGAGTTTCCACCATGGATGGTTTCCAACATCATAGTTTCCAGCCGTCCTGGAACCACCATGCAATGCCATGCAGCATCACAAGCACATCACTGGCTGAAAGGTGAAGTCGTTTAGGGGTGATTTTCCATATCTACCCTCTGGTTATGTCAAAATAGCTATTGAAAATGGCCATTTATAGTGGATTTTCCCATTAAACATGGTGATTTTCCATAGCTATGTTAGTTTACCAGAGGGTAAACCTTCCAGGTTTAACGTCACGACGTGAGGTCATTATTACTTACTGGTGCGTTTTACGCAGGGAATGAGGGAATGGTCCACTAGCTAACCATCAATAATAATCCCAGCAACCCTCAATCCCATCCATTCCCTACGTTTAGCACCAGTAAGATTATCATCCAGACTATATCACCATGTTTTTTGTAAAATACAGTAACTTCCATAAATACGTTACCAATAGTTCGGGCCTGTTACAAATAGTTGTAGGGATCATACGGGTCCAACACTGGAATTGGTTCATAAACACGGTAAGCCGGCTGCCAAACTATATGCACATATTTCTATACATTGGGTTGGTGCAATATATTTCAAAAAATGATCTCAACATGAATTATATAACCTAAATACTCTGGATGAAACATAATCATATAATCCATTAATCTGGTTTAAATCCCAAACATTTATAATTATATAAATACTATATATCATAATCCCATAATACCATATAAAATATGTGATTTCAATATATATTCCCTTTCCATGCTGAACTCTCCAGTTGGGGTCGCTGCCGATGTCATGTTCCTGCATGCCAGCCAGCAAGGGGTTCAACAAATTCCTGGTGGCCATCTATAGGCCCGAGCGAGGGGTTTGTGCACACGGTGAGCTCAGAGGAAAATATCCTGAGCCAGCTGCACTTAGCTTGGGTGGGACGGTGCTGTTTGCCATAGGAGTGGCCATTGTCATAGAGGTTCAGGGGACCATCCTTTTTCAGATCTTCCTTTTGCTGTTGCCTGATTCAATCTTGGTTGACCCGATCATCAACATCATTCCTTGGAAGTTCCCTACCAATTGTGGACATTCCACATTGGTAGCGGAGCAACTGGCTCCTTAGGATTGCGTGGTGAACATACAACTGAGTTGCAGTCAGTGAAACTTGCAAGGACCAGTGTTTGAGGTCCAATACTTTTTGCTCTGATATCCTGAAAAGGAGGTGATCCTGTGGGATTTTGAACGATTTGGAGTCCACAATGTCAATGGATGGAACTTCCGAGCCTGGCGCGCCCTCCGGAAACAGCACAGGTTCACAGCTTCCCTGGCATTTGATTCCTCATTTCAGTCCTGGAGAAACGGATCTTACAGAGTATGCTAGACGCCTTGAGTTTCTAGCTGGCATTTGGCCAAGTGAATATCTCAACCAACTTGCTCCACGAGCAGCGTTGCAGTGCAAAGGATCAGCCTTTCAAAAGGTTGTCCGTCTGGACACTGAGAAGTTGAAGGTGAACAGTTTAGATGGAGTCAAACTCTTTGTCACTACACTTGGAGGAGTGTGGGGAAAGACTGTTCTTGAAGACAAATATGAGAAATTCGAACGAGCAATTTTTGGAATTTCCCAGAAATCCGATGAAACCAACGAGTCGTACTTGGCCCGGCATGAAGTCCTGTTTGAAGACTTGATCAGCCAAGGAGCAACACTCAGTGATATGAGAGCCTATATCTTACTGAGGAACTCTGCCCTTGTTTCTGAGGACAAGAAGCGCGTGGTGATCGAAGCTCAAGGACACCTGAAGTACGAAGAAGTCACCAAGGCCATTCGTATGCTTGGTGCAAAGTTCTTTCAGGAGGTTCAAGGGAATGTGAAACAAAGTCGGACCAAGACCTATGATGTCAACCATGTCGAGGGTGATGAAGAAGTTTTCTATGGGGAAGAAGTTCAGTATGGTTTTTCAGTGGAAAATGCCGATGTATCTGAATATGCCATGGAACAGTTTCTGTCGGAAAATGATGAGGATGCACTTGTTGTGCAGCAGTTTGAAGATGCCCTCATCGACACGATCCAATCAGACGGAGAAATGAACGCCTTCATGAACTCTTACGTAGAAGCTCGACGCAAGTTGACAGAGAAAGCAAAGTTCAGAGGCTTCTGGCCATTTCGTTCCAAAGGAGGTGGCAAGAAAGGGAAATCCAAGGGATTCAATGCCCGAGGCAGAAAGCCTCTCGCTGTCAGGATCGCTGAGTCGGAATGTCGGCTCTGTGGGCAAAAGGGACACTGGAAAGCCGAGCGCCCCCGAAAATCACAGAATGCCACGACTGGAAGCTCTTTAGGATCCCGGACACAGCCTACCAACATGATGATTTCTGCCACTGATGCGGACGATGATGAAGCCGATGTTTTCCTGGTCGAAAGCCTTGTCCATGATGCATCCGATGTCCTGCAGTCTTTTCAGGACCCGTCTCATGTCACCATACAATCTCACTCCCATGATGTTTTCACGTGTGAAGGGAATAATCATAATGGGGATAAGAATAAACTGGGGAATCCAAGGAACTGCCGGTTTTATGTCCAAGTCAGGGATAGGTTAAGTTTTCTGTGCCAACACATGGGTGTCCAAACGCCCTCCAGGAAGAATGAAGATGGCACCAGTGAGACAACCCCCTCGCCTGAATGTTGGAGCAATGACTCCGTGCATGCATCCGCCGATGGATTCCAAGTTTCAAGTGTTCAACCTGCTGCTCCGACAGATGCTCTTTTGCAGAAAGCCTCCATGAATGCGCCAGAGACTCCAGCCAATGAACAGTCCGTGTTGTTTGCAACTCACCAAACCATAGGAATTTTGGATCTGGGAGCATCACAGACTGTAATGGGTCGGTATCAGGTTGATGAATTCTTAGAACTGCTGCCTGAAGCAGCTCGCTGTCGTGTCTTTGAGCAGCCTGTGGACATGTCGTTTCGTTTTGGAAACAACAGCGTTGTCCCATGCCGAGTGGCGTTGATGGTGCCTGTGGATCGTTTTTGGATTAAGATTGCAGTGGTTGATACCAAAACACCTTTCTTGATTTCCAACAATGTTTGCAGATCTCTTGGAGCTGTCATTGACACCACCAATCAGACCATATGTTTCCGTGAATTGGACTGCACCATGCCATTGACCCTTTCTGGCAAGAAACTGTTCCTGCTGGATTTCTCCGAGCTCGTTTCGTTGCGACCTCCCAGACCTGCTGAGTCCGACAAAACACCAATGCTGAAAGCCGAGAATGTCTGTTCGTGTCAGTCCGAACAGTCCCAGTTTCCATCCAGTGTGTCGCACCAAGATGCATTGAAGATCAACACTGAAAGTCTTGAGGTAGAGAAGGAAATGACTATCCAGCCTGATGTAGATAGAACTGAGGAAGCCAATTCTTCAAGTCATGTTTCGTCAGATAGGATCAGCACGTCAAGTGAAGCAGTTACCGAAGTTCTCCGGGATCAATCCAACCATCAGCCCACCGAGACTTCCAATTCATTGCCGTGTGCGAGTAGCCATGTCCTTAAACAACCTTGCGGATCGCTTCGCTGCCGTTCAGGAGATGCAGAACAAGTCGAGCAAGGAGCAGACTCTGATGGCCTTGAGCATGGAAGAACTCCAGAACCTCACCATCAAGTTCGGAACTGCAAAGGCCGGACTTACGTTCAAGGAGGTGGTCGAGACAGATCCAAAGTACTGTCAGTGGTTTCTTCGCCAATGGGGATCCAGCAGCAAGAGCGAGCATCAGGAGTTCCTGTTCTTTCTGAACATGTGGACGGAACGCAAGGAATTCGAGAATGGGATCAATGGATCCAAGACTGGCGCCCAACTGCCAGTGAAGCCGCAGCCGAAAGCCGGTGGCAAGGCTCATGGTGCCTCCTACACGGGGATGCCGATCGACCTCGAGATCGACGAGGAGCCGTGGGATCAGGTGTCCCTAGCCGAATCCCTCATGCCACCAAAGATGATGAACCGCATCGACCAGCTCGAGAATGTACTGATGCAAGTCGTGAGTCAGCTGCAAAGCCTGACACCGCCTGCCGCAGCGGCCCAGTCCGATTGACTCAGCCAGCTCAGACACTGATGATTGATCAGGTGGTTGAAGAATATAATGCTTACATGTCTAGCCTGGGTAAGGAGAAATATCCGGTTCAGAGATCTTCTGTTGTGTCATCCAATTGGGTCTTCTGTGAAATGATGCAATATTTCTCACAGCATGGTCATAATCCTGGACATAGTCGATCAAGCCTGGATGTTCTTGAAGTTTATTGTTCTGCTGACAGCCGCTTGACATCGCAGTGTCAACAACAAGGACTTCGAGCATTGCGTTTTGGCCTGAAACAGGGAGATTTGAATACATACGAGGGTCGATGTCAGCTGTACAAAGTCCTCCAAAGTTCTCCAAAGCATATTTGGACATCTCCCAAGTGTAAGGCCTGGTGCAAATGGTCTCAGTTTAATGCGAACAGGTCCTTAGAAGCTGCACAAAGGGTTTGTCAAGCTCAGGAAGATGACGAAGTGCATCTTCTTCTGCGTGCTGCGCTGTTTAAATTGCAGGCCATGCGAGGTGATTCCTTTCACTTCCATCTAGAACAACCTGTCGGATCGCTGATGTTGGGACAAGAATGCCTTCAGGAAGTCATGGATCATGCCCATTGTGTGCGTTGTGACATGTGCACTGCTGGGAAATTGACACATCCAAACATGAACATACCTCTACAGAAGGGCACTCAGATTGTCACCACTTCCAGCATTCTTGCCAGGTATATCCAACAGTTCAGATGTAAGAACGATCATGAACATGTTCCAGTAGCAGGATCCTATGTAAAAAACAATGGAACTCATGGTAGACTCTCTGAGTATACGGAACTGTACACTCGCATGTTCTGTCAACGTGTTGCACGCACCATCTGTGCGAGTTTACGAGTTCAAGAGCTGTCCACAATATCACAAGACGTGATCCTTGGTTCGATGGAAGAATTTTCTGAAGCTGCCGCTAAGCGAAGACGCCTCAACAGCAAAGTCTCTCAGCCTGAGGGATATCCAATTGCCCCTTCTCCAAGCGTTCCTGAAGGAAATGTTGAAAGCACATCCGAGGCAAGTTCCTCTCATGATGATTCGAAATCCTCCAAGAAGATGATTCTTGATCAAGCTTTGCAATTAGCACCTCGTGTTGGTAAGACTGTGCTTGAGCATGGAGTCTTGTTTGATGTTGTGCAACAAGCATTTCCTGACCATATAGTGCGAGTTGTTGAGCTGTGCAAAGGAGCGGACCGTTTCCGCAAATCCCCAGTGAAGTTGATACCACATGAGGCTCCTCTCCGCATGACACTTGGAATACACCGCCATAGCCTTGAACCTTTTCCTGATTCCCAATGGGAACAATGGGAGAACCTCAGCATGCGCCAATTGTGTTCCAAAAGTCCTCCAGCCCGGTTGTTAGTAACAGTGTTTGCCAGAGAGAAGAGTGGTATCAAGAGAGATCACGAAGATGACACAAAGGACAGTCAGTCACCTTTTTGTCCATCCCATGCCTCCAAGAAGCTTCGTGATGATAGCCAAGGTTCTGATCATAGTGAAGATAATTCCTGGGAATCCAACCAACAACCTTACAGAATCTCAGATGTTCAGACTCCATCAAACGATTCAGACAAATTCCAAGAAGCTGCAACCGGATCACCATCAGCAGTTGAACCCAATGCACAACTTAAACAATCAATAGTACATCATGGACCCAATTTCCTATCATTACCACTTCAACAAAGACAATGGATTTCCAAGATACACCACAATCTTGGCCATCCTAGCAACCGAAAACTTCAGAATGTACTCCAACAACAAGATGTGGATCCAACCATCATTCAAGGTGTGGAAGATTTCCGATGTAGCACATGCGTTGAGCTGCAGGAGCCAAAAATATCTCGACCAGCTAGTTTGCCTGAACCGCGTGAGTTCAATGATTGTGTGGGCTGCGATCTTGTGACATGGACCTCCAGAGCTGGGAAGCAGTTTCAATTTTTGCACATGATCGATGCTGCCACCAATTTCCAGATTGCTGCACCAATTTTTCGAACTGATGCCGAATCCATGTTTGAAACTATGCAAGACTGTTGGTTCCACTGGGCAGGACCATGTCAACAATTGATCGTTGACAATGCATCCCCGATTTGCTCCGATCAGTTTGCCGAATATGCTCAAGGTCAGAACATTCACCTTAGGGTGATTGCTGCGTTTGCTCATTGGCAAAACGGAAAGACAGAGCGTCATGGGGATATCCTTCAGCACATGCTTGAGAAATTTGATGTAGATCGTGAAATCAAGACGGATCTGGAATTCCGACAAGCCTTGCGTCTGTGTTGTCAGGCAAAGAACTCCTTGGCTAGGTCAAAGGGATACACACCGGAAATCCTTGTTTTAGGTAAGAGCAGAAAGATGCCTGGTAGTTTATGTGAAGATCATGCCGATCCTGCGCAGTACCTAGCTGACTCAGAAAGTCCCGAGGGTCTTGCCTTTAGACAACACCTCGAATACCGTGAACTGGCCAGAAAAGCATTTGTGCAGACTGACAACAGTGATCGTTTGAGACGAGCCTTTCTGCGTCGTCAACGACCGCATCGTGGTCACTTTGCCAGCGGTGCTTTTGTCATGTTCTGGCGTCCCGGCCGTGGTGAAATCAAAGGCAAATGGCATGGACCAGCTAGGATCATAATCCAGGAATCTGAGAATGTTATTTGGATTTCATTTTCAAGTCGTGTTTATCGAGTTGCACCTGAACATGTCCGGTTCCTTTCAGAGAGAGAAGCCCATCAGTACAGTACAACTCTGGAAGCCACCAATATGTCACCTCCTCCAAAAGAACTGGGGAAAGGAGTTTTCCAATATGAAGATTTGACAGGCTTTCAAGGAGTGCCACCTGATAACATGAACCATGAAAACATGCCTGGAAATGAGATGCCTCTGGAAGCAGCTCCTGCTGTTGATGCCACACCGGAAGCCAAGAGTCAACCTGACTCTGAACCGTGTATGCCCCCTGCCTCTCAGGCAGACAGTGAGTACACTCCCACGACTCCTTTGCATGAAGAAACAAATGATAACCCAGAGTTGAAACCTGAAGAGGTTCCTGTTCCTGAAGCTGATGACCTCATGCTTGAAGATGTCTGGGTGTGTCAGACAGATAAGATCATGCGGATTCATAACAAGCCTCGTTTTTCCGCTTTTGATCCAAGTAGCTGCACAGATTGTCCTGTGGACATCCTGCACTTGTCCGACACTCGCGTCACAACGGGCACAACTCCAACAGGGGCTGTTTGGCTAGAACATGATATGTGGGGATGTCCTGAGAACGCCTGGTGTAAGGATCAACCCTGGACTGGAGTTTCCGTTTTTATTGTAGTACCCGATGCTGGACAAGCCATTCTGTCCTGTGAAGATGTGATGCATGTTTCTCATGACCAAGTTTTGGAGTGCGAAATTTTTCTGACAGAACACGATGTAGAACAAATGCATAATCATCCAAAGGAATTTCCAAGTTTAGTAGCCTCAGCTGCCAAACGTCAAAGAGCCGAAGTTAAGATCAAAGACCTGACGCCTTCTGAAATCCGTGAATTCCCAAAAGGCCAAAGAGAAAGAAATCAACCAATGGCTTGATACAAACACTGTTCGTAGAATTCTTCGAAGCAAGATTCCAGAAGAGAACATCTTAAAGTGTCGTTGGGTGCTAACCTGGAAGGACTTAGATGCTACGGATGCGGCCATTGAGGGAAAGAATCGAAAAGCTAAAGCGAGACTTGTTGTTCTCGGCTACATGGACCCCAAAATCACCGAAATACCAAGAGATTCTCCAACGTTGCAGCGCGATTCTAGATCTCTTTTGTTGCAATACTGTGCTGCGCGTCGCTGGAAGATTCGAAGCTTTGATGTGAAAACCGCGTTCCTTAGAGGATCCCGCCGGGATGACCGTGTGTTAGGAATAGAACCTCCAAATGAACTCAGAGAGAAGCTTCAGTTAAAATAAAATGAAACCTGTGAACTCCTAAAGTCCGCATATGGCCTGGTAAATGCTCCATACCTCTGGTACGTGGAACTTAAGGAATGTTTACTGTCATTGAACTTCCAGATCAGCCCCTTGGATCCTTGTTTATTTTCCCTGGTTGATGAACATGGAGCAGTACATGGACTGATTGGCGTCCATGTGGACGATGGTCTTTGTGCAGGAGACGAGGTTTTTGACAGGGCTCTACAGCAGTTGGAAATTCGGTACCCTTTTGGTTCTAAACGTGACAACAACTTCACCTTCACAGGAATCCAACTTACTCAAGATAAACAGTTCAACATATTTCTCAGTCAAAGGGATTACATTTTTGCCATTGAAGCTATTCCCATTGAACGTCAACGAAGAAAGCAAGAGTCGCTGCCAGTAACCGAAGGAGAGCGCCAAAACTTGCGTGGCCTTATTGGCTCCCTGCAATATGCTGCGACAAATACGCGTCCTGACCTCTCAGCACGTTTGAGCTTTCTCCAGTCAAAAATAAACTGTGCTACCATCAAAGACCTGTTGGAAGCAAACCGACTTCTGGGAGATGCGAAGACACATGCTGACGTGTCAATCAAAATAGCTAGCAGCTAGCATGCCATGTGATGACATTCGAATAGTGGCGTATTCTGATGCCTCTTTTGCTACACGAGAGAAACTTCATAGCCAAAAGGGAGGTTTGTTTTTAGCAACTCACAAGGACATTTTTGATCAGAAAAGTGCTATTGCAAGCCCACTGTCATGGTATTCAAAGAAGATTGATCGTGTTGTTGCAAGTACTCTGGCATCCGAAACGTATGCATTGTCATCTGCAGTGGACACTGCCAACTGGCTCCGTTTGATGTGGGAATGGATTAAAAATCCATCTATTCCTTGGCGAAATCCTGAAAGGGTCTGGATGAAGGCTCCACCCGGCATTGCAGTGATGGATTGCAAGTCCCTCTTTGATGTCATTTCAAAGAACACAACACCTCAGTGTCAAGAACATAGAACTCTCATTGAAGCCCTAGTGATTAAAGACCATATTCAATCCGGAGTAACACCCTACTGGGTTCACAGTGCTGCTCAATTATCCGATGCATTAACCAAAATCATGGACAATTTTCGACTTCGTGAATTTCTCAAGCAAGGTAAAACCTGTCTTCATGACATTGATGAAACTCTGAAACAGCGCGCCGATCGAAAGGCCTTCAAGACCTGGTTGTCAGAAACGGTTTCCAACACCGTGCATCCCTACGAAGCACCAACACCACCAGGATGAAAGCTGCAAAAAGTATAAACAAAAGAATTTTTTGGGAGTGTGATTTCAATATATATATTCCTTTTCCATGCTGAACTCTCCAGTTGGGGTCGCTGCCGATGTCATGTTCCTGCATGCCAGCCAGCAAGGGGTTCAACAAATTCCTGGTGGCCATCTATAGGCCCGAGCGAGGGGTTTGTGCACACGGTGAGCTCAGAGGAAAATATCCTGAGCCAGCTGCACTTAGCTTGGTGGGACGGTGCTGTTTGCCATAGGAGTGGCCATTGTCATAGAGGTTCAGGGGACCATCCTTTTTCAGATCTTCCTTTTGCTGTTGCCTGATTCAATCTTGGTTGACCCGATCATCAACATCATTCCTTGGAAGTTCCCTACCAATTGTGGACATTCCACAAAAATACCACAATCATCCCATTTTTCAGATATGGGAAAATATGGAGATTTCCATAAATGGGGGATCCCAAAAAATGGATGGTTTATTTCATGGAAACTTCCATCTATAAATGGATAACTGGGGGTAGCCCTATGACTTGCGAAACCACATCTCATCCCGAAATGGGCCATGGGTGGTCGATAACTAGGGATTTTAGGAAACCTCCAAAAAATTGGAGTTTTTTGTATGTCTCAATGGTTTGGTTTAAGGAAAAAAAATTAACCGGAAAGCCTCATATCTAATGGAAAATCTATGGTTTCCGGTTAAGATTTTCCCTTAAACCAATCCATTGAATGTCCCTAAAAATGTCACCATGTTCCCTAAATATGAAATTCCCATCTATAAATGGATATTTTTCTATCATACTTTTCCCATCTAGTAACCATCTAACATATAATGGGATAATTCCATATCATGCCATCTAGATATTTAGCTATTGAAAATTGCCATTTATAGTTGATTTACCCATTAAAAATTGTGATTTTCCATAGTTCTGTTAGTTTACCAGAGGGTAAATATAAAATTCCATCTATAAATGGATGATAGCTGGGGGGTACCCCTAAAAACCTCCATATAAATCCCCTTCATTTACTGTATCTCCAGGGCTTTTACCTCCACCTCTGGCCTGGCAACAGGCGCTCGAAGACGACGCCCCTGGCGTCACACCAATGTCCATGAAACGTGGCTGGGAAATTCTCCCAAAGTGGGGAAATCGCATCGAAAATGATGGGGGAATATGGAAAACTATGATAAAATATAGGATTAATATATGGAAAGATAGTTGAAAAATATTGCAAACATATATTGAAAATCATTGAAAATCCACCTGCCACCAACTAAATGGATGTTTATAGCTGGAGAAATCAGTGAACAGCCAGCCACGTTTGCCGGGCCATCTACAAAGCCTCAAAAATCTCTGGTTTATCATAGTGTTCCCTATCCAAATTTAGTTTTTTTTCAGGTTTTTTCTTCCGTAGATCCCATTTCTGGGCAAACCCACATCATACTGTTGGCATATGTTGGCATATTCCGTCGAAAGCATGGTGTATGGGATGAAAATGGATGAAATCACACATTTGGGATCATAAAATGGAGGTTTGACTCCACTTATATCATTATAGCCCCCCCCAGTCATACCGAAAACTTGGACACCGAAACTTGGAAATTCTAGACTTCTTGTCCATCCTCGAAGTCACCTATCTCCATATATCTCCATCCGACATCCGATGCCCCGGGCCTGAGCAAGATGTCCCCATATCTGGGTGAATTATAATATTTCACTAACTTGAATAGTTTGGCCATTTCGATCCATTTCGGGATGATTCCCCGAATCCTAACCATGATTTACTAACCACAATTTTCCAGGCTGAGGGAGAACAGGGTTTGGTCGTTATAATTTACCCAGCTGCCATGCGCGTCGCCTAACTCTGGAGCCAAGACCCCGCCCACGGCCACGAGTTGGATCAAAGAAATTTCGGGGACCTGATTTTTGGGTAAAAAAACACACGACATATGGTGATTTAGCTATTCTTAACATGTAACAAACATGTCAAAAAACCAACTTTTCTGGGGAAAAATGAAAAAATGATTTTAAAAAAAACACATTCCCCCGTTCATATTAAACACCCCCTTAGCCCGAAACCATGGGTTTTTGTTGGAAATTTCCACATTGGGACCATGCTTAACACTGGGGTGTTTCATTTTAGGATGGGATTGAACTGAAACTTGCGGCTGAAACCCGGTACAACTGGTAGCTAAATGGGCCATGGCTTCAAGGGCTTCCATAGCTGTTTGTTTTCCTAGAGGAGGGTACATCAATACTTTAGCTTGAAATTAGCTTGAAAGTGGACATCACTTGAGTATTCAATCTGGGAAAATTGGAATATTTCACTAACCTGAAATGTTCGGCTATTTTGGGATGATTCCTCTTATTGACCTTATAGTTTAGCCAGATCAATGGTTTCAAACTGCTCAAAGCTCTGCGCAGTTCCTCTTTTTTGGCCGCGGAAAACTTCTTCGGCAGCGTCGGAGCTGTTAGGATCGAGGCCTGTCATGTTTGAGTTGTGGCCGTGGCGGGTGATGAAACACTAAAACACTAAGCTGGGGTACTGAAAAAGCAACCCAAAATGGATGTTGAAGAACATCAACTGGGACTTTCATGGGACTTTCAATGACTTCAACAAGATGTACTAAACTCAATCGTTCGGACTTTGCCAGCCATATCTAAGTGTGTTTTACTACTTGGACGCATCACATAAAAAGCGTCAAAAACGGCCATGGCCAGAGATCCCCAACCATGGCCCACTTTTCGATCGATGATGTCCCATGAAAAGTCATGGTGGCTTTTCCACTTCGCAAAGTGTTCAATTGCCAGAGGGCTTCATATTATACCCATAGGATCCATGGTGCTGCTAGAAAAATGGTAACATGGATCCCATATGATCCCATCAATATACCAATATATACCAGCACCATGGATCCGTCATGGGATATGAAGTTCAGTTCCCTTCGGTTCCTTCGGTTCCCCGAACGCTGCTTTGCTGCCACAGATTCCCCATTAAAGGCCGGGGAGTCTCACAGAGAATCGAATCCGCACTTTTTGAGGACTACAGGTGACACTCATCTTTGATGCACTCAGGTATGTGCCCAAGTGACTGTGGGTGTCTAGGCACACATTGGCACCCGAAAAGCTTAAAAAACTGAAGTTTCAAAAGCACAACAAATGGCAGTCCTGAGTTTTGCACAAGCGAACGGTTTTCCAAATCCCAAAATGGTAGCAGGTTTAAACTCAACCACAGTATCTTCATGTATGTTCTATATATTTACCCTCTGGTTATTTAACAGTTTGCCATGGAAAGATCCACCATTTTTTATAGGTAAACCATCTATAAATGGGCCATTTTCCATGGCTATGTTAAATAACCAGAGGGTAGCCAAAGATAGGAGATGAGATATTTTCTACCCTCTGGTAATGACTAACAGTTTGCTATTGAACATGGCCATAGAAATAGTGGATTTACCCATTGATAGCATGGTGGATCTTTCCATAGTTATGTAAACGTTTACCAGAGGGTCGGAACACATTTCTGCACAGCATTGCCTCCGGTGTTCTTTCAGAAAGGCTGGGAAATCCTCCATTCACCGGAGATTCTACCACTAAGACCTGCATTTGTTTAACAATTTCCCCACTAAAACCACTCGAAAAATAGAGGAACTAAAGTGACAAAGAAGTACTGATTCCGCAAATGTCTGTTTTCCTCTGTCCGCTTGTGACGAAGTCTTGTGTTTACCTAGGTCGAGCTCTAGAGCCAGAACAGTTACATGGACAACAATGTACCTGAGGCATGGTAGATCATGTACCTTTCAAGTCGGGTGTTCTCCTGTAAGTTGGTAAGATGTTGTCACTGGCTCGAGCTCAAACTTCAGTATCTGTGCTCGCCAGAGGACGTGTCCCTCTGGTCTTCATGAATTCAGCGGGGTGTAGTCTTCGTACATACCCCTTCATTGCACTAATTAGTTGCGACCGATCGATGGAACCTTTAGTCATTCCATCGGCTATCATGTCGCGTGTGTCGACCCAACCTAAAATGCTGATAATTCTCGAGGTGGTCAACTGTTTGATCCATGAGATATGAGAGAGTAGTGACTTTTCCGTTGGGTATTTGAAATTTTCATTTTCCACCGCACTAAAAACGGACCTGGCGTCTATCCAGACATAAAGTTCGATAAGGTAACCACCATTTTCTCTTAAATTTATGCTGGATTGGGGGCTAAGGGGTCCGAAACATGTTTCATGAAGGGTAGTTATAATTATAAAACTTTGATCAACGGATGCTGTGAGTGCCAACAGCTCAGCGGCGAATGTGCTGCGCACCACGAGCTTATGAGATTGAGAAACGGCCTCAATCAAATGGCATCTCTTTACTCCTCTCACATCAGTGCCCATTCGAAGATATACTGCTCCTCTCAAAGCGTATCCCTTATCATTTTCTCTGGAGAATGCTGAATCAGAATATAGCTCAACAACTCTGCTACAAGTCATTGAGCTATACTCTAATTTCTGGGGACGACGTTGAAGCTCTCGGGTGAGTGCATTCAGTCTTTTGACATGTGTAACAGTGGGGTTCTGAGTTACACGTTGGAGGGAAATTATGTAGACTAAGACCCACGCCTGTGTTAGGGCGGAATAGGCAACGGCTCCTAACAAGCTCCAATACAACGCTCTGAGGTGCTCGGGGCATTGTGCGTCCTTCTGGAGATTGGCATAGTGTTTTGGGTTGATAGGTTTCAATGCACTAAGGTATTCTGTCTGATCAAGAGTGATGGTACCATCTGGGAGTCTTTTATGACAAATACCACAGTTTGTAAATTCACTTTCTTGATACGTCAATTTCCCAAAGTGTCGTTCCAGAGTTTTAACCAAAGAATCTATTTCTGATTTCATACCTGCCATTTTAATATCATCTACATGAACGGTTATGGCTAAGACTAGGGTTTCTTTCTTATGTAACATTAACAATTGGGGGTCATACAAAGATGCTCGGAACCCTAATTCCTTGAGGATGTTGATTAGCCTCAAGTTGAATGCTCTGGGAGCGTCTCTACAGCCAGTGCCAGGCTTCAAGCATTTGAGAGCTTCCGTTCGCTCATCAAAATCTTCATATCCTGGGATCCGTCTGAGATGTTTGGCTGTTCCTGCCGGGACGGTAAAGCTTATGTGTTTCTCGGGCTCTCCAGTCAACTTGTTCATCTCGGAAAATGTAAGCCCTTGAAGAAATGCTTTGCTTATGTCCACAGCGACAAAGCTCCAATCTTTGTGGCAGGCTGCTTCACTAGCTAGAATCTTTTGGGATGTTCTTTGCGCAGTGGCCGAGAAGTTCACTTCATCTTCGGTTTGCGGTTCCTTGAACCCTCGCAAGGCCAATCGCATCATGATGATGCGCTTCCCGTCTACATACTTCCACTTAGACACTAGCTTGGCGTCGATCAGAACTTTACACTTCTTTTTGGGGATTCGTTCAAAACAACCATATTTATGCCAGGTTTCATACTCTTTAACAGTTGCTTCATCAACTTCCTTGCGATGGTCAATTAGTTCCTTAGTTGTGAGCAAGTCAGTATCTCTCTCGATGACTTCTTTCTTGGCCTCTGCATTAAGGAATACTTTCATTAAATTGGGTTTAGACACATCGCGACTGTCTTGGAAGCATTCAGTGATGTTCTCTGAGATCAACACTTCAAGGAATGGTTCATCATTTTCATCAAACTCGAAAGTGTGATCATACTCGTCGAAATCTGGACTAACTGTTGGTGGTATTGAATCCCAATCGTTATGGTTGTCTGGACTTGTAAAGTAACACCAATCATCTTTAATCTCCACATCTGCTACTTCATCTACTGGTTCGTTGAGAACTACCCAGCACAGCTCCTTGAGATCGCTTTGGATTTCTTTAGGAGCACCTTCGAAGTGTTGTATATACAATGCTTCAACCTCGGGAGAGTCAATGCTAACTTGAGATTCCTCAGCGATCGTACTGAGCCGCCCATCACTACGACCCACCTCGATCTCTCGATCGAGATGCGCCATAGCCGACGGACGGTCCAGCACTTTCTCCTCGAAATCATCAAGTGTCATTCCGACATCTCTGTCTAGCATAAAACACTGCATTGTTGCGACGAAGGACTCCTGTGGACCAAAGATTTTACTGATGTTTTGCCTCGGATGGTCGGCAACATGTATGAGCATTGCATCTGGGTTGTTCATGTTCCAATTGAAAATCACGTTGCGGTATCTGTCGTTCAGATCTTGCAGCTGTTTGATTTTATGTCCAATTCTTACAGTGCAGATATCATCCATCTGGAGGGAATTTGTTATGATGAACTCTAGTGCTTTTGAAATTTTGGGCCATCGCTTGGTGGTTCTCGTCAGTCTGTCATTTACATACCCAAAAACTTCAACACGGCCATCAGGGAGTTCATTCAAAAATTGATGGATGTATTCCATGGCATTTAAACAGATATCCGCATTGGTGTGTCCATAAAGAGAAACTGTTGCATAGTATTGTGCTGGGCGTACATCTTGGAGGCGATATGGTCTGGTCTGTCCATTTGTTTTAAGAGCTACAATGCCATCTGCGGCTACACACTCTACGACTTCATATGGACCGGTCCAGCCACTCATGTCTTTGCTCGGGGGCGTTCGGTATAACTCTACCAAGTCTCCTTTTGCAAAACGGTTTTCTCCCGACAAGGCAGTTTTGGACCCCAAAGCTCTTTTGATACGAGATGCACTCGTGGCTGAAACCATAGACTGCAATGCAAGTTCGCGGATGCGAGCATCAACTCTCTCTTCCAAGCCGGCGTTGTCAGTAATTGGCGGAAGGCATGCTGGTTGTCTTCCCATCACTACCTGGTAGGGTGTAACTCCTCCTACATGTGTTAGTGCGTTACCCATAAAGACGCTATTGGCAAGTAATGATGGGAAGTTGATGTCAATACCTTCTCTTATGGCTTGGGATTCCATCACATGCATTGCATGTCTTAAGATCGCTCCTCTCCTCTCGATGTACCGAGCGTGTTGGTCCTTGCCTCTTACCTTTAAGACTACACCCATACGCTTCAATCTCGCTTCAGCGCTGGATGAAGTCAAACCAGCCTCACTGTCGGTGACAAGCTGTTGAGGTGGGCCAAAGATGGATACCCATGCTGTGTGAAAGTTCGTGATTAATTGGTCTTCTGTTTTGTTAGGAGTTTCCACAGCAACATGCCATCTTGTCGCTCTGCAAATAAAGTGATGTACAACAAATTCTCGATAGAACATCAAATCGGTTTCTACTACTTCGTTGAAGTTCATGGCCAAAGAAACAGAGGGTTGAGTATCTTTGGCTTTTGGTGCCCACTTGCGGCATTCACGGCAGGTTGAAATGATGTCAGGAATGTAGCTTATGACTTCTTCAGGTATGCCTGCTAGTCATGTTGGTGGGGCCTGCATGCCACCATCTTAAATGCAGCTTCCTGAGTGTTCGAATAATGGTTGGTTCATGACTACTTCTCAAGTCTTTTAGACTATGAGTGACATCAAATCTAGACCAGTCAGATGGATGTTCACTACCTGCGGCCGCATCCCGGAACTTTCGATAAGGGCCTCGGAGTCTGCTTTCGGCAGGTTCGCCGTCATCTGGATTGTAAGGGACAATCCTGTCTTCTACTGGTGGTGCTGCCTCTACGGCTGAACTACTAGCAGCTCCTTCACCGGCTCCCAAATCGGTTCCATCAGGCAGTTGGGCCTGAGAGTCTTGAACCGGAAGTTCATCAGCTCGCTTGGCTGGCTCTCTGGGGGATGATGGCCTTTTCGATGAATGCCCTTACGGTGAGCTATGGTCATGTGTTTGCACTCACCTTGGGCATAAGTATGTGAACTGTCACCAGCAGGTTTCATTTTCTTACATCCAGGACATGTCCATATTACGGGGGCATCTAAAGGATATCTACAAGTATCAGGGTCACGAGTGTGCCTTGGGTCATTCCTATTTAGATGTCCTTTACATCCTGGGCAAACTGCTGGTCTCTTATCTGGATCATCAGCGGGTTCACTGCTTGGCTCGGATGCATCAGTGCTCGTGCCGATAGTTGGATAGGCGTACTCTCTGGAGTTGACCAGTTCTCGAAGGTTGGTTATTCCGTCTACTATAGATGTAGCTAGTTTCCATGTCCACAGTTTACAATGGCTAGCTTTCCCTCCTTCGAGTAATTCATGCTCATGACTTCCATCACAAACATACTTGGTCAATGGTTCTAAGAGAGTCCTATGGTTAGCGATGAATCTTGTGGGTTTCTTCGCTGGTCCTCCATCAGGGCCCTTTTGGCCTGTCATACATTGGTGAATCACGATGCTGACAGTAGTAGGCAATTTTAATACTTCTTGCCATTCGGATTCTTCCCAAAGTTTTGATGGATGTGGTTGTTCTGTTATAAAGAATAAACCCATCTTATCAACAAGTAATGCAACACGTCCGCAAAATTTTCCATGAGGTCGTGCAAAATTTTTTCCATGACTCCCAATTGACATGTTTAACCATATTTGACATGGGTCCATAAGGTGTGCACGTGGGTGCCATGATAGTAACCAAAGGTTTGGATTCCTTTACATACTTGATGACTTTGTTCTGATTAGATTCATCATTCCAGTCACATGAACAGATGATGTCAAAGTTGTCTCCAGCTCTCAATCCTCTGCGGATGGCGACTGTGGTACATCTGGCTTCACCACCGCAAATCTCAATGACATCCAAAGGTGACGGATCGGCGTTGGCTTGAATCAATGCATGCTCGAGGGATTCGGCTTGACGTACCCTGAAGTTGGCATAATTGGTCATTAAGAAAAGGGCTAAATCTTGGGGGGCTAAGTTATCCTCTTCCATTACATGGGGTCCTAATCCACTAAGATCATTGCCGCAGTCGTCGTAGTGATCTTCAATGACGAACTTGCGTTTCTTAGGATTGTGCTTGCCCTCAGCTTTAAGCTTCTTCTCCTTTTCTTTCTGCTGAACTTTCTGCCAAGTGGGATATGCATCCTGTTGATCCTCTCTTATTTGTTCATCGATTTCACGGTCGACCGGCTGGTCTGTACCGTGCAAGTCGGGTGTTCCCTGTGAAGTTGAAGTGCACACCTCACCCTTGGGATCAATTATCATCTCGGATGCACATTCTTTGAGTACGGCTAAAGATATGGAGAGCATGGCATCGCATCGCTGCTTGTCACAATATTCTTTTAACCAGTCCATGTAATGAGTGGTCACTTCACATTTACATGAGTGACTAACAATGGACGGTAGACAAAATGACAAGGTCACAATGCATGCACTGGACGGATGCTTGGAGGAGTGGTCTACTTTCAAACTGAAATGGCACAACCTATGGTAGCACTTCTTCCAGTGTTCGGTCTTGGCAACTTGTTCAATGCCGGGATGTCTCCAAATTCCGCCGAAAGCTCCAATCAGGACACAGAAGGTGTTTGACTCCTCGGATGCTAGCAGCAGCTGCCTCACCTCTTCTAAACAAGCACTATACTTATCAGGGGGGATATGCTTACCTCGAATGGGGGCATTTATCCAAACAAATTTATAGTGGCCGAGTCTGATGTTCTTCGGTGCTTGATGTTTGGTGTACAAGATGGTCCGAGGGTCAATAACATCTACTTCATATTGGTGTCGTTGAAAATAGGCTGGTACATCGTGATGTTCATCAATGATTAGGGCCTTGGTCGGTGGTTGGAATAGTTCATCATCTGCCAGGTATGCGTGTGTAGTTACTGGTCCTTACCCCGTGGTCTCAGTGATCTCACTTCGGACGTCATTCTGACTTCACCTTCTCCCCATCCAATTCTCACCCTGGCTTTAGCCTTAGGAGGATGTTCACTTGTTTCAGGGGTCCACCCTGGTGGTGGCCCAGGCGGTTCCTTCGGCTGCATTGGTGGAGGTCCAGGGGGCTCTTTTGGTGGTGTCACTGGTGCCCTCATGGATGAGGATGGTTCTGCTGGGGGTTCCTTTAACATTGTTCCTGATTCATTAGGGGCCCCAGGTCTAGGTGGAATCGTTCTAGGAGGTCCGGCTAAGTTAAGAGGGACTGTCGGGGTAGGTACCTCCACCGGCATCGACATGCCTTCAATCCCCACGCTCATGGTCACCCCAGGCTCCGGGGCCTTTGGAGGTGGTGCCTTACTGGCCGGCGTTGCGCCGGTAACAGTGGCTCCCACCGACCCCCGTGGTGGTCCCTTAGGCACTGGGCGGGGAACTCGCCTCAGTGCTTTGGCTTTTGCCGCCACTTCGGTGCCGCTAGAGGGTGATCTAGCAGGAGATGGTGATTTACTTGGCGCGATGCGCGGTGATGTGTGTGATGCTGTTGCTGTTGTCGCTGTTGCAGTATCCGTGGCTCTTCGTGTTCTTGTAGCTGGTGTTGATGGTTTTGGTGCTGACTCCTTTGCTCCTGGTGTTGGCTGTGATTGGGGTGTAGCGGCTTTACCTGCCCCGCGCCATGTTCTCTCTGTGGTGGCTTTGGGGCCAGGTGTGGTGGTTGTAGTTCTTGATGGTTCGGACCGTGTCGGCATTGCTCCCGTCTCTGCCTCCGTAGGCGACCTTGGTCTATTGATAGGTCCTGGGGCTTTTGCCATTGGTAGTTTTGGTTGTGATGATGGTGTTGGCGCTGGTGGTCGTGCTGGCGTTGATTGTTCGGGAGTTGCTGTTGCCGCTGGCTTCGCTGGTGGTGGATGATGTTGCGATGGCATCGCCGGAATTGGATGTGGTGGTTGTGATGGTGTTGGTGTCGGCGGTTTTGCAGGTGCTGTTGTTGCGGTAGTTGGCGTTGCTGCTTTTGCTGGTTGTGTGGGTGTTGACATGGTGGTTGTTGGTGCTGCTGCTGCAGGCTCACCAAGTTTCGCCGGCATGGCCTTGATCGGAGTCGTTGCTTTGGCTGTGTCTGATTCTGTTGTTGCTGTCATCACTGTTGCCTGTGGTGTTAGATATGTTGGAACTGCTGCGACAGTCGCTTCAGGTGGTGGTGCTGGTGGAAATTCTGTGCTCTCAGTGGGTGTTGGCATCGATGGTTGAGCTGGTTCTGCTGATGGTGGTTCTGCTTTTGGTACTGGTGATGGTGGTGCAGGTGTTGGTCTTGGTGCTGGATATGGTTCTGATGATGGTTGTCCTGTCCTTGGCAGTGGTGGTGGTGATGCAGGTGATGGGGTTGTTGATGGTGATCCTGGAGATGGTTGTCCAGTTCGTGTTGCACTCCTGGCTGGGGCTTCTGTTGATGATCTGGCAGGTGCTTCTGCTGGGGTTTCGGGGACATCTGCATACGGATTATCACTTGGGGCTACGCCAATGGGAACATCTGGAGTTTCTTGGTACTGACGATTCATGTGGCTATATAACCCATAGACTGTTGGGGGTAAACCTCCACCTCTCCTGGGAATGCTCTGGAATGCGTCGGTCCTAAACACAAGATGTCCGCTGGGAGCCCTCTCTAGTGGAATATGTATCGCGTCCGAACCCCAGCTAATGGTATAGCTACCCGTGGCTGTGAGGGTGAGCATTTCCCTGCCAGGTGCCATTTCCAGCACGGCGTTGTGATTGCTCATGCTTCTCAAGCCAAGTAGTGCCGGGAGGTCACGGCCCTCCCCTTCTACCATGGGGGTTTCGAAGTTGAATGATACAGATTCGCCCCTAACCAAATGACCATCACCTTCTTCCGGTTGAGAGCGGGGGTGGATGATGTTGGGTATTGCTATCGGCAATGTGGCAACATGCGTACAGCTTTGAGTACCCTGTCCTACTCCCCTGACGGCCATTGGATTGGTCATGGACTTACGCGTCGACCTCAAGCCCGCATTCCGCGCGGCTGTGGCTTGGCGTTCAGCCCATTGCTGACCTGCTAGATTGGTCCATGCCCCTGGATCAACTACAATTGATTGATGACCAGGCACTTGGGTGGATGAATGGTATGTGGATGTGGCTCCAGACGCCTCTGATGTCTCAGGCCACCATGGAAAAGTGGGTGTCCCGTGTGGTGTCCTAAATTCATCCTGCTGCTCTCTTGGAGAAGTGGGTGCGATGTAGCGGTAGTGTGCAACTACATGTCCCCCGCCGCGGCAACATGGGCATGTTGGGTTTTCTTCCCTCAATAGGATGTCCGTCCAACAGCCCTCATGGTAGGTATGTCTGCAGGTCAATCTCACCAATTGTTCCCCTGCATTATACTCTTCCAAGCAGATGCTACAGCGATGCTCATCCCCTAAGTATTCAGCATTGGGTTGTCCGACATTTGGAGTTACCGTGGGTTCTGTGGGATTATTCGAGGGTGTTACTGTGGGGGCCGGATTCACCTCACTCCTCGAACCTTCCGATTCACGAGTCCTCATCTCCTGCAGTGTCATCATCGTCCGGTGCTGATGATGAAGAGCACGTACCTGCGGATGATTGAATGCTGGCTCACTGACCCTTTCTGATACTCTAGAAGCTATTGGGATCTCACGCAACTGGTTTGCTTGATGAAATTCCCCCACAACTTGACTACGGATCGTGTCAAGTGTGCTGATAGCATTCTCTGAGACAATCGGATGATAGGTCGGTGCACGCACTTCCGAGGCAGTCCCCTGCAAGAAATTAAACTCGGGCATCAATGCCCATTCTGGCAACTCCGGGGCCGGATGTTGTAGGATCACTGTTGGGATCTCCCCTGGTCCCACGATCAGTGGGTGTTGCGACACTTCGTGCCATTGGACCGGTGGCAACTGCATTGGTGGTGATTGCATGTTTTGGGCAACATATGTTTTGAATGGTAGTCGATTCTGCAACAGGTTGCTGTGAAAATGGTTCATTGCTTACATTTCTGCCCAGTGGATTAGTGGGGTTATTCTGGGGAAGATTATTCAGTGGATTAGTGGCTGGTGGGGTGTTATGGGTAAATTGGTTCATCACTGGCGGTCCGAAGGATCGTGGTTCTGTGGTCGGATGCATCAGGCCATTCAGGCCATTGAAGACACTCTGCATGTACAAGGATTGATCGGCCATATCCACTGCCCGGGTCGTGCGCGGCAGTGGTGGCATTGGATTCACAATCCCCCCAATGACCTGTCTCCCCGTCCTGCTCTCGTTGTACCGCCTCCAAGGATCACTATTGGCCCACGGGTCCTGAGGTGCTGCTGGCAATGTGGATGCATTAGATGGGGGTCCACCAGAAACTGTCGACCAATGATCAGTTCCGGATTCTTGTCCAACATTAGCATCTACTTCATTGACCATGAGGACCGTGGTTGATGTGATTACACCTGGGGGAATCTGGTCGGCGGTGTCCAAGTCTACGAACAAGTTCTGAGACGAGTCATTGGCTGCAGCCCGTCTTGGGCACTTGGCAACCAGATGATCTTCCGAACCACATTCGTGGCATCTCATCTTACGTCCATCCGGGCCTCTTGGATTGCCCTTTCTGCCCTTACCCTTGCCACTCCCTGCCCCTTTCTTTCCACCTTTTGCCCTAAAGGCAGGGAAAATTTCCATGAGCTGGGATTCATTGAGTTCGGACAAATAAGATGAAGTATTGATGATCTTGCCTTTGGGTTTTCCATGTTTTGATTTACCACCCTTTCCACCTTTGTAGATGGCTCTGCGGGCAAACCTCCGAGCTTTTCGGGTCGGCTTGCCCATGAATGACCTCCAACGTGCCTTAGCACGGGAATAGGCCCAGTAGAGCTCGGCAGCCTGCTCATTGGCCGTGGCACCCTCAGCAGCTGGCCAGGCTTCTTCGCCATAGTCACTGCTGGTGTCAGTGTCTGTGCCACTGTCACCCTGACCCTCTGACAAATACACGTATGGATCTTGCGGCTGTGTATAAGTGGGGTATGCTTCGGATGAATGCCATTGGGATTGCCAAGAACTCTGGTCATGCCATGAACTACCGGGTTGGTCATTCTGAGATGTGAATACGTTTTCATTCCATGAGTGCTCGTCCTGGATATGGTAATTGTGTGTTGGATGTTGTCTACCCCGCAACATGTTGGACATATTTCCTGGTGCATTTTCAATGATCCTACCCATACGTCTGATGGAGTCTTTCAACCCTGTGAATTGCTGCTCATCAGCAGGGAGAGCACCACCGAGTGGCTGTAGGAGTTGGATCAATTGAGAATCCGAGACACCTACGGCACGGATCAGCAACCAAGAAAGACCAGCATAGCTCAGGGCGAGCCCACCTGTCTCTGCCGCACGCATGCGGGTAGTATCAAACCTAGTCAGCAGCATGTCGATCCTTTCATTGGATTCCCTTCCAAATGACAACAGATCTCCTACTGCCCCTAGCCGGACTTCCTCACCTAGCCTGGCAAATCGGGTGCTAAGTTGATACATCAAAAACGTTAGTGGGTCGGTTTGGGTACCATTTACGGTACCCCCTGTCAGGATGGTCTGGGGCGGAAGTGTCCTACTGAATTCCCTGGCTGATCCCTGCAGTTGGGAAATCACACTAGCCGCCTTTCGAGATGCATCCCCATCTGTAGCAATGCTCCAAATTAAGATGTCCCTAGACCAAGTACTGAAGCTATACTGATGCTCCATTTCTGGGCTCCATGCGGGGGGCAATCTTGGATGGTTACTCCTTCCTGGCACCATGCAAGCCACTAATGCACATGTGCTAAGGCCGCCTCCAGCGGCTAGCAATAGTGTCGAATCCGAGAGCGATCTACCATCACGGTGACCAGCGGTCATCGAACCCGAATTGACATGGGCTTCAGGAGACTTCACCTTCCGATTGCCTGCTTTGGATCCGGTCATGCATTGGTTCCTGGATCTAATGGCTGCATCTTTCCCATAGACCAGCTCACAGAGTTCCTTGTGACGAGACTTCAGATGTTTCAGCTTAGAGTCGTACATGTTTAGCATTCTTTCAAACACTAATCTCTGCTGCCGTCTGAGTCGCCTACGCAAAAGCTCTGCCCTACGCTGATCCCGAGGGTTCGTTTTGAACTTCCTCCTTGAGTGGTGCAGCCGCACCAGGGTCGAATTCAGCTCCTGCCTCCACTGATCCCCATTCACCAGACTGGGCTTGTACTCGCCTTCGGGCCTGGCCTGTACTGGGGCTTTGCGACCATTGCTCGCTGCATACCAGTGTGTAGTGACACTGATCGAGCCTGCCCCAACCGCACTGGACTGGATCACAAGAGCGCTGGTATTGCGACTCTTGATCACCAGCCCAGTACTGGCTGAGACAGACCCCACCAGTGCCACTACTAACACGGCACACAACTTCAGCACGGCGGTGAACATGATGACAATCAATGGAGTAAGGATGAAAAGAAATGAAAACAGTCGAGTCGACCCTTAGGGTATAGCAGATACCTTAAATGGGGGTTACTGCCGGGGTTCCCGGCTCCGCTACCAACTCGAAAAATAGAGGAACTAAAGTGACAAAGAAGTACTGATTCCGCAAATGTCTGTTTTCCTCTGTCCGCTTGTGACGAAGTCTTGTGTTTACCTAGGTCGAGCTCTAGAGCCAGAACAGTTACATGGACAACAATGTACCTGAGGCATGGTAGATCATGTACCTTTCAAGTAAACCTCCATTTTCAGATGATTTCCCCACTAAAACCCTCCACTTTTTAGATGATTTTCCCCACTAAAACCCTCCACTTTTCAGATGCTTTCCCCACTAAAACCCTCCACTTTTCAGATGATTTTCCCCACTAAAACCCTCCACTTTTTAGATGATTTTCCCCACTAAAACCCTCCACTTTTCAGATGATTTCCCCACTAAAACCCTCCCCACTTTTTAGATGATTTTCCCCACTAAAACCCTCCACTTTTCAGATGATTTCCCCACTAAAACCCTCCACTTTTTAGATGATTTTCCCCACTAAAACCCTCCACTTTTTAGATGATTTTCCCATTAAAACCTACCTTTTTAGATGATTTTCCACTAACTAAGTCCCATATCATACCGCAGAAAAATAGCTCTGCCACTTGTGGAACCCATCTCCTACAGGACGTGCGTGCCACAAATTTTTCACAACGCACATCGTACGTGGGATGCCGTGGTGGTTGAAGCAAAATGTCAAAAAATCAGAGACTTACGGTAATCCATACATTGTATACTGTTAAATAACTAGAGGGTAACCATGGTTTACCTGATTCATCAACTAATGATCTGGGTAAATTATAATCTTTCACTAACCTGAATTGTTGGGCCATTTGGGGATGATTTCCCGAATCCTAACCATGATTCCAGTGAGGGAGAACAGTGAGGTCGTTATAATTTAACCAGATACCTATATAATCTGATAGGGGATAATCCATGAAATTCCATGTTGTTGGGATACAATCCATGATTTATGGCTATATAATCCCTATTAATGGGTAATAATGATATTCTTAATCATATAATCCAGTAATATCCATATTATTAATGGGGATATCCATGAAATTCCATGTAGGGATATAGGGATTCTAATGGTGATACAATGAGAATATGATATTCAATGAAAATCGCAAAAATCTGACTTTCAATCAAGGTCATATCAACTTTCATATCAATCAAACGTTCATATCAAAATCCCAAATTTCAAAAAAGTATTCATCAAAAAATATAAAGTCCATACGAGTGTGTGTGCTAAAAGTTGTTTGTTTCTTTTCGTCACATGGATATTTGAATGGAATAAATTCAAACAAACACTTCTAACACAAGTATATCTATCATATGGAATAATCCATTCACACAAAATGTCAAAAAGTATTACCCTCTGGTTATGACTAACATAGCCATGGAAAATGGCCCATTTATAGATGGTTTACCTGGGTTTACCTATTAAAAATTGTGATTTTCCATATGATGGGTGATGATAAATTCAACATATTCAAAGTCAAGTGTGTGTGATCGCGGCTTCCCAGATGATTGCTGATCGGCCATGACATGCCATTTTCAAACACCAGCGATTCAGACGGTGTTTTAGATCTAAGTCAAGAAGGATCTTTCAGTGTCATTCACTTTGGAAAATAAGGTACTATGTATATTGTGTATATATATATATATGGTATATTGCATATATATATATATGTATGTGTGTGTGTTATATTATATTGCATCATATCATATCATATCATATTATCTTATATTGTATTATAAATTATATTGTATTTTATTGTAATATATGTTATATTGTAATATATGTTACATATGTTATATTGTAATATATGTTATATTAAATTAAATCAAATTGTATATTACATTATATTACATTATATATATATACATGTGTGTCTGAAAATGGTTTCACCCTTAGAAAATCAAGAATAATTAGCCATCCACTGGAATTGGAGAAAAAATAACAGACCCATGGTCAGATCCACTCATCAACACTCAATGGATTGATTTCAGGTATGGCATCCTGTGATTCCTGGTGTTTTTTCAGTCTATGTCGGCTATGTGACCTTCCAATTCCTTTGGAATTGCAGGCTCAGGAGGTTTCGCTTGCGAACTTCTGTGCGGTGATGTAGAACCGTATTAGCAATGTATTTCTCCGGGCAAGTTTGGATCGCAACAATATTAGGTGATGATTAGTGATGTCTCATCTGGATAAACTCATCTGGCCATGATTCGTGATTTTCGTATCTGCAGCTCCAAACTCCTCCATTGAGCTCGATGATTGTCCATCGCCATGTACTTTAGTACTTTATAGAGAAATTAGTACTTTAGTACTTTATAGTTTATTACGATAATTATTGTATAGATTATTACCAGATGAATCCAATGATTTAAGATCCATTACCAGATTTTCATGATTGTCCATGTCCATTGTTCACCATTGTTCATGATGAATCTTCCGAAGATTGCAGCTCACTGATCCGCCGAGAACAATCGCAAGCTCACAACTGGCATTCGCCCCGTCCTGAAGATCTTTGAGTTCAACGCAGTGGGATCTTGAGATTTTGCTGAGAAATATAAGGTATATACAGCAATATAATGCATTCATGAATATATATATATATACACATACATGATATGTATATATATATATATATGTGTGTGTGTGCAATAAATATTATATATATATATATATGCGCGCGCGCATGTATTTACAAAAAAAATGAATATTATATTCATAAATAAGCCCAAACTGTTCCGACTTTGGGCGTGTCTTACGCTAGCGCGGTCCTCAAATGCTGACATACACCACGTCTTCGTTGACACCATCCTCAGCGAAGTTGGGGCTTCCCAGAATTGACGAGCTGTGGATGGAATCAGTAATATCTATAGTACAGCAATGTCTGATGTTTGATGTAATACCAATTTATAGATATTACTGATTAGACAATACTATTATGGCACAGCAATTAATAGATATTACTGGTACTATTGATTTTTTCGGGGGTATAGTTTAGCACTCCAAAAATGCGGATCAGCTGTTTTTTGCATTGTTTTGTGGAGAAGTCTGTTGCCATAGGCTACATTGTAAGGGAACCTCGGGTACAGCATCCCCGGTTGCATGGATGCAGGAAAATCAACACATGTTTGCTAACTCCCAACATGCCCCAACTATCCCAAACTAGTATAATTACCTATCATTGAACTATCGTTGTTGGGACTGTACCTAAGACCTCTAATCATATCTAACCATATCTACATAAACCATCTCCAACCATACTACCCCTTCCCAAGCCATTTTTCCACCGTTCCTTTTCCACCCAGCCACGCTTTCATTGGGCTCCCGTGGCAGGGTCCAAATGCCCTTCCAGTGCGCGGGTGGAGGATTTCTCCTTGACATGGGATCATCGATCGTGGTTTTTCATGGACAATTCCCAGAAAAGGATGGGGCCCCCAAGATACCTAAGACCTAGGCTTACCCTCTGGTAAACTAACAGTTTGCTGGGCAAATCAATTATAAATGGCCATTTTCAATAGCTATGTCAAATTACCAGAGGGTATGGTTTGTGCTAGATATAAGGAACTAGTTAATTATTAACTATTAGTTATATAATAGGAAAATCATCCGGAAACGCATGCGGGAAAACGACCGGGGAAAACCCAAATAACTATATATATAAATGGAAAGGATGATATATAAGTGGATATTTAGGCAACCGCAATGGGGATTTATAATGAGGATACAATGGGATATCTACTGGGAAGGCTGCCCTCCGGTAAACAAAGGTGGCTGGGAAATCCGAAGTAGCTGAAGGTTTGCTGGGAAAATCATCAATGGTGGTTTTTCAATTGCCATGTTTGACTACCGAAGGGTATATGAATGCGGTAGATTGGAATATATGGCCTAATAGTCTAGGAATGTCTAGGATGATATACCCGGCGGTTTTCTCTTGTAGATGAATAGCATCCGGATGGAAAGCATTGGCTTTGACAATCTCTGGTAATCCAACGTTTGGGGATTTGATCTGATCGGAAGATGTTACGTTCTAATTATATAGTATAATACCATGGTACTATCCATTAGAAAATGGCTTATACTATCATGAAATATCCATATATGGTAACCATATCATAAGCCATGACGGATCCATGTAATTTTGGTATATTATGGTATATATGCTAACATGACTGGGGTATATTGATGGGATCCATGCTATCTTTTTTTCGCAGCACCGTTAGGATCCCTGTTGGGATATCAGAAGCAAATCCAGCCAGTGGACTCTCCCAGCCAGCTGGAACTGGCTTTGGCGAATCTGAACCGCCAACCACCAGAAAAACCAAGGGCCTGGAATCATTCACCACACCAATCTCTGGAGACATTGTATGGTATCCATCAAAAACGGTTATGTCGTTTTGGGATGGTTACATATAGTTACGCCTCACTCTATCATTTCAGTGAGCTTCCAGTGAAGTCTTTATGTTTTGTTATCATTTGTTATCCAGAAAGTGCAGACAACCTCATTTTGGGACACGGGCCCATGTTCAAGTCCCCCCTGGGCCGCTTCAGCGGATGTAGCTCGGAATTCTCATCCCCTTTTTGGGGTGGTGGAAAATGACATGAAAGCAACGGAACTAAGACATACCCTCTGGTAAACGTTTACATAACTATGGAAAATCACCATTTTTAATAGGGACATCAACTATAAATGGCCATTTTCAATAGCTATATTAAATTACCAGAGGGTACTACTGCAACCATCAAGCAGGCAAATTCTTCCCCCTTTGCAAGATCCAACAAGCAGGACCACTATGACACAACATGAGCCGCTGCTCCCACCACCAAGCTCCCAGCCCAGTGGCTGGTAGTAATTGGCGCGTTTTCTCATGACCACCGAGGGTTTGTCGAAGGTGCCAAAGTGCTGACCCATCTGCAAACTCACCTTTGCCACATTGAGGTGCTGCGGGTCAAAAAAATGCTGCGGGCAACCAATTAGATGAAATTATCCACAAACAATCATCTCTTCCATCTTCATTTGGAGATCTTCAGGATGCTTTCTCCGTCTTTTTTCTCACTGTTTTTCCATATGTTTCCATTGTTTCATGTGTTTTTTCCATCGTTTTTCCATTGTTTTTCCCACTTGTTCCATCGTGTTTCCATCGTTTTTCCATGGGTTTTTCCCAACAAAAGTCCCCCCCTCCCGAAGCTCCCCATCCGCTCCAGCCTCACGAAAGATGGCTTCGGCCTTGTCGAAGTTGCGGTTCTCATAGTAGCTGAGAGCGTGCCTCGTTTCGCAGCAATGCCGCTGTTTAAGGGAAAATCTTCAGCGGAAACCCATGGGTTTTTACTAATTTTACCATCAAATATAGGGGGGTTCCGGTTTTAAAAAAAAAAACATCATCCAATTCTATGATGATTACATCTACACGCACACACAGATATACATATATATATATATACAGTATATATATAAATATATTTAGATGCATGGATATGCATGGTATGTCATAGAGATTCATGTGATATATCAAATTATGTATACACCAGTGTATTTATACATAAGATTTAATAAGGACAGTAGGTTCAACGAATACAATGCTGACTCTGTAAACACAAATGAAGAGAAGTCCAAGTAACATCTTGTGGGCCTGCAGTGTCGACTCTAGCCTCTCTTTGTCCAAGTGGAATCAACAACATTAGTTCAATGGGATTTTCAGGATCCTAAATTGGAGGTACCTACCATATATAAGGCCTATGTAAGGCCTATGTAAGGGAACATCCCCATAAAATATGGCCTTATATGGTACAGTACCTCCATTTTAGGATCCTGAAATTCCCATTGATTAGTGTTCATCCCAATATCTCCGTCGTATCTTCCCAGCAACATGGTAATTCACCAGCAGTTCAGCATCCTCCAAAAACCCATCACAGGTGTTTTTTCTGCTTCAAGGGGCTTGTACTTCTGAGCCAAGTCATGTCGAAGGTTGTACCTGCAAATGTGTGCTCCAACTCAGCAAAAGAAAAATGGGGTACCCTCGGGTAAACTAACAGTTTGCTATTGAAAATAGCCATTTGTAGTTGATTTGCCCATTAAAAAAATGTAATTGTCCATAGTTGTGTTAGTTTACCAGAGGCTACCTTTGGCTCAGGAACCCGAAGCAATGAAGTCTACCATGGTCAATGAGTTTTTGCCAAACAGTTGGATGGCTACAACTGTCCAAAATCTTGTGCTGATAGGTCTTGACCTTAAAGACCTAATTTAGTAAGCTAGAGACCTCTTCAGATTCTTTAAGGACTTTGGAGATAGCCTCAAAATGCATGTCTGTATATAGTCTTTTGTGTCATGAAAGCCACAAAAGAAACAGATTGAAACCGTTTTTCATTCTAACTTCATGTTTTCCCACCAAAGAGTGTGGCACCATTGCATAATCATTAGCATAATCAGAATCCTCTCGCAATGGACATCCTAAACACCAGCTGCAGCACTCTTCCTATAGGTCTTCAGATTTACATTGATACTCAAACGTGGCTGGAAAATTCCAGCATTGGTAGATGATTTTCGCTATATCCAGCAAACTAAACCATACTAAACTTACTAAACCTCTATTTACTTCGGGAATTTCCCATTGCTTGCCACCAGCAGCCCGTTTTTACATAACGGGCCCAGCCTCCAGCTGGGGCGTGCACCACCCAGATATGACATCACCTCGTAGACAGGCTCCTGCAGGCCCTCATCGTGCCTGGGATGATCTAATAGTCATGTCATCCTTAAATGGTACCCTCTGGTTATTTAACATAGCCATGGAAATTTATGGGGATTTTATGGGGATTTTATGGGGATTTTATGGGGATTTTATGGGGATTACCCTCTGGTAAACTAACAGTTTGCTATGGAAAATCACCATTTTTAAGTTCGGTAAACCATCTATAAATGGGCCATGCCATTTTCCATAGCTATGTTAAATAACCAGAGGGTACCCTCCCAAAAACAAGCAGCCGTCAACGGGGTTGATTTTCATCCAGGGTTGACATTACTTGAAGCAAATTCCAGGAGGAAAAAACTGACAACTTGGCCTTGAATTTGCAATTCACTAGGCCTTGACTTTTGTCGATCGCGACTTCTGTTCACCGCTTAAATTCTGCCCGCATTCTGCCTGCAGCGCCAAGGGGCCAAATGTCGACATAGTCGATCGGTCTGACAATAAAACTCGGCAGCAGAGTTCGTTGGAAGTGGGTGATATGTTCCAACTTGAGCCCATAGGGAGAATTCATCACTATTCATCCCTTCACTCTAGAAAGAAAACACAAACAGGAACATTGAACATTAATATCATAACAAGCAGGAAAATTCTCGTGTTTTCACATCCTGTTATCCTGTTAATCCACCCTAACATTCACATGATATTAACAGGTACCCTCCCAAAAAATCCTCGATCTTCTGATCGAATATGGATTCCAAGGGCCAGCCGGGCCAGATGCGACCCGTGATGCCGGCAGGTCAGAAATGTCTTCATCGCTTAAGCTGGGCAGAAGGCCTTCGTGTGAAATGATCGAAAATTGGAACAGCTATTTCATGAAGCCCAAGAAAATATCTCAGGCAATGTGGTGAGCCATGGTACCATCTGGTTATGACTAACAGTTTGCCATGGAAAATCACCATTTTTAAGTTCGGGAAACCATCTATAAGTGGGCCATCTATACCATGGCTATGTTAGTCATAACCAGAGGGTAAACCCCAAAAAAAAAACAACTACATGTTACAACAATGGTCTGTCCCAATCGATCTTCCCATTGATCCGGGTTTCATCCGGCTGCTGGATCCAAGAAACTCCTCACCCGGCAATCTGTTGTAGGTTGCCTTCGGAGACATCGCAGGCGACGGAATGGGAATGAGATGTGTAGGAAATAATTCCCATTGGTAATGGGTAATAAATACAGGATAGTATTTGATAACATTAACAAACCACCGAGGACGTGTGAAATATTTTACAGCACAATGCTTTTGAAGATCAAGAAACCTGTTGCCATTCATACCTGTCTATCCTTCCGAGTCGTAGAGTAAGATGGAGTATGCAACTAAATCAATACACTCAAAATGTCTCAAAGTCCTCCACTTAGCTGTACATTTTTCTCAGCTATAAACATAATTAAGCATTTAACCTCCATTTACTGTAGTTGGGGATATTCCCGCATGTTCCGATGGTGCCCCCCAGTTGTGTTTGTTGCTTTATAAACCCCATGAAAACTAGTTCGTTATATCTACCATAAACATCCATAAACCATAGTTCAGCCACAGCCACGGCCATATCTCAACTGAACGCTATCTGAAGGGGGCCCCATCCAGCATGGGTTTCCAACATGTTCACATGATTTTCCCACATATTCTCCTATGATTTCCCATGATGTTCCCATGGATTTTACCCAACAAAAAGGACCAACAACTCTTCCAGCGCGACCTCGGAGATGAGATTTGGAGTGCCATAGGTCTTATTCAGCTCCTCCAACTTGGCTGGCACGTTGGCGTTCTCGCCTGGCGGAGTTGCTTCAAAAACCCAAGGATTCATCAAAAAACCATACCCTAAAACCCTATGTCAATCCAAGGGTTCATTAAGAAAAAACAAAACACCATACATGTTTGGGTAGAAATTGGAATGTCAACACAAGGATTCATGTTGGTGAAATGGTTGGTCATTGATGAATTTGGGGTATCAGTGCTAATTTAGTTGGTGATGGACTAATTTTGGGCTAGCAATTTGGTGGAAATTGATTCACCATTCTAAAACTCCCAGTTTAGTGGCGGAATCAACAATCTTATGGGTCCCAATAAACCTACCAGCTATGGAGGTGGTCCCGACCAACAGTTAATCACGACTTTTAATAATAAGCCGTTGACACTAAGATAGATGTGGAGAAGCAATAGTTTCACTAAATAATCACCCTAGGGTAGTCACCAAGATGGATCTGGAAAACCAATGATTTCACTAAATAATAACCCTAGGGTAGTCACCAAGATCGATCTGGAAAACCAATGGCTTCCCCAGGGGAGATGATTCCAGTCATGGTGGATTCTCCACATCAGCGACATCGCCGAGAGGCCGATGACGCCAAACTTCAGCCGCGAGTGGAAGCCCAGATTTCCCACCGAGACCCAGCCGGAATGGATGCCGCAGCGAATGCTCACCTTCCGAAGGAGCGATTTTTTCGATAGCGGCCCCACTGTGGGATGGGAATACCCGGCCTGGTGAACTAACAGTTTGGGATGGAAAATCACCGTTTTTCATGGGAAAATCCACTATTTCTATGGCCATGTTCTATGTCGCAAACTGTTAGTTTACCAGAGGGTAGTATTAGGAAAGCATTCGAAAAGTATGGGAAACCAATGGGAAACCATTGTGGCGAGAATGCGACATGAAATGGGTGACCATGGATCTTTGAGAGAAATCCATAGAACAGGTACCCTGGACTAAATTGGCAGTTCACAATGAATAACTTGAAATGGACCATTGAGATGCTCTCACCAGCTCTCGGCTCTTGACATGTGTCAACATGAGCCCAAAAATCTCACATCGACATGAAGCCAGCTCAACAGTTTACGACTAACTGGCATATCACCCCAGTAAGTGGGTTAATGAATGTCAATCATTAACACCATCGTTAAAACTGAACTAAGCCTGCTTATCTCGCATAAACTGGGGTAATAACACATGTTTCCAATCTTACATTCAGTGGGGGTAAGCCACCAAGTACTACCTATAATCTGTTTGTTTCAGGTGCAGCTGCACCATACCCAGCCAAGTTGCATGTGGCAGGCCCTTCTTCTGAGACCAGTGGTTGATCTTCTGCACACCTGCCGGGCAATGTCTACCTCTTCATATCGTCTTCATTTGGGGAAAGACATCGGGGAATCATTTTTGCTGATTCAAAGTGATATACATCACATGTACGTAATAGTGTGTATATATATGTATATATATATATATATGTGTGTGTTACTATATAATATATATATATGACATAAATAAACGTCATAACTCACTAATATTACACACAGACCCTGAGGTTTGCCCAAGCCCAGAATAGCGTACATACCGGGGAATTCTGTACAATTAGGGTTTCTTACAGGGTTTCAAGAAGATATCAAAGTCCCCCGGCCCCATGGAACAATTAACCATACAGTCAGTAGGGTTTCTTATAGGGTTTCAAGAAGATATCAGTATCCTCCGGCCCCATGAAACAATTATATAATTAACCATACAGTCACTAGGGTTTCTTATAGGATTTCAAGAAAATATCAAAATCATCATCATCATCAACATCAACATCTTGGCTTTCCCGGACACGCGTTGCGAGTTCGGGCAAACCTCAGGGTCTTGCCGTAATATTAACTAATTCACAATTCACCCACCTGAAAAGTTCAAACACTTGTTGATGATTCCACAAATCCCAATCACATCACATCATCCAAATGTATCCCTATTATACACCATCAAATCTCCATTCTAGCATAATTTTTGTGAGTTAAACTTTCATGGTTCCCATTTTTGTTCGGTTAAATTCATCATGTTTCTCGTTTTAAATCATACCCCCCGGTAAACATACAAAAAATTATGGAACATCACCATTTTTCATGGGAAAAGTCACCATTTTTCATGGGAAAATCACCGTTTTTCATGGGAAAACTCACGACATTTCTATGGCCTTAGTTTCCCATGATTTTCCCCATGAAATCCATCATCCACACCATGGACCTCGCTGCATCTTCAACGTGGCGCGAACACAGGCCAATGCCTTGACGCAGGATTCGATATGTCCAGGATGGTATTCATCAAATGGTTAGATTCGATCTATTTATCATATTCTTGATCTATATATAAATGCATATACATATACAAATACATATACATATAGATATACATATACATGTGTATATATATGTGTGTGTGTCCAAGCCCAAAAACTTGCCCACAAAATGACATATATATATATAACTTCCTACAACATGCTATAACACAGAATAACTATAGATTCTAGAACCCCATGAACTATCATAAAGGCAAACATGTCGCAAAAAGCACCAACCATTTCACTTATGGCTAAGCTACGATCCACCTGATCGAATCCCTAGCCATAACATAGCCATAACTGAAATGGGCGCTTTGTACCCAACCATGGCCGGCCAGTGAAAGCCGTGGCTTTTAACCGTGACAGCCGCCGCTGTTTTTCAGCCAGGCCACATGATCTCGGACCTTGGCCGGAGCGCCGAAGACCGCCAGAATGGCGTCGCCGATGAATTCGATGACCACACCGTCGAAGCTTTCGATGCTGAAGCAATGCGGGGCTTTTGGTGGCTGGAGAATTTTTTTTTGGGACCTAAGGCAAGGCTGAAAGGTTTACAGATATTAATATATATATATTTATATACTTATTTATTTATTTATTTATAAATCTATTTAAACATATTTTTTTAAAACAAAGTACAGTATCCAATGCCAACCTTGTAAGATCTTGTAAGCCCTGGCTAGAAAGTCAAGCCCAGATATGAGGTGAATTTTGGAACATGGTCAACCAAAGTCTCAACCAAGAGAAAGGTAGCAAGGTGAGTGAGATGGGAGCAGGAACCGTGTAAACAACGTACCCTCTGGTAATTTAACATAGCTATTGAAAATTGCCATTTATAGTGGATTTTTCCATTGAAAATGGTGATTTTCCATAGCTATGTTAGTTTACCAGAGGGTAAACCAATGTTTGGGGGGAACCCAACCCAACGGTCGCAAACATGTAATCATCATGTAATCCCATCGAACTAGAATCATAGGGACAGCAACATCTCAAAAGCCAGAAGAAGGGCAGGAAATTAACCAAAAAAACTGGCGGCTGATGAGGAATACTGCAATCCTTGCTTCACCCTGTTTTTGCATCACAAAAACATCAGCCAGTGGATCTCTCTATGATGATTTATGGAGGTCTGGGTCCCAAAACTTGAACATCATCATTGTGACTTGGAGTTGCTTAAGGGGCTCAAAAAATAGATTCCGCTTAAATGGTGGGGATTTTTCAGATTTCCGGGAAAATTCACGACACAAACACCTTAAACAAACAATGGATGACACGCCCAACGTTACGCCCAAGGTTTGCAGAAATCGAGTGGCATCTTCGACATATCGTTGAAATATCGGCTCAGCAGCACCAACGTCTGCTCTGGCACTAACTGCTCCACTATACCTGGTACCGGCTGGAAGGCTGGCTGTAAGCTACCAATATATGATGATCACTTGGGGTACCCACATGGCCCTAGGTATTTTAAGAGCCCCCTAAGTCCATTGATTGTTTGATATCAATTTATATTGTCGGGTTGGTGGTTGAGCCACCCCTCTGAAAAATATGAAAGTCAGTTGGGGTTACTATTCCTAATATATTGAAAAATAAAAATGTTCCAAACCACCAACCAGTTGTTTTACTCCCCATGCAAAATCCAATTTCATCATCTACTATCGCCACCTTGTAGGTCACTGCAACCGTTATTACAGCCGCTGCCCCTTCTCCGAGAGACTTGTGAAGCCAGCCATGTCAGAGAAGAAAAGGCTTACCTGGCTTAATCGGAGCGATTTCTGTGGGAGAAAGTGAGGGTTCAGCAGAAATGCGATGTAAAAAAATAGCTATGATTGCTGTGCTAAATGAGAATTTCAGAGGATTTGACTTCCAATAATTAGCGGAGATCTTACCAACAAATTTCTGATTGTCAATGGCGTTCTTTGATCGAAATGCTCCTGGAAATCGCAGTTGCCACCAAACAGAAATGTTTTCTGGCAGGCGTTCCTTTAAATCAATCCAACAATGAAGGCATTGTTCCAAATGAATCACACTAATTGCCTCAAGCCTCTCCTCACAAGCCCTCCCAAATCATCAAATATGCCATGGCCAAAAACTGGTGGAAACCCATGGTTTTTTGCGCGCTATAGTCCTCCATCCCATCTGGGAATCTAATCATCATAATCATCGTCATCACCATGTTATTGCTATTATAATTATTAATGATAATATCGTTATTGTGATTACTATTATTACTAGTGTATATATATATATACACACTCTATAGATATATTGATATAGCTAGCTAGATATATATATATATAATATAAATACACACCAGTAGCCATAGTATACACTCTATAGATATATATAGATATATATATATAAACATATATATAAATATATTATATGATATAGCTATGATAGTAGCCATAGCGCACCCATCTCCCCCATCTTCCAGTTGCGCCTCCCGTTCTTCCAGTTGCGGCTTCACCTGGGTGCCGGCGGCCAGCAGATTTTGCACCACCGGCCACGGGACGTAGCGGCCCCAGCTGATGATAGCAACCTTCCTGAGAAAACCGGCGGATGGGGAGGACGGGAGGATGGGGAAAACCATGGGAAAACCATGGGAAAAATGGAAAAGATGGAGATATGGAAGGAAACACCAAGCCAAAATGGGATGAAACACATGAGAAAACCATGGGAAAACACCAAGTAAACCCTGAGAAAACGTGAGAAAACTCGCTGATTTCGTTGATGTGTCGACGGTGTCGATGATATTTTTGATAAAACAACATGAGAAATTGCAGTGATGATTGATATGTTGATAGATTCTGTTTGGGGAGGATGCGTTTGTTTTGTTTTGTTGATATGCGTTTTCGTACTTGATGATGACATGTGGGATGATCATCCAATAAAAGGCGTCCAAACACACCTTTTTCGATCATTACTATCAGGTGGTTGGGAAACTCTTCGTAGCTCCCTGGCTCCCATGTGACATGAATACCGCTCCTTGGCTCCTTCCTAACCACTGGACAGTTTATTTGTTAGTTCTAGTCGCAAGATCGGGTTTCACCATGTTTAACCACCATATAACATCATTTTTCATCATCAGCAGTGAACGAATTGTGAGAAAAAAATGATCATCGAATCATCGAACAAGTTTGAGGAACCACAGGGGTCTCCAGCAAGCAGCGTTTTGTTGAAGATGTGCTGAATCAACTGCACCTGGGCATTGTTACACGAAAAACATCGAACTACTCCGCTGCAGGGTGCTGTTCATCTCAAACCCGGCTGAAAATTGTGTATCCTACTGCAAAATCACCATGTTTAATGGGTAAATCAACTATTTCTATGGCAATTGTCAATAGTTATGTTAGTAATTGCCAGAGGGTAATATGGGTAATTGGCAAATTTTCATGAGGAACCTGATAATTAATATGATCTCCAAGATGTGGTGAATTAGTGGATGTTAGTGGTTATTTCAAGATCTTCAAGGAAAACACGATGATGAAAACACATGAAAACCGTGGGACTGTAGGGGTACCCCACTTCCAGAGAAACTTAGAGTGACCAAAAAATCCAAGCACACTTGCCATCCAACAGTCGAACAGAATCCTCCTCCAGCTTGAGGGGCATGGTATAGCAATCCCCAGATTCAGATAAGATCAAACAAGTTGCAAACCGATAAATCATTGGAAATCATTGGAAATCATTGGAAATCATACCCTCTATAAGCATCCATAAGTATTTCAGGTTTATGGTAACTATACATCATCTTTCCAAACTTTGGAACGTCATCAAAAACCTGGATCCAATGAATGAATGGTGCGGTGCCACGCCTCCTCAGCTCCTTGCTCCACCTACCCGGTGAACTGTTTTTGCAAGATAATTACCGCTTGGAAACATTCATGATACCGTCTATATCTTAAGTTATTCGATGTGACTTTAGGTTATTTTATAGGTTTTTTCTAAAAAAAACTATTTTATAATATGATGATACCATTTATATCGTTATATGGTCATAATATGATGTTGAGGTCTTTGGATATTGGTCAACTTGTCATCTCCAGGCCCCGCCTCGACTTTCTCCTGAGACCAGGTGACACTTGGGGATGTGGTCAAACGACACTTGGGGACCAGGTGGCTCAGGTGGTTCCACAACAAAAAAGGGAGGAAAAGGGGGAACATACCTAAAAATGTATGTAAAAATGGTGATACAAGAATGGGATTGGTTATTTCACGAATTCATGTGGTTTACACGTGGCAAAAGACATGGAATTTTAGTTCCTTTCTAGAAGGATGATGATGATGTGCAGTTACCAGCTGCAAAGACCCCGAGTCCCAGATGGCTATTCCAGGCCAGGCCCGGGTGTCCCCACCTCTTTGGAAATGGCAGCCAGGTTGATATGGGCCTTAGTCACATGAGTCAATGAAAAACAGGAGGGATCTCCTGGGATTTCACGGGATTTGTTCGACATCCCATAGCGGGCCACGGATGGCCACGGTTTCAGCCTGCCACGCTGCTGGATTTTTAAAGGATGCGCGTCCATGTCAATGTCTCATGCCGCGATCATGGCATCTGCATTGCGTTGGGCAGTCTGGAAGACAGTTCGGTGTGTCTGGAAAGGTCCATGGTGACATGGGCTCTCATAACTGGCCCCATTGGTTTATCGTCATCTGCAATACTTGGAAGCTATCAAAGATTGGCAGCTGACAACACCGCTACCTGCACATACCTGCATAATTATTCCGACCTGTCTTCCCTATTCATCTTGCCTCAATGCTTCGCTGTCGGTGAAACCATATGAAACTACAGCGGACTGCCTAGCACTGCATCGCAATGGTTAAACGGTTAGCTACCCTCACGCAGTGCGCCGCGTTGACGCCGGAAATTTCCCCCGGGCACCAGGATTCTCGAGGCCGGGGCCGGCCACATTCATCGCCAGGTCATCGAAAATCTTCGATTTTTTCGCAGCTGCTGCAGCTCTCAGCAGAGGCATCAAGTGCCCAGCCAATTCCATTCGCCGAGTTTTCATAGATGGGCTCCCCGAGACAGCGCTAACGACGCGCAAACCGTGGTCACATCACGGATCACGATGGAGGGCGCAGGGTCAATAGATATGGTAACCTCAGCAGGAGCGAAGTCACAGCTGTTCCCATCAAAATCTTTAATCCTCATCTAATTATCAAACTGACCTTCAACTTGGCCAAGCTGAGATACCCAGCACGCACTTAGATTTTTGTATCTGTTGTTTTGTTTGCTCTGCTTTGGACAAGAATCTACATCTCTACGTTTATATATATATATATAGAGTCATTTATTTATTTATTTAATTTATCTGACTATATATATAATATATATACATATAAAGAAACATATTTTATGAATGTCCCGTTGTTGGACCAAAATTTCTGATTGATCTCGTGATCTCCTCACCCGTTACGTCGATCATAGCGTCGTTTTGCCAAGCAGCAAGCGGCACCGGTCCACCGCTTCCGAACTCAGTTCCCAGAAGCTGGGCAAATCGCCGCTGGCGCCTCGGTTTCAACGGCGGTTCATCCCCCAGTTGGTTTAATGGGAACATCATGGCATATTTATGTTGTGTATATGTATATATACACATAATATATATATATATATTATAACATTATAATATATATAATATTTATATATATATATTACAATCTGTGGTAGACATATCTCAGGAATGTAATGCGAATGAACGTGCCAATGTAACTTTCTCCCCAATACCAGTTATACCCCCATTCTATGGTCCCAACTACGCATTAAAAAATAAAAAACATGACCTACAAACCATGGTTTCTAGGAGAATATTTTTTTGGAACTGGAAAATGGGTTCAAAAGGGGCAACAACCTGTTGTAAAGTAGAATACGGGTTGGTGGTGCAATAATAACCATCTTGAAAAATATGAGTTCGTCAATGGGAAGGATGACATCCCATATATTATGGAAAATAAAATTCATGTTCCAATCCAAAAACCAGAATAGCTGTGGAACATCCGCCATTTGTTGATCCTTCCTCGGAAAAGCCATATGGATTTCCACAGCCCCATCCCACAGCCAAACTCAAGGCACGGTAGTAGGCCGAAGGCAGCACCAGTTGAACCAACATGCCCGGGGGGAGCACCACCTTTCCACCTCATGGCGCAATGCTTGGTGGCCCGAAAAGTGATGTGTGTAGACCTGTTATGGAAGGATTTCCAGGCCAACCCCTTCAACAATGCCGCTGAGACTAGAGTGAATACAGTGCGAGAAACTCCAAGTTCTTCACTCTCACAGTGGCGTTAAAAAACTGCACAGAGCTTGGAATTGGGACCCATGATCCTCCCTAAGCTGGTCACCTATGGCGCCCTGGGGCCCCCACTGAATACTGTAGTTGTATCTCCAATAATTCCAACACTTCACGAGAGTGATGTCAAATTACCAACTTATATATAACTATCATAAATCAACCGTGAATCAACCATGAATCAACCATAAATCAACCATAAATCAACCATAAATCAACCATAAATCAACCATAAATCAACCATAAATCAACCATAAATCCACCATAAATCAACCATAAATCAACTATGAAACCATGATGAAACCACCATTTCTGCTGGTTAAACCCCAATGTCCCTACAGATTACCTCAGTTCGGCCTGTCATCACCACCTCAGGCGCTCTGCCATCTGGGCCCGCTTCGCCTGGCGACGCGATAACCGATTGATAAATTATGATTTATGGACTTATGGATACTTATGGAAGTTTATATGATATAGATATAGGTAATGATAATGATATAGATATGATAATGATATAGATATAGATATAGATATTAGATATTAGACTAGATATTAGATATAGACGTAGATTCATAGATAGATTTAGATAGATGATATAGATATATGATTCAAAGATATAGATAGATATAGACTAGATTTCATGTTTTATTGATGATGATATATATATATAGATATCAACTTTTTTGATGATGTCTTTTAGAAGTGCATCATATAAATCTCTTGATGTCAGACAACCAAGCAATCTTTGAGGGGGCCGTACGTACTTGACGTCGTCCCATTTTGACAACAACGGTCACCAGAAGTCCGTTTTAACCAAAAAAAAACCTGTGAAAACCTTCATATGGTTGGGATAGTCAAGAAATTCTGCACCAGTTGATGGTAAACATCCCATTATTTTTGTTGGGTGTCTACCATCCTTTTGGTGGCGGTGCAGGATTTCGCACCCATCCTTGGGAACCCAGAAAACGACCACGACCCTACCCACGGTGCCTTTGACGTCCACCATTTGCACCCTGGGTTCCGCTTCGATGACCTCCCTGCGACGAGGTGTTTGCACCTGGTGCTGGGAAAATTGGAAAATCCAAAAAAAATCTAGAGATGAGATGATTTATGAGGGATTCACCATTGATCATGGGTTGAAAGATGTGAACATAATAGAAAAGATTTAATGGATCAATGGATAGGATTTAAAGGGAACATCGAAACTGGAAACCATAGATTTTCCCATGCAATATGGGGGTTTTCTGTAGATTTTACCTTAGACCAATCCATTGAAAATGAAGCTTTTTTTGGGGTTCCACATGCTTTTCTTGCATGATTTTGTTGGCCAACTAGTGGGGTAGCTGTTGGGCGTCTAGGGAACATTTTTTGCCCGAAAAAGATGATCAACAGGTTTTTCATGGTTTGACCCCAAAAAATGTTTTCTTGATGTCTATATTGAGGATGTCTCATCCCATGAGACAAACATGATGCAGCGGTGCTTGTTGGGTTTCACTCTCTGGGAGTCGTTTTCCTCGTTTGGTTACCAAGATCGAAAACCGGTGGCGGCAACCGGTTTTCGGCACCCTGGAATTCTGCTGTTGCAAAGTTGGGTTACATCCTGATGTGTCTTGATAAACTTTAAGAATGGCCTCTGGTAAACATTCACAGTTTGCTATTGAAAATGGTCATAGAAATAGTTGATTTACCCAGTAAACAGTGTGATTTTATCGTGATTTTCCATCGTTTTGTGTATGTTTACCAGGCCGGGTATTTCTCCATACCGCTGATCTTCCCGCCAGGACACCCAGATGCGCATGAGTTGTGCCACGCAGGGTGGGTCACTCCGATTTCGACCTGTGAGCTCTGCACGCCGTTGCTGGGAAAATTGGCTGTACTGCACACTGAAATATATACCCTCTGGTTATGACTAACATAGCCATGGTATAGATGGCCCATTTATAGATGGTTTGCCTATTACAAATGGTGATTTTCCACGGCTATGTTAAATAACCAGAGGGTATATATAGCTCATGGGGCTTATAAACCTAACCAACAAAGATCACTGGGGGGCACCATCCTGTATGGGTTTATTGGGGGTGATTACCCTCTGGTAAATTCACAGTTCGAGCCTGAAAATGACCAATAAAAATAGTGGAAATGAAAACTAATCTTCCAACCCCTATCTGGCAGGTTCTATGCTAATTTACTGGAGGGTATATATATATATGAAACCCAAACTGCTAGGTCGGAAATGGTAAGGTCATGTGCCGATAATTACAGTGCCATTCTTGAGGTTATATGATGTTATATGATGATATCTGGTTAGTGGTATACCTACCCCTCTGAAAAATATGAGTTCGCCAGTTGGGCTTATTATTTCCAATATATGGAAAGTCATAAAATTCCATGGTTCCAGTCACCACCAATCAGATATATGATGTACCCTCTGGTAATTTAACATAGCTATTGAAAATGACCATTTATAGTGGATTTTCCCATTGAAAATGGTGATTTTTCATAGTTATGTTAGTTTACCAGAGGGTATATGATGTATGTTTGGCAACTGACTAGCAGTACTCTCTCGGGAGCTGTTGCCAACCCGTTGCCAACCTTGGCAAAGTTTAAGATCCTCCTTTCCAATTCCATGTCACGGCCGTTGGTTGCTAAGTATCCCGGTATCCCAAGTGTAGGAGATATAGCTATCCCCAAATTAAATGATTTACCAGGTAATATATATATGTATATATATAACCCCTTATTTCATAAGCAATAAGCCATTTCTATCAATCATATCCCACATTTGGGTGATCAAAATCAATGGTGAAATCATTCTGGTTAAATATATTGGATAAATATTTATGATAAAGATTGGTTAAATTTACCCTATGATATTGGATAAAACAACTATAATCTAAAGTTAAGAACGGTGTTGGTTAAATCATTCTGGGTCCCCTCTGGTAGTCACCAGCTTGGCTCGATTTACGCATCATGTAGGTTTTCCAGTTAACTGTCACATTACCAGAGGGCAAATCTGAGTCCTATCCGAGTTGGCCCCGAAAAAAAAGGCCCACCCTGGAGGCCCTCCATCTGAAAGATATGTCCAATGGATTCCCCCGATGTTTCCCGATGAATCCCCATGGTTGTTGGTCATTGACCCCATGTTGTCGTATCTTTCCAATGGAAAACACCCTGGAAAAATCTGGAAAACTCCCGCCTTTGTGTCGTCGATGTTGTACACAGAAGACATAGAGGCGATAGCCACAGAGGGGAATCGATTGCAGGTCACCTGGCACGGGGGATATCTCAGGATAATATCAGCTTGTTTTTTAAATAATATATCAAATCCCGAAGAATGATCATAAACTATTATTACTAATATCCCATTCATATGCATATACATATATAATTATATATATATATGTTAATGCCCCCATTAATTAATATCCCATTTAGTCACCATTCTGGCTGCATAAATCGCTAAATAATCCCTAGTTTGTTGCATAAATCCCTAGCATATCCCCATCATTTCCCATGAAATCACCATTAAGTCCCATTAAGTTCCATAAAATCCCGTAAAATCCCATTAAATCACCATGAAAGCACCATTTTTTGGAACCATCCCTCACTGCCTTCGTCCAGAGATGGTCCCTGCTCCTTCCTGCGGCCCCGGCGCTTGCCCTCAGACTCCTGCGACGCCAAAGCCGGGATGGAAAGTGGGCACAACCAATTCAAATGGAGCAGAAGCAGGATGAGGATGAGGATCATCATCATCATCATCATCATCATCATCATCAGTTATCAGTTATCAGTTATCAGTTATCATTATCATGACTGCTATTGTTGTTATGATCGTTACTAATATTCATTGTTGTTATTGATGATTCTCATCAGCAGCATCAGCATCACCAGCATCATTCTTCCTGTTCAGAATTACATATCTGGGGTATGGAAACTCAACCATGGCTGGGTTTTGTCTCCGCGCGCCGAACCGAAAATCCAAATAAAATGTCACGTGATACCATCAATTCCATTCCCATCATCTCCCATCATCTCCCATCATCTCCCCCACCAAAATTCCCAAGGTTCCCAACCCGTGCCCTTTCAAAAAGTAACTTCAAACCTCTCATTGTTCTCGCAAAATGGACCATTTTTTGTAGGAACAGCGGCTCCGTTTCACAAGTTCAGAATAATTTATTGTAAGTGCAGGGCCCAGCGGTCTAGCATGTTTTACCCTCTGGTAAACTAACATAGCTATAGAAAATCCCCATTTTGAATGGATAAATCAACTATAAATGGGGTATTGTCAATAGTTATGTTAAATTACCAGAGGGTAAAACAAAACTTTAGAAGACGACACTGCTATGATCCGGTTGCTTCTGTGCCGCCCTTGGGACCCCATGGGGCCCCAGACCAGCCCGGAGTACTTGGGTGGTGGGGCGAAGAAGCGATGCCCCAAAGGGCACAAATACCTCGACCAAAGCGGTGAGAAAAAAAGGTCGGGGAAGATATCCACCAAGAGCTGCTACCAGAGGCTGCTGCGTAATTATCAATTGCTTGGGCAATTTAATGCTCCAATGTCTCTCTCTCTCTCTCTCTCTCTCTCTCCATTTGTTCAGTGTCAGTTAATGTATGTTAATGTACTCTTGAGGTGGTTACATTATGCCGTACCTGGTTCTTTACACATCCTCCCAACATGATCCACCCGTCCCTTCACTGATTACATTGCTCAAATCAGCAAACTCCTGGACTAAGTCATCCCTCTTCATCTCACATTTTTTCCGGTGCTGAAACCCCAACTTTGGAATCACCATCTGGACTGCTTACATAACTTGGCCAATCAAACCCCCATTGATCCTCATGGATCCCCATGTTTTCCCATGGTTTTCTGCTTCCCATCGCATTTCTAGCCAAACAAATCTCGTGGGGCCCCAAACGTTATGTTACGTTTGTTGATTTTTGGTGTATAAACCCCCAAAAAAACGCAGTTATACCCCACATAAACCCAACAGTTCACCAAGTTCTGTTTGCCCTCTGGTAATGACTAACAGTTCGCTATTGAAAATGGCCCATAGAAATAAGTGATTTACCCATTAAAGATTGTGATTTTCCATAGTTATGTTAGTTAAAAATGGTGATTTTCCTATTAAAGATGGTGATTTTCCAGTTCGCAAACTGTTAATTTACCAGTTTAGGGTAACTTCTCAAGAATTCCTCGGAAAATTCCCAGGTTCCATGGTTCCTCCATGGTTCCCATTCCCAAAATATCAACGGCCGCGGTGCTCGAAGCCCACGTAGACGTCCAACGAGCTTGGCCCCGCAACCGGGCCCGGGAGACGCCAGCGGCTCAGATGCATCAGCTGATCTCCGAAGCCAGGAAGGCGGGCACCCTCCTGGATTTTGGGAGGTCCCTAGGGATGAAGTTCGGCGAAAAATCCCTGGAAAACCCATGGGGAAAAACATCGGACATAGGGAAAATAGAGGAAAAATATGGAACATCCCCGACCTAGCCATGGAGGTTTTCGCTGGGTTTTTTTTTTCTCTATCAATGTTGTGGCTATGGTTTTTGCATTGCCAGGTTTGAATACCGGAGGCTAATCCTTGAGCTCCCACGGTGACACCAGTACGATATTGGATGATCCGAACGAAACCAGCGATCTGATTGCATCGTTAACACAAGAAAGATCCAATATCCCAGCTACAACTGGGGCCTAATTAGCAATGAAAATGGATCTCAATAGTACAATTATGTCACATTTAATTTTTAAATTCATGCCCATCATACGGCAAAACAACATTAAAACATGGTTTCCGTATTCTGAAATCCATCATTTTCGTGACGTGTCACCCTGAAAAAAAACACAAGGACCAAAAAAAACAACATCTATTAGTCAGTGTCCATATGTCATCCTTGTTCCATCTACTTTCCAGTATTATGATGGTTTATAACATTGTTTTACCCACATTCCTATAATCACATCATATGATACTTCATCTTCAAATCCATCAATGACATCACATATTCACCCAAACATATTTCCCCCCATGATTTTCTTACTGGTGCTGAACGCAGGGAATTTTCGGGAATGATCCATTTCATCACTAGTAATTTCATCATCCCAGCAACCCCCAGCAACTCTTCCATTCCCTACGTAAAACGCACCAGTAAGTCAATAATTACTAGATAAAAGTACACTTCACCATACTTCACCATATACCCTCTGGTAAACGTTCACAAAAAACCATGGAAAATCCCTATTTTTCATGGGATAACTCACCATTTTTATTCGGAAAACTCTGGAAAATTGCCATTTTATAGTTGATTTACCCATTAAAAATGGAGATGTTCCATAGTTTTTTTCTATTTTTAATGGGAAAATCCCCATTTTTCATTGGAAAATCATGGAAAATCACCATTTTTCATGGGAAAATCACCATTTTTACTGGGAAAACTCTGGAAACTCCCACCCCAACCCTTCCCCAAGCGCCGCCACGGCCCCGGGTCCAGCGGATCCAGCGGCATCGGCGCGTCCGCCACCAGCGCCACGAAGCCGTTGGCCTCGGGCAGCGCCGAGGGCAGCGCCGCCAGCGCCGCGCCGCCGCGCTGGACCTTCGCCAGGCCTGGCGCCAGGGAAAAATAATGTTGACTCAGCAGATAATGAATATGGCAATGGTTACTATATAGTTAATATATAGCGAATAATCATGAATCATAGGGAATAGTTTAGAGTTCATAATAGTGAATAAGTTGATAATGAACCACTATATAGTTTATAGTTACTATATAGTGAACCACTATTGGATAATTATTGATAGCTACTATAGTTCATAAGTGAATAAGTTGATCCAGAATAATAGTGAATAATAGTGAATAATAGTGAATAACATTATAGTGAATAATATTATAGTTCACTATAGTGAATAGAAAAACCTATAGTGAATAGTGAATAATATTACTATATCATAATCATTAACTAATGTAGTAACCATTATAGTGAATAACCATTATAATATAGTTACTAATAATAAACCACTATTATAGTTTATAGTTCATAAGTGAATAATAGTGAATAATAACCATTGATAGTGAATAATCACTATAGTGAATAGTGACTAACAACCATTGATAGTGAATAACAACCTATAGTTACCAATAATGAACCACTATTATTGGATAATTATTGATAGTTACATTAATTATTATTGAAACATAGGGAATAGTTTATAGTTCATAAGTGAATAAGTTGATCCAGAATTATAGTGAATAATAGTGAATAATCATGAATTTCATAGTGAATAATAGTGAATTATAGTGAATAATAGTGAATAATAGTTACTATTACTAATCAATAGTTGATATCATGAATAATCACTATAGTGAATAGTGAATAAAAACCATTAATAGTGAATAACAACCTATAGTGAATAGAAAAACCTATAGTGAATAGTGAATGATATAAATAGTGAATGATATCAATAATAACCTATAGTGAATGATATAAATAGTGAATAATCATGAATTTCATAGTGAATAGTCATGAATAATCACTATAGTGAATAGTTTATATGATAATAATCATTAACTAATATAGTAACCATTATAGTGAAAAACCATTATAGTGAATAACCATTGTAGTAACCACTAATATAGTTGAAAATAATAGTGAATAATAATCATCATGAATCATAGGGAATAGTTTATAGTTCATAAGTGAATAAGTTGATCCAGAATAATAGTGAATAATAGTGAATAATCATGAATTTCATAGTGAATAATAGTGAATTATAGTGAATAATAGTGAATAATAGTTACTATTACTAATCAATAGTTGATATCATGAGTAATCACTATAGTGAATAGTGAATAAAAACCATTAATGGTGAACAACAACCTATAGTGAATAGAAAAACCTATAGTGAATAGTGAATGATATAAATAGTGAATGATATCAATAATAACCTATAGTGAATGATATAAATAGTGAATAATCATGAATTTCATAGTGAATAATCATGAATAATCACTATAGTGAATAGTTTATATGATAATAATCATTAACTAATATAGTAACATTATAGTGAAAAACCATTGTAGTGAAAAACAATTATAGTGAATAACCATTGTAGTAACCACTAGTATAGTTGAAAATAATAGTGAATAATAATCATCATGAATCATAGGGAATAGTTTATAGTTCATAAGTGAATAAGTTGATCCAGCATAATAGTGAATAATAGTGAATAGTAGTGAATAATTGTGAATAATAGTGAATAATAGTGAATTATAGTGAATATAGTTTATAGTGAAAAATCATGAATTTCATAGTGAATGATAGTGAATAATAACCTATAATAGTGAAGAATAATAAAAACCATTATAGTTGATCCAGAGTAACCATTAATTGTGAATAATAAAAATAATAACCTTGATTGACCCATTATAGTAGTAACCACTAATAAGTTCTTACTGTATGGTAGTAACCATTATTCAAGATTATTCACCATCTAGTGAAATAATAACAGTGAATAATAATAACATCGTCCAGCGGATTTTTCATGTCGCAGAGTTTCATAGAGCTGGATTTTTGTGATGCTTAATCATTATTGTCTAATTACTGGTTGGTCGTTTCAACCCCTCTGAAAAATGATGGAGTTCGTCAGTTGGGATATGTTGGGATGATGAAAGTCCCAACTGAATGGAAAGTCATAAAACATGTTCCAAACCACCAACCAGATTATGTTCATCCCTAGCATGGGTATTCCAGAGATCAATGCTGAGGTGAGTACACCTGATTCTCCATCTCTCTGTCGTCAAGAACAGGCCATCCCATCTGCCGTCCCACTGCCGGGTTACCAGGGTTACCACACACCATCCCCCTACTAGCCATGGTATAGATGGCGCATAGAAATGGATGGTTTACCGTTCTTAAAAATGGTGGATCTTTCCATGGCAAACTGTGAATGTCATAACCAGATGGTAGATTATCCCTCATTTTTCCTGGAGATCCCCAACAAAATAGTCCTTCTTGGGAGATAAATCACGATCATTTCACTTCCTAAAACCCATTCTCGACAATTCCCAAGCATCAACCATCTCCCCCATCAAACCACCTGGTACCTTCCAAAAATAAAAACGTCATAGGCATAACACCTCCAAAAACACTCATCTTTCCAACATAGTGCAATTGAGCAGCGTGGAGAAGGAGGTATCAGGACCTCAGTGACAGGAACCTCTGCAGCCGATGGATGTCTTTTGGGTCCCATGAGTCCCATGAGTCAGGCATAGGTCGGCCAGGGCGCGGGGTCGTCGAAATCGCAGATGTCCGGCAGAAAGGGCAGGAACTGCACGTTGTGACAACAGGCTCCGAAGGGCGGCAGCCCATCCTTAGTGACCTGGATGCGCTGGGATAGATGGACCTGGAACATGCTGCACTCGTGAACAGAGAGTCAATAGGTCTTCATTTGTGAAATAATATATGGATATAATATATATATATACATATATATACATATATTTTTTTTTCCAGGGGCACACAGTTGCGTTCACGCAGCGGCCTGTCTCATGCATTCAAGGCCAAGGAACTGTGCCTAGCCATCGTGGCCGATGAAATGGCCAAAATCTGAGTCCTGCATACGTCTCACAAGACGCAGGAACTCAGGGGGCGCCGTGGATGGTGCCTTTTCACGAGGTTCACACATACCACGAAAAAACGCCTGTGCTAGTGCTCTGCACATAGCTGGAGGATATTCTTTGAGTGGAGCGGTCAAAAAGCCCCCATCAGCACCGCGGCCCACAGATTGACCGTGGGGGAGATCCGGCGTTAGCCGATGTCCACGTAGATCGTCTTCAAGTCCATGTAGGCCCACAACCAGCAAAGATGTCGGCTTCGGACTGGGTGCTCCCAAGAGTCCTTGGGCCATGGTGATCATCCTGGTATTGGGCAGCAGCAAAATCAACTGCACAATCGGAAGCCGCCAGATAGAAACCATGAAGTCAATCTCCGGGTCTTTCGGGTGCTCAAGGACGCCCATACCAGCATAGATGGCGAGGAGGGTCATGCACTCCAAGGCGAATCCAAGCAAGAGGTTGCCCATAATGATCTGGTCCATTTCACGCAAGCGGAGAGAAGGCAATCCCCAAGGCTCATCCACATGTCGTACAACACGTGGCCCTCCTTTGACTTGGACATGGCGGGCACGGCTCCAAGTGTTGCATGGTGGGCCTCCCAAAAAGGCTATCACCCAACCCTGCGTAATGGCATGCAGCCATGTAGAGCGAGTGCCTTCACGGCCAACATCTCCATAGATAGGGTCGATGATGATGTCCAATGAGGCAACGTGGACTATGCATCCCGCATGTTTCTCCGTCAAGATGTTCAGATACCACTCCACATCGCCGCGTCGACGTCGGCCGGAAAATGCGTGGAGTAAAATCCGGTGTCGTCCTACAGGTCGATGAGGCCCTGAGTTACCAGATAGCTGCCGGCCTTCTTCCACTAAGTGCTGCGCACGTGCTTCCCAAAATTGTACATGGTCACCGAGCTTGCCTTTGAAGGACCTCTCATCATCAGCAAGGAAGTTCCATGCGTAGGGGTCCGCAAGCTCCTGAAGCATCTGCTGCAGCGCAGTGAGAGAGATGGCGACGTCTCCCAAGTGCTCTTCCGTGAGATCACCTCGAAGCTGCTCCAGAGTGCGTCTGCATCTTGTCCACGAGATTGGTCGCGATGTCACAACCTCGCGGACTGCCCCCATGGCGTTGTCAACGGTGTCGCTGTTGAGAATGGCTTCATAAGAGGCTTCATAGGTCTCAAGGTCAAAGTCAAGGAAGTCCTGCAGAGCACCTGTAGGTTGGCTTGGCCCCTGGGCTTGCAGGAACGGCAATGCTCCATCATTGGCCGCAAGAAGCTGGTCATCAGTCTTGGAACCTTGGCCAGCCACCGGAGTGCATCGCGTGCCTCTTGCCACCAGTGTTCGACGGCATGCGTGTGCATGGCGCAGATGTGCAAGCACACGGGAGTACGAGTGGTAGTTGCGCAAGCAGCAGGGACAACTCGTACCATCAAACAAGCTGCGTGCTTCGGCACAAATACCATGTCGTTTGAAAAGGTGCGCACCTTCACCTGCTCGACTCAGGAATTTCTGGTTGCACTGCATACATCCAAAATGCCCCATGGCAACTGATGGGGCTTGTCGTAGGAGAGTGTGATCAATCGCACCTACATTCTCAAGGTAGAGGAAAATTCTTCGATGAAAACTGGCCACAATATGCTCCTTCCTACGCTGTTGAGAAGCGTGGCGAATTCCTCGGTTGATGAGTTTCTTCCAATACCCAGGGTAGTGTAGAATGATCTCCTCCCATGCAGCAAAGTGTTCACCAGGATGTCCCAAGGATGTGCTGTTCTCCAGTTGGGCCCATAGCCACTCCAGGTCGGTGCGCAAAAGGGCAAGCCAGCCGGCATCTTGATTGATGAGTCCCCAACAAATACTGTCACCAGCTTGATACAAAGTGCCCAAGTATCTCAACCTGGCTCGACGAAGGAGTTCAGCAGGTTGTGGCAGGCCAGTGGCCTGTAAAATGTCCTCATCACTGCGGTGGGCATCATGCGCTCCATCAAAAAGGCGACAATAGAGTCGCATGACACCAGAATGAAACTGGCTCCGACTGCGATGACAAGAGAACGTCCATGTCTCCAATCCGTACGCAAGTTTGCTCAAGACAAGGGTCTGGAACAACTCAATGCGTTTCCACCAGGTCAGGTGAGGATTTTTGTAAAGCAGTCGTTTGTGCTGTGTGAGGGCACCGTGTGCGATACTCAGACGCCTATTGATCTCACTTTTTGTGACGTTTCTGTGGTGTAGGATGCCGCCTAGATGGATGTATCGGCTCACAACAGAAATCATGTGAAGACCAGTTTCGCATAAAACTGGAAAGGTGGCCCCAGTTGCCTGACTGAAGAATCGGCGTCGATAAGCACGGGAACCACTGCCACAAAAACTGGGCATGATTTCTGTCTTGCCCTTTCGAAGATTTGGTTCCATGCGGTGGCTGCGACATAGGTCGATGAGCGTGCCCGCGACGACTCCAATTCTGTGTGTCAGGGCTTCATTGTCCTCTGCTGAGAGGCATACGCAGAGGTCGTCCATCCAGGTTGGGCCTAAAAAGGCCTGGTTGGGACCTGCGTTCTGATCAGGCTGGTCCTGTCCTCCTGTGTTCCATGCTAGGCCATGCTCTTGAGGAAAATGATCCAGGATATCCAATGTCACAAGCTCTCGTTCCAGCTGGCGAAGGAGCTTGCCCCATAGGAAGCCGAAGATGACGTCAGCGAACCCGTCACCGGGCCTGGAACCAAGTTCCGTGCGCACAACGTCTTCCTGGTCGTCCACAACAAACCACGTATCGTGGTGGATGGCCTTCAAGAGGTTCTGCACATGCGCAGGGGCGCCCGCAAGCTCCAGTGCTGATGGACTGCGCAAATGTGTGTAGAGCTCTTCCAAGTCTGACGGCTGTAAGCCCAGTCTCACAATCATGTGTTCTATGCATTGATCGCTAAGGCGGCCTCCAACCGCCAGAGGTCTAACAACGCGATAGAAGGCTTCCGTGAGGTCGAGGAAAATCATCGCTGAAGGTCTCTTCGCCTCACGTTGCAAACGGAGATATGCCCGGGACATGTGCAGGGCACCACCTACTGGCATCTTTTGTCTGCCGCCAACTTGTTGTCCTTGTTGATAACTGGCATAAAGTCGATAATGATGCTGTCGCAGTGCACGATGCAAAGTCTTCCCAACATGACTGGAGATCAATAATGATCGATGGGAGGAACATTCTCGAGGATCTCCTTTGTTTTTGTAGACATGCACCAATCTCCCACCTTTGTGGGTCACTGCTTCTTGACCATGGATACAGGCTTTCATCATCATGGCATAGGTGAGTCTGGCCATGTCCCTCGGGAAATAATGACATAATTCCGAAGGAACACCATCAAGACCCGTCGCTTTGCCCAGGGAAACTCTCCGATATGCTTGTTCAAGCTCCACCAAAGAGGGAATGTCCTGCAGGGTCATAGCCAGGTCCGGCGTCTGCTGGAATTGCAAGAGACCCTCTCTCCATTGTGTCCATTGGTCATCCAAACTGATCCTCTGACCGCCCTCCATCTGGCCAAAAAATGAGATCCAGCGATCTCGAGCCTCCTCTCTGGTCTCGCAGACCTCACCATCTGGTTTGCGGACCATGGGCAAGGTGCGAGCATGCAACTTCTTGAGGTTGGTTGGCCCAATGAAAGGTTTGAGGCGATGCAAAATCTCACCAGTGGCAGCATTGGCATCGAGGGTATTCAAGACCTGGTCTAAATGTCGTTGCCTTTCAGAGCGTAGACATTGGCGAAGACGTTTCCCAAGTTGATGAAAACGAACATAAAGACGAATGGAGCGGCAATACCAAGTGGTCTGAAAGCGCCAATCAGCAAGCATGACATCTTCCTCTATGGGTGCGTCACTGCTCCATGCCTTCAAAATCTTTCGTAGAAGATGCAGCCGGTGTTGTTTGCTGGAATCCTTGAGTCTTGAACGAAGCTCTAGCTTTTCTGATCTAATGGCCCAAGTCTCATCTGAGATGTAGGGCTTCTTGGGTTTGCTGTGAGCAGGCTTGCATGTACGCTCAAGGTTTCCAAGGACCTCTTGATTGAAGTGGGTGACGTGCGTTTGAATGTCGCACGACCATGGCCGGGGTTGAACTTGGTCCAGAAGTCCAGTGGTCTGCGGCAGGCCGATCTTGGCACGATCAAAGCGATGCTTGGTCTTGCTATCCTTGGGGTTTTTCAAATTGTGAACAATGTCATCCCAGGAGAGCTGTACACCAACTCCAAAATGATCATCTCGAGCATTTCCCAGGTCCAGCGTCTCAACCACACAAGAGAAGGCGCATGCTGTGCGAAAATGAACTGGCAATGCTATATAGTCAATGCGTTGTCCTTGTCCTCCATTGGGGGCAAACCATGTGGCTTGGTCTCCTCGATGACAACTGCTCGTTGAAGGCAACGCAAGATCATGTGCGCAAAGAAATTCACGGAAAAGAGCTGTGTTTGCATTCTCCACATCATCAATCTCCAAGATATGCGGCGGCATACTCGGTCCTGTGCGCGCATTGGCATCGAGAAATGCAAAGACAGGCATGCCTCTCCTGTAGTGTCTGACTAAGGCAATGGTCTCCTTCCACCACTGAGATCTTTCATCGTCAGGGCGCCCTGTATGAGGTCCATGGCCAACAAAAAGGATGCACTTCCAGCTCGGGTGGGAGACTCGAATCAGAAGTCTCCGTGGATCTGCGTGCACAACTTGAAAATTGTCAGTGCCAAAGTAGACCACTTGTGACGGATCATCAGTGGTGCGAATAAATGGCTGGTTCAGGTTGACCCAGAGCTCCACACCGAGCTGTCCATTGACCGCTCCACTGGCAAACCTGATAAGATTGTCAACGCACGTTCTGCCAGCTTCACTTCTTGCTTCTTGGATCCCCACAAAGTTGAACTTGAGGTCAATCACTTGTCGGCGGAGGTAATGCAGTTTGCCACTCACTCCATCAGGTCCTTTGTAAAGCGACATCACATTCACAGACAGGAGACTGACGTCAAGTCGACCAATGCCTGCGATTGAATCATGGTGTGGCTTGGTAGAAGGTCTACATGATGGTGGTAGATCGGGTGGCATGACTTCAAAGCCTTCCAGGCACAAGTCAGGTAGTCCTGACCTCTTGTCAAGGAGCATCCAGAAATACGGCAGGAAAGGCTGGAGCTTGCGTAGATCAACATCTTGTCGAGTAAGTTTCTGGTCATGTTTGGCTTGGTGCTTTGCGAGGAAGTCCACCATGTCATTCCACGGTTCGTTCATGTGGCTTCGAACCGGGTCAACTTGCAAGCCCTCTCCCAGTCCAGATTGTAAGGCTTGAAAGGTGGATCGCAATGCGACATAGGGAGCCGTGGCGTGATTGGTGCCAGATTCTCCCATTGCTTGTTGAGCTGTGGAGAGGGAGTCCGGCCTGAAAATGGTTGGCAGGGTGCTATTGCAAGCCAAACGCCAAAGTCCGGCCCAAAACATACCCTCACGTTCTGCATGCTCCGATCCCAGGTCGGATGTACCCAAATGATGAGTGGTGTCAGCACGATACACTACATTGTGGGCTTGCCAACCAATGAAGTACAGGGCACCCGCCTCATCTGGTCTGGCATATCGTTCTCCTAGAACAAGAAAAGCCCATGCATCAGTGCTGGCATGCTCCTCCGCCCATAAGGGAGGTCGCCTTCGAAGCTGCCCTTGTGAGCTGCCGTCTGTGTAGATGATGAGCCGATCGAGCTTCTCCCAATCCGGATCTGTGGGCATGCTGGCAAGAGCCGTGCACGTGGTTTCCGGGAGATCAAGGTGGGAAAACCATGGACATAAAAGATCCGTGGCCGAGTGAAAAAAGTCCTGGATCAGCTCAACGTCGATCTCTAAGACCATAGACGATGTCCGACGTTGAAGGTGTTGTAGATCAATCATGGGACCCACCCTCGTAGTGGCCTGTTCAGATGGCCAGGCATTGGCTCGTTTGATCTTATGCTGACTGATCATATGCTCCAAGGCCGGGCTGTTATTGTGGTAGAGGATGCGAGTCAATCGTGATCTGAGACAATGCATGTCCAGGATGACTGCTCTCGTATAGCCAATGCGATGGAGCAACTGCATATGATCCAATTCATGCAAAGGTCGTTTCTCCATGTGAAGAAAAGCCGATTCAGCATCAGTGTCATGTGGATTGACATATAGGTAGTGGAACTGATCCTCTGGTGGATTCCACGCCATTGGAACGCAAAAGAACTGCCCAGTGCGACCCATTTGGTAAGCATGCGTCTGAAGATGCTGGTCCGCAAGGGCCTGCTCGACGTCATGTTCCATGGCCCCATCCATGAGGAAAAGTTCTTTGGGTCGCTCCAGTGAGGGTACGTCCCATAAGATCTTGTAGGGCACCAGATGTAGGGCTGGTCCTGGTTCCTCGATGAGCTCCTCAAGACAGATTCGGTGAGGCAGTTGCGGCCCATGGGTGTGAGCCACCTGCCCATGTGTTAGGCGCTCGTCAACTGCTCGCTTTCGACTCGCTTGAGTCTGAAGCATGGCCATGCCCGCAGCAGCAGGAGGTCGCATGTTGAAGAGCAAAACGAGTCCATATCCATCCCGACCCTGTAAGGGGGTGCCAAGGATTAGTCGCATTGAACCATACCAGGCCTGGCATTGATGAGTCGCTCCTGCCATCAAGCATTGGTTGGTGCGTCCAAGGCTGTGGATCAGCTGCTCCAGGAAAATGTGCTCATGCGTGGTCAAAGCGAGCTGCTGAGTAGTACCGACTTGCGGGATGGTATGGTCATAGATCGTCAGAAGGCTGGTACAAAACGTGTCAGCAGGTCGTTGCACAAGGATGATGTGAGCCACAACTTCCGTTTCCATGTGCGGCGGTGCTGGACTGACAATGGCAAGGTGACAAGGTTCATGGGCAAGGAGAGTGTCTTGCCATGCCTGTTGGATTTGCTGTTCCCACGTGTGGTAGGTCGACGTGAGACGAACTGGACGTGGACGATTGCAAACTCGACGATCAGGATCTTGTTGGTCCACGTACCAAGTGATCACCAGTCCAGTGCGCTCTTCACCTTCCCACGAGAACGTTCTGGCACGCCAGAGGGCATAGAGATCTTGTATGGTCTCATGCATGGTGGTGATGGCAGGAATGGTGGGCGACCATGCTGGTGCGTCAGCATTGAAAAGAAAAGGGGCACACCCCTGATCTGCATGTGGTCTTGGCGAGGTCGTCGGAGTAGTGCCTACACTGTTGGTGCTCTGCATGAAGGTGACCTGGTCCTCATTGACGTCAAAGACCTCTTCTTGAAATGGGGTGTCTGTGAAGATATCAAAGTGGGTACCAGGTTGAATGGGCCATACTTCGTCAGCTTCAATGGTATGGGCTCCAACTGCTACTCGGCATCGGAGTCTGCCAAGACGACACAGTAGATGCAGCTCAGATTGTTGCAAAACATCATCTCTCGAGAATCGTCTGCTAACAAGTTCGGCTGATCTGTCTTGTAGTCGATGATGAGAGGTCCAATAGACGCTGAACAACGTGGCTCTTTCCTCTGTGGCTACATCCTGGGTGAGGATCAAATGTCCGCCACCTGGTTCTCCAATCGTGGAGGGTTGGGCGATGATTAGCTCGGCTGGCCGTCTCGGATTGACCCTGTCTCTCCATGTGCTCCTCAAGTGGGCAATCCAGCGGTGGAAATCATCTCCCAAAGCCACACGTCTGGACGTGGAACAGCGAGCAAAGCCACGGCTACTGAGATACCATGTCTCAAAGTGGATAACCGGCTCATTTTGTAGCCCTCGCACCTGTAGCCTCGGTTGATTCCAGAGGTCACGAAGAGGTGCCCAGCGATCATGGAGGCGTCCTTCAGGAAGGAGTCTGTCAGGAGCTCGATTGACAATTCCAGGATTCGAAACCAAACAGCTATGAAAGCTGGGAGGTCCTTGTTCATGCTGTGGACCCAAATGATGAGTGTTGGCATCAAGCTGCAGGAATCCCGTGTCATCTTCTGTCTCAGTGCTCATAGTGACAATGCCAAACTCCACTACACCATCAAAGATCTCTTGCATGTTGTCGTCAATCTGGACATCATCCACTGTGGCAAGCATGAGATCATGTGTGGCATTCAAATCAGGTGGCAGAGGATTTTCACCAGTGTCACAGAGAGATCTGTCAGGGAAAGCCGGTACAGCAAGTCGAATGTAGTCACCATGTGTGATTCGCAATTGCTCCTCTGGAGGAAGTTCAAATGGCACACGTGTGTTGTCGATCCAAAGCCAGCATCTCGATGGATCCTCACTACAGTGACCTTCATAACCAAGAAGTCTAATAAGTGAGCTTCTGGTGATTCTGCGTGGGATCCATCTGGCACGTCGGTCAATGAGCGTTGCCGGGCCAAATCGATCTTGCTTGTACTCAACATCCACCAAGGTGAGTCGTAAAATGGCAGCCTCAGGGAGATCGTGTCGTTGACGTAAAAGAAGTCCAACTTGATCGTTGCTTGCGAGATCTTCTGGTCCATGTGCGATCGTGTAGATCCAATCCACTTGAGATGGTTCAATGTGGAAATGGCGTGCAACTCGATGGTAAAGTTCACGCCCGTCATGCCAGGGAACCTCGAGGTCAACTTCTTGTCTGTCAAGGGTGAAGACTCTGACAGCCTGCCAATATGGGTCACTGGTCAAGGAGGAAGTGCCAGTGCCACTATCAGAAGTGAGCATGTCATCACCTGGAACGTCAGTACCACGACCTCCTGTATTGAGACTTGCTGTATGCGACCGAGCCATTAAGTTCAGGGCATCCTCGTCCTCTTCAAAGAATCTTGGAATCTCGGCCGCCTGCAATCGGATCCTTTCCACCAGATAGTTTTCCCATTCCCTCGGTGGCATGGGCGGTGGGACATCCAGCAAAAGCCCCAACCCGTCATGAATGCGTACTGGGCGATGAAGTGGATATTCAATACGACCCACGCAAACTCTGCAAACTCCAAAACCTCGATCATGTCTGTCGTTGCAGAGCTCAAGTACGCCACCATGTTGAAGAAGTTGGTTCCGATCGATCGTCGTCCGAAAGGAGTGGGCGATCTGAATCGTTTGGAAAGTCGGTACATCAGGAATCCATGCTGTGGTCAAACAGGCTGCCCGGGTCTCGTCCGGGTGTTGGATGATCAAGATGGTTCCAACTGTATCGCGTTGAACAGTGACAGGAGGTTCGGGAACCACAAAAATCACCTCATAGTCTCTGTTGGGGTCGAATTGATCAGCCCAGACAAGGGGAACTTCTCGCTGCCAATTCCTGAAATTTCCATTGAATCTAACAGGTCGGCCATGTTCTTGTCGTTGGGCAGTCAAGTGGCTAATGTAATATGAGTTGAGATGACAGACTGGACCTTCCTCATCTGTTTCAGAAACTCCTTCTTCGAGAAGCCGCTGCCAGACGTGATGTATCAAGGCTGGGAACTCCGCAGTGGGCGGTGGTCGATTCAAAGGTCTGTCGCTTCGAGGTTCAGGTTGGTTTGGTCCAGAAGGCTCAAGGGTTCCATCTGGTGCATGACCAACAGGTTTGCCTGATGTGAAAACTTTGCAAAATGGCGAGGATGGAATGGATGTCAATGCAGAATCATCAGCAATTGCATACGTCACCCAGGTCTTTGCTCGCTTGTCGAAATCAACATCAAAAGCATTGGAGCGTAGTGCTTCTGCCAAGAGCAATGCCTTATTCTGCGCCTCCCACACGCTACAGAAATCAGCCTCCTCCATGACAGAGTGATGGTGCGGAAAAGGATGTATCTCATACACCTTGTTGGAAAAGTTTTCTTCTAGACAGAAGTTGCAGCATCCCTGCTCATCAATCTCGCTGCCCTGTGCTGCTAGCGTGACTGTAGGCCAAAAGGAAACTTTGCAAAATCTGTCGCTCCGCTGCCCCTCGTCCCTCCTACCGGATGTCAAACACTCCAGATAGGCCTCAACACTTGACGCATGGGGATTTGGGGCTAAGCGGAATCCCGTTGTTTTTTGTCCGCCGGCTCCACAACCTCGACTTCTTCGATCTCTGCAGAAGCTTCTCGCGGTCGCGAGCGGTCCCTCTTCCTGATTCTCTCTTCGATGGTGGAACGTACCTGTCGTACAATGCCTGTGAGGTCCTCCTTGATCTGCACAAGTTGCGATTCTGCTTCTTCTGGCTCTTCGACAGACATGGATGCGTCCAGAGCCTCTTTGGCATTTTCGATGTCGTGTCTTTCCAAGCCACCATCTTGCTCCATCGTGCGTTGGTGTGCCTCGTGCAAGGCACTTCTGGTGGCCTGCAACTTCTGAAGGGCCTCTTTGCGTCTTGTGGCAAACTTGTTCTCGCCATCCTCGAATGACTCGACATGGCTCATCCACATTTGTGAGGCCTTGTCTAAGTAGTTCGCCCATTGATTGCGATAGGCCTCCCATTGTTCGTCGATCTCGTTCAGCTTTTTCCTCATGGTATTGAGCTGGGAGACCAACTGGCTGTGGGTTTTGGCATCCACCTTGCGCACGGTGCTCTCGGTGGCTTGTACCACCTTTTTGATGTCCTCCGGCAGGTTGGGCTTGTTCTTGATCTCCTTGTACATGTGTCGCAAGGAGTGCAATTCTGCCTCGTCCTTGCCAAAGTTCGGCTTGGCAAAGGGCTGCATGGATGGAGTTGAAGTCATACCCATTGCCGTAGGAGGTGTCGCAGTGGAGGGAAGCGCCTGTGACTCCATACTGGCTGGCAAAGATGGCGGCAAAAGCCATTGCGTGGATGGAGCAAATTGTTCCGCCCCTCCTCCTTTGCCCTTGCCCTTGTGGTAGTCGACATGGTCTTGATCTCCTTGATGCTTCTTCCTCGACTTCGGCCGGTTCTGACGTTGTCGGGGACTCTGTGTCCTTTTCCTGGGTGACTTGTTTCCATCTTTCGGCCATGGGTAATATTCTTCCCATGAAGCCTGCTGCCAACCTCCTGTATAATTGTCTCCATGACTTGGACGATGTTGTTGATGCACGTACGTGCTGTCGTGGCATTGTCCCCAGAATCTCCAGCATCCACCGCACTGCGCTGACTTTCCTTTGACCAGTCGCATGCAATAGCGGCATCTCCATGGGTTGACCTTGGTCTCCATTGCTTCCTTGACGTGGGCAATGAGCTTTGGGTCCCTGGAATGGTGATTGCTCAGAGTCTGTAGGATGTGCCGGAGCTGTGCCACGCTCAGACGTAGAAAACCTCGTCGATGCAGGTGCCAATTCAGGCGGGCTCTCGCCCTCTGTCGTCTGAATCTCCTTCTCGAGGCTGGCGTAATTCTGGATGATGTTCACGTAGAAAAACACCAGAAAGATCCTTGTAAACATGTAAATAAAATCCAAGCAATACGAGAGATCAGTGTGCTCGCCCCTGCCAGCAGAGATCAATCCCGATGAATGGAGATAAATACAGTTGCTTTGACCCGGTTTATGGCAGTGCACCGGGTGAACCAGAAGTACTCAATGTCCCCAATAAGGAAGAAGAGGGACTCGAAGTACAGGTAGAGCAGAAGCAAAGGCGATGCGGTCCTGCACTGTGACCGCAGAGCGCAATTGGCCAAGGCGCTTGCTTACAGCCGCACAGGGAGAAGCGCCCGCGACTGCCGCTCGAAGCAATCGCTAAGGTCACAAGCTGAACAAGCGGGGGGATCGCTAGTCAGCCGAAACCTTTATACATATATATACATATATATATATGGCGATTTTTACACATGGAAAACAATGTCAAGTTTGTGGTGGTGAAAGAGTAGTGGGTTGCCATCGCACATATCCATCCTCATCCAGGATCATTTGTGTTCTTGGATTAATCATGCCGGGGATCATGGCAAACAAACGGGGATTATCGGATAAACCAAATAGTAGACCTTTGCTATTTCATGATGAAATGAATCCTAAAACCACCTACCCTCTGGTAAACGTTTACATAACTATGGAAAGATCCACCATTTTCAATGGGTAAATCCACTATTTCTATGGCCATGTTCAATAGCAAACTGTTAGTCATTACCAGAGGGTTGAAAATACCATCTGGTTATTTAACAGTTCGCCACGGAAAATCACCATTTTTAACAGGTAAACTATCTATTTCTATGGGCCATCTATACCATGGCTATGTTAGTCATAACCAGAGGGTATCTCATCTCCTATCTTTGGCTAGCCTCTGGTTATTTGGCCCATTTATAGATGGTTTACCTATTAAACAAATAATGGCCATGTTAAATAACCAGATGGTATAATTATCCACAACCACAAAATTGACCCTCCGGTTTCCGAGGAAACCGCGGCTGGACAACCCCCCAAAAAAATACAACTCGATGATTTTTGCGAACTAAACCTCCATGGCTAGGCCACGGGGATGTCCCATATATTTCCCCTATATATTTCCATATATTTCCATATATTTCCCTATGTTTTTCCAGCCACCTCAAGGAGGACACCCCACATCGGTAGCTTGCACCTGGCCTTGGGTGGGTCAAACGTCTCTGTCACTTGCACCTGACGAGGCGATCCATGGTGGATCCCAATGTGACCATGGTTTTTATCATGGTTTATCATGGTTTATCATGGTTTATCATGGTTTACCATGGTTTATCATGGTTTTTATCATGGTTTATCATGGTTTACCATGGTTTATCATGGTTTATCATGGTTTATCATTGTTTTTATCATGGTTTACCATGGTTTACCATGGTTTATCATGGTTTATCATGGTTTATCATTGTTTTTATCATGGTTTATCATGGTTTACCATGGTTTATCATGGTTTTTATCATGGTTTATCATGGTTTACCATGGTTTTTATCATGGTTTATCATGGTTTATCATGGTTTATCATGGTTTATCATGGTTTACCATGGTTTATCATGGTTTTTATCATGGTTTATCATGGTTTACCATGGTTTATCATGGTTTATCATGGTTTATCATTGTTTTTATCATGGTTTATCATGGTTTACCATGGTTTATCATGGTTTATCATTGTTTTTATCATGGTTTATCATGGTTTACCATGGTTTATCATGGTTTTTATCATGGTTTATCATGGTTTACCATGGTTTATCATGGTTGATCATGGTTTATCATTGTTTTTATCATGGTTTATCATGGTTTACCATGGTTTATCATGGTTTATCATGGTTTTTATCATGGTTTATCATGGTTTACCATGGTTTGTCATGGTTTTTTATCATGGTTTTTATCATGGATTATCATGGTTTATCATTGTTTATCACATCATTTATCACACCTATATGCCAATTTCAAATAACATGAATCAGTAGCAAATTATAGTAAATGTACCCAGTGATCATATACACTGGCCGAGGAATTAATAGCATGACTAAGTATATATACTCTATATTGGCAATTCCAGTTGAGGTATATCAATATATAATTATTCATATAAAAATCTGATTACTGTGATACTATGAGCATGAGGCATGTGATCATGATATTATGGTTGTTTGGTGAATTTTCTGGATAAATTGTAAGAACTATAAACATATATCATTGTTTTTACCTAATTTACACGACGACCAATTACATCATGACAACCTATAAAAAAAATGTGGGTTGCTCATGGCTTGCATGACTTTGCATCACATCTCGGCTCCGGTAAAAAATAGCCTTCTGGGTAAAAAGAATCCATTCAACAAAAAAAACAGTTGTTGATTTACCCATTAAAAATGGTGATTTTCCATCGCAAACTGTGAGTTTTCCATATAAATCACCATTTTCCCAGCGTTTTCCCATGGTTTTCCCAGGGATTTTCCCATGGAAAATTTCGGCCATCTCCACCTGGCTCTTGCCGCAGAGGCAGACTTTACAGGGCCGGAAGTTGTTGCGGTGCGGCTCCTGCGACTTGGAATCGAAAAGATGTGGGAAAACCCATCGAAAAATCGATGTTTCATGGGAAAATGATGTGGAAATTTCCATGGGAACGATCATAAAATCCATAGGAAAATGATGTGGAAAGAAAATTATGTGGAGACAAAATCTTGGAAAAATCTTGGAAACATCATAGGTCATAGAAAAAAAAGGAAGATATCTTTGGAAAACCATGATGTTTTACTGGGAACTCGTCTCCAGATGTGTCATCTCCTTGTGCCCTTCCTGCAATGCACAGGGTCGCCCGGAGGAGCCACGAAACTTGCAGGGCCTTTGGAGGATTGGGAGGTCTGAAATCATGGGGTGAATGGAACCATTCCCCCCGAAAAGGTTGTTTTAATGGGAATTTCACCGGTGAATATTCCCATGAACCGGTGGAATACCCTCTGGTTATTTAACATAGCCATGGAAAATTGCCCATAGAAATAGATGGTTTACCTATTAAAAATGGTGATTTTCCATGGCTATGTTAAATAACCAGAGGGTATATGGAATATATGGGAATATAATGGGAATATCAATAGTATTCCCTATTCCCAAATTCATAGGTGAATATCAGTGGTAATAGAATGGGAATATAATCCCTATATTCTATAAATTTCCCATTAAATATATGGGAATTATATTCTGTGGAATGTCTATTCTATTCCCATATATTCCACAGGTGAATAATCCCTATAATCCCACATCCATCACCAGGAATCAGAATACTATGGGAATATCATAGGAATACAATGGGCATAGGCCATAGGCTGGGAATAGAATGGGAATATGGAGGAATGTAATTGGAACATCATAGGAATACTATGGGAATATCAATGGAGTGGGAATACAATGGGAATAAAAAACAATAGGAATCAGAATGCAATGGGAATATCATAGGAATGTACCGGAAATATAGAAATACAATGGAAATACAATAGGAATGTACTGGAAATATCATAGGAATATAACGGGAGTCCACCTCTTCAATGGCAATCATCCCTTTCCTCTTTAAAATTAGTTACAACCCCCATTTTATGGTCCGAAAAATATGGGTAAACCCCATCCCTTACTAAACCATGGACAAAATAAATTGGAACTAGGTCGGCAAACATAACTCCAAGAAGTGTTTAGGATTTATTGTAACTACCCCCTGACAGTTCAACATGATTGGAATAATCCCCCAAATAGATTAGTTTCTTTTTACCCCTAGTTACAGTCGCTATATAAACTCCAAAGCCATTAATATCATTGACATTTATTAATCCCTAGATTATATACCAATTATATATATATACATATCCCATGATATCCCATGATACATCCCCATGGTTTCCCATCGACAACTACCACCCACAGCGCGCCCAGTTCCCTTCGCCGCCTGCCATGCGGCTGCGCTCGCTGAGCCATGCGCTCGCAGTGCCGCTGGCAGAGACGGACCGCGTAGTCCACCAGCGGCGCATAGGTCTGCAGCGCCGCTAATTTGCACGGCGAAAAGGGGTGAACCCAAAAAAATAGGAGGTTAAACATGGTTTAAACCAAGTGAAATGTTGGGAATACTTGGGATTTGAGATGATTTGAGATGATGTGAGCTGATTTGAGATGATTTAAGATGATTTGAGATGATTTGAAAGCATCCGAATCTATATAAAATTAGTCATTCAATGGAACATCTATATACAAGAAACCAGTGTTTTACCCACCCACTGCGTTTGTTCCTCAGGTGATGATGTTCAACTGAAAAATGGCATGAAATGTTGGCCATTTTCTGTGCTTTCTACATGGCTCTGAAAATAGGCTAACCGCGGCTAACCCCCGAAATTTCATCGTTTTAAGATGGTTCAATGGTCTTCCATGATTTTTCCACCATTTTTCCACCATTTTTCCACCATTTTTCCACCATTTTTCCACCATTTTTCCACCAAAATGGCCATCTCCTGGGTATTTTTCCAACCTTTTCGGGCCATCCCAAGGACAACAACCGCCTTCTGCCGCACCAGCTGCAGCGCGCCACGCAACAAGTCTTGGGGATCCTAAGAGGAAGAAGGCGACCGGCGGAAGGGGAAAACCATCCATGTAAAACCATGGTAAATCCGATCAATAGATAGTTATGGATGTAGATATAGATATTGATATTGATATAGACGTAGATTCATAGATAGATATAGATATAGATATAGATGTAGATATAGATATAGATATAGATGATGGTTTTACATGATGGTTCTAGATATCAATGATAGATCTATCTATTGATAGATACCTATAGTTTAGTTATGGATATTAAATAATAACTAAAGGCGATTAGATTATGGATAAAACTATTAAATAGTTATAGTTAGATATTATCCTATCAATAGTTTAGTTATGGATACCGATATAAAACTAATAGATATTTAATAGTTATGGATATCAATACCCTCTGGTAAACGTTTACATAACTATGGAAAATCACCATGCTATTCATGGGTAAATCCCCTATAAATCACCATTTTCAATAGCTATGCTAGTTTACCAGAGGGTCAATACCAATGGTAAAATGAGGGGAAACTATGGTAAAAATGGTAATCTAGATCATCTATAAAATGATAAAACGATGGTAAAATCCCTATGATATCTAGGGAAAACCCGGTAATATACCTGTGGTAAAATTATGGTATTTGGGTCATATACATTAATATACCTATGGTCAAATGCCTACGGTAAAATATCTAGGGAAAAGCCGCATGGGATGAATCATCATGGTTTTCGTGAATATGATCAAATATGTTGGGGTTCTCGTGAGGATATACCCTCTGCGGGTTCTCAAACGTGGCCGGGAGAGCCGCGAACTACATGGAGGTTGCTGGGAAAATCATCTATCTGATACCATATACCCTCAAGCTATTAAAAAAGGCCATTTATAGTGAGTTTTCCCCTTAAAAATTGTGATTTTCCATAGTTATATATCTCTCTGTATATGCACATAATCATAATCTGAAGCAGACAAAATTAATGGAATGTGCACAGATATTTTTGATGTCCTATTTGGATGATGTTTTTTTTTTAAAGTCCATATTCTATCTGCCAACTCCAGGATCACCAGAAAAAAATAGATATCCCAATTCAAAACTGCCTCTAGGGCTCTAGGGCCCTGGTATGACTATAGCTGGCTTACAAACCCGTTGACCACAGTTATCCCTCATACACCCTAGCTATCCGAGTTACAAGTCAACTTAGCGATTTATCATTAAACATATATGTAACATATCTATACATATCAATATATATATATATTATATTATATTATACTATGCTATATTATAATATATTATGCTATATTAAACTATATTATATATTAAATTATGTTACTATATATATATTTTGAAATATTATATTTATTCTTAGTAGCATTATTATCATTATTTTATTATTATCATTATTATATATTATATATTGTATATATAATAATAATAGTGATAATAATAATAATGATATATAGTTTAGTATATTATAATATAATATATTATGTTATAGTATACTATATATTAAATTATACTATATACATGATACTATATATATACATATATATTCGTGTGTGTGTGTGTGATTATATAGTGTATATATATATATATGTGTGTGTATAGATATAGATATCCCAATTCACAACTGCCTCTGGCCATGCCAGGTTCTCCGTCCAAGGCGCCGTTGGTGAAGTGGACAGGCTGGAACTGAAGATGCGACAGCCTTCATCAACGGCTTCCTGGCGAAGCGAGGACTTCAACCGGCTCTGGTATGCTCTGGTAATGACTAACAGTTTGCTATTGAACATTGCCATTTATAGTGGATTTTCCCATTAAAAATTGTGATTTTCCATAGTTATGTTAACGTTTAACCAGAGGGTAAGCACTGAGAGGGTATCTAAATGCATCTAATAGTTGGTTTTGATCAATGCTGAAGTTGGGTGTCGAACGAGTTTCAATAGGCTTTTGAATCAGATCCAATCTATCATCATCAGATCAATATGGTGTTCTTTTAGGGGAACTGATTCTTGTACCATTTCCAGGAATATCCATATTCTTTATATATAAATTCAATTACCCTATGGTTTTCGATTCTTTTAGAATCTTTGTGTTGACCATTTCCGGGAGTCTATCACCACCCATCCCATCAGACTTCATCTCATCCATATGGTGTTCTTTCAGGGGAACTATGGAGATCTATAACCCATCCATCATCATCCATCCATGGAGATCTATAGGGAGTCTATCACCAATAACCCATCCACCACCCATCCATCCACCGGTATCACCCACCTGCGCGCTGTTGAAGGCGAAGAACAGTTCCGGAAAGGCCCAGCTGCCCAGGGACCAACACATCTCCGGAGAGCCCGAAGGCCCCGAAGGTCCCAAGGGCCCCGGCCCGGGCCCCGGCCCGCGCGCGGATGTTGGATTTGGATCCTGGGATGGTCGCTTTGAAAGTGGTTCACATCGGAGAATTTATTGGGAATTTATTGAGAATTGATTGACAATTGATTGGGAATTGATGGCTTTGCAGTTCCTAGTCCCATTGAATAGAACATATGACACCGAAATTCCATCAAATATCATCAAATATCATCAAATATCATCAAATAGCCATAGCTCTGAACCCCCGAGCGCCCACCATGGGAAGCCGCTCCTGGTTGAGCGCCAGCGCCAACTCTTCTGGTAGCCGTGCTGCGGCCGACAGCATGGTGTGCAATCGGAGATGCAAGGCCTTTTTTGCGTTGGGCAGATGATCTGCAGGATGGTGCCCCCCAGTTATGTTTGTTGATTCATAACCAACAATGACCTATTAACCAATAATGTCTTGACAAAGCTCAAGCCCCTGGGTGGACTTGGTATCTGGTGGCAGTATCGCTTCTTCATGGCAGCATGAGTCCTGTCAAGTATATTACTATCTGGTTATGTAACATAGCCATGGAAAGATCCACCATTTTTAATAGGTAAACCATCTATTTCTATGGGCCATCTATACCATGGCTATGTTAAATAACCAGAGGGTACCAATAATGTCCTTTTGGTAACCATTAATAACCAATAATGACTTGGCGATATGATCCCCTCTATTTTTACCAAAAGGACATGTTTATAACCCCCATTATGCACCTGTAATAGTTAATGGCTAACACTTTTAGCAAACAGTGTTTAGGGTAGCACATGGTAGCACACACACTTGTATCTACCATTATTGAAATAACTGTTCAGTTGATTTACCATCTGGATATTTAACATAGCCATGGAAAATCACCATCTTTAATAGGTAAACCATCTATTTCTATGGGCCATCTATACCATGGCTTTGTTAAATAACCAGAGGGTATATAAATTTGTATCTACCCTAAACCCTAGTTGAGCCACAGCCATATCTCAACTGAACGCTATCTCAAAAGGGGGGCCCATCCACCGGTGATTTTTGTGGAGCAAATCCCAAGATTTCATTGGAATCAACATGAATCATTTCCAGCCAGGCTTGAACTCATTGTAATTAATCTATACTAAACTAACATAGCTACGGAAAATCACCATTTGATTGCAAAAAGAACTCAAATCCTGAAACTGATGGGCTTCAAAACTTGGTTAGATCATGTTAGATCCTGTTAGATCAGTGAGATCTTCATACCGGTGCCATTGGGAACCGATGGTTAAGGCAGCCGTAAAAATCCAGGGAAAATCCCATCATGGAGCAAAGAAATGGATCATGGTTACATGGTTGGTTTATATCCCCACGATATTCCCATCATGTGGTCATTTACCCTCTGGTAATTTAACGTAGCTATTGAAAATGGCCATTAATAGTGGATTTTCCCATTAAAAACGGTGATTTTCCATAGTTACGTTAATTTATCAGAGGGTATCAACCAACTTCTGTTGTTTTTGCTGCTTCGATGACCATGTCTGCGGGTTAAACCCATGTTGTTCGCCATTAAAAAACAGTACTGCCCATGGTTTTGTCATGATATCCCACTGGTTTCCTCCATTATATCCCCACATGCTTTTTCCTCCATTATATCCCCACATGCTTTTTGTTGGTTAATATTGATTAGTAATGTCCCCATATTGATTGTCCATCAATCATATAGCAATCATTTGTAATCATTCATGATGAGCCCCCCCAATCACCAGTCAAAGTTGCTAACACATCATTTTTTTGCAAGGAAAAAACATTCTTAGAAGGGGAAAAAAAACCTTGCTCACAAAAGGGAGTCAAGATGTTGTCCTGACCAGTGGCCGATGGTGATGAATGGACTTTTATTGGGAATTAACATCAATATAAAGAATCCATGTGATTAAAGTTAATGGATAGATTAGCACAAATACCATTTTCTTGAATCATATCTTAATCAATATCAATCAACATTTAAAAAAAAACTTCCCCTAAAAAAACTATATTATTAAAAAAAAACTTCCCCAAATATCAGCAACAGCAAACACCCACCAACTCAGCTTAGGCGCCGAAGCCGTCCGCAGCCAGTCCTGAAAGCTCAGCCTCTCGCGTTTCGCGTCCTTCACGGCCTCCACCAGCCTGTGAGATGTGTGGAACTTGGAATGAAAAATGATGATAAAAAATGATGAGAAACATATGACACTAATTGATATGATGAATATATATATAGTATATAGCATCGTATACTATATAATAGTATGAATATCATAGTAGTGGTGTTTAAATGTGGCGTGACCAACAAAAGTTTCGGAGAACGTCCAACAATAATGTGAAATTCAGTGCTAGGACCTGATCAAAAACGACATGTTCAGCTGCAAAGAACCATCGGTGGCTGAGTATAATGAATGACCAACCAGTCGAAAAAAAGCATCCCAACTGAAGTCGTCATGCTTTAAATTTGGTTACCCTCTGGTAATGACTAACATAGCTATTGAAAATGGCCATAGAAATAGTTGATTTACCCATTAATAAAAAAAAATGGTGAGTAGTTATGTGAGTCTACCAGAGGGTACTTTTCGTGAAAATCTGGCTTTGTCTGTAAAATACTGCGCCAGAAATCATCCATACTTAGATGGGCCATGGGATTAGCGATTCATGGTTAGTAACTGGGGATTTGTTACCCCCAAAAAATCCCAATGAAATAATCCATTTACTAAGGATTAAATATTAATGGCCAGTTAGTAAATATAATCCATGGCCCAATGAAATAATCCATTTACTGGGGATATACTTATGGCCAGTTAACTAACTCCATGGCCCATCTAAGTAGTTCCCCAACGTTTTTACACGTTGAAAAAACCCATCCGCATCCCCCCCATTCGACAGAACCACTGCCTGGAGCGTAAACGATCCACCGCCGTGGATGGGTCCTGACCGACGGACCGTTGGGGTCGGTCGGCCTTATTGTACCTGGTTGGTGGTTAGTTTCAACCCCTCTGAAAAATGATGGAGTGAGTTCGTCAGTTGGGATGATGAAATTCCCAACTGTTTCCGGAAAGTCATAAAATTCCATGGTTCCAGTCATCACCAACCAGTAACACTTGATGGACTTGATGGCGTGTTTGGAGGAAACGCAGCTGTAGTTGCAGTATTTTACTCAGGGCCCTACATGATAATTATGATATCATTCATCATCCTACATCTATTACATCTACAACCCGGTCCGGGAAAAAAAGAGACGGGCCAGGTGTGGTGTATCATTCATTACTTATCATCTACCTGCCGTTGAATGTGGGAAACCCTCGATTTTCTTTCGGAAATTCGGATCAGTCGCCAGTTCCCCCCAATCAACCCAAACAGTTCATGCTATGATAGAGTAAGCCCCTAACAAAGAAACATAGAAGTTCGACAAAACGAAAACTTCATCCGATGTCGGCATCCCCAAAGTTAGATGGAAGTTAGTAAATCGTAGCCGAATCCATCTAACTATGGATTTTTTGGATTGGAAGTTAGTTAGATATACTACCTGGTTGGTGGTTTTTAACCATCTTGAAAAATATGAGTTCGTCAATGGGAAGGATTATCCCATATCTTATGGAAAATAAAATTCATGTTTGAAACCACCCACCAGATATTAATTATATCCAGTGGTTTCCTAAAATATCCACCTTTTTTAAGTATCCAGTGGTTTCCTAATTAGACATGCTACTATATCACTATATCTACCTAACTTCCCATCCAAAAATCCAAAACTGGCTGGTGGTTCTGAACAATATGAGTTACCCTCTGGTAAATTGACATCGACCCTGGCAGATAGGGTTTGGAAGACTAGTTTCCACTATTTTTATTGGTCATTTTCAGGGTCAACAAATTAATTTACCAGAGGATAGTAATATCCATTAACCATCAACTAACCATCATTAACCATCAACTAACCGCAATTAACCATCAACTAACCATCATTAACCATCAACTAACCATCATTAACCATCAACTAACCATCATTAACCATCAACTAACCACAATTAACCATCAACTAACCATCATTAACCATCAACTAACCATCATTAACCATCAACTAACCATCATTAACCATCAACTAACCATCAACTAACCATCATTAACCAACTTGGAATTCACATATATCTACCATAAAACCCATAGAATTCAGCCACTTCGATCTCCGTCAAATCTGATCGGGCCCCATCCCGCCTCCACAGCATTCGCCAGATCCTGGGGATCCCGCTGCACCTGGAAAAGTCCCAGCAAGGGACGTTTTTCGCCAAATGTTCGATGGTCAAAACAACGAGGTCTTCTATGGTTTCCTATAGGTTTTCTATGGGTTTTCTATTGTTTTCTATGGGTTTCTATGGGTTTTCTGCTTCCAATCGTTATCAAATTTGCAAATTTTACAAACAGAAACAAAGGGTCTCGCAATCAAGCGATATCAAACGGAGATATTTCTCACACAAATATGAGCATGGCGACCCAAGAAAACGACATGGAGCACCAGTGAACTCTCGAATGTCTGGTATGTGTTGTGATGAAACTATATGCCCTATTTGAAGCATCTGAGGCGTTAAAAAAAATGGTTAGTCAGGTTCGGTTAGTGGCTCAATGACCACCAGGTTTAGATACCCTCTGGTAAACTAACGTAACTATGGAAAATCACCATTTTTATGGGAAGATCCACTATTTCTATGGCCATTTTCAATAGCAAACTGTTAGTTTACCAGAGGGTACCTAAGTTGAGGCACATAACTTGCTGAATTCTATGGTCAATGGGGGATATAAATGATTATAAATGTGGTTAAGCCAAGTTATAATTGGGGCGTCACGTTGTCTGGTTGCACCCTTTCCTAGTGAATCGTCCAAATGACTCTTACATGGTCATGACATCTGGGACTTAGAAACCTGGATTGGGGCAAAAAATGATCAAAAAGTGTCTCAACATGCCACGGTTTTAGTTACAACAGAAATGAACATGGTATAAAAATGTATAAAACAAGATGAAACCATAGTTCTTGAAAGAATAAAACATATCGAACAATATTAAAACAAATTAAAAACCATATAAATTGACAAACTTTTGGAACATCATTTCAAACCCAGCTACCAGTACTATCCACAGATCATCACAGATCCAAACTTCTGACCCGCCTCCCGTTCCATAGCCACAGAGCAAGGGCGATTCACGCGGAAGAGACCCTTGACGCTCATGCTCCTGGGATATCAATCAATGGATTGGTTTAAGGGAAAATCTACAGGAAACCATGGTTTTTACCATAGGGCTTTCCTGTAAATTTTCCCATCATCCAATTCTATGAATCAACACATTGGGGCAAAATTCCAGTGTTTTGCTTGGAATTCTGGGACTTTTTGACCATATTTCACCAAAATGCTGAAATTCAATGAATGAATGGACATTTCGGCAAAAATATTCCTGCCGTTTTTGGGAATTAAGCCACCAAAATGGATCATAATTTGGTGACATTTATGGGATATGAATGGGATATATGGGATATTAAAAAATAGGTGACCTGGTGACCTGGTGTGACATCACTGCTGGAGATGTGGCAACTGTCACAAATCTCCTCTTCGCATCCTGTAGCAGCTTCAAGCGCTTCAAAGAATTCCGCCACCTGCCGAAACGGGTTTGTGTCGTTTGAGACATGCGAAACGGGCTCCCTGGCGATGCACCAGTTCAAACCATCCGGAGTCAACAAATCAACTACATCAAGTTACATCAACCCAAAAAGACTATCAGTTTCATCTTCCAGTCTAAGGCCATCCAATGTTTTAAGGTTCTTTTTCACCGACTCAGTAACTCAGACCTTGGCAGATCCTGGCAGCTGCAGGGCCTGTTGTCCAAGACTTTTTCCAAGGCTTCGAGGGCAGCTCGTTGCTTCGCTGCTGCGGGGAGTTTCAACCTGAGGCGATATTAGAAAAATACCACGGCCTGAACTGTGCTGATTTTGCAATGTTGGGATATGAATGTTGGGATATGAATGGGTATATCCACTATAGTGGAAAATCACCATACTATTAATGGGAAAACTCAATATTTCTATGGATATTCACTAAATTATAGGGATATAGCACCAAAATTTGAGATGTTCCATTAAAAATTGTGATTTTCCATAGTTATGTTAGTTACCAGAAGGTATATATGCTGGGATGTGAATCTCAAATCTCTCAATCCATGGTGTATTTTTTTGTATTTCTTTCAAGGATTCAAGATGGGAAAAAAAAGAAGCCGGAGAACACATGTGATTCGCAGCGGAAAATGTCACGAAGCAAGGAAAACGACAAATCATGAACTTACAATGTCATAATGTCCAGTCAGAAGGACGTTCCAACAAGAATGACCCGAACACAAAAAGCTACACTTGCTATGGTCTAATTAAAAAAATACCATTTCTTTTGATTGGTTGTATTAAATAGGGGATTACCTATTTCCTACCATTGGGTTATTGGGGGTTCAACTATTCCGGTAGGATAAGCCATTATAGGTACTATAGTATAACCCAAGTATAGTCATGTCCTACCATTGGGATGTCACCCATTATAGCTAGATGAATAATAGTTGCGCTATATAGCAATAAATCATAGGTAATTTCATAGGTATATAGTATACTACCCAATTATAATATCCCATTGGTATATTACCAAATCACCATAAATACTACCCAAATGGCTACCCAGTCATCACCATTTTTCTAGGTGGTATGCTTACCATTCCCAAATGGGTGGTTTATGACATTGTTTTACCCACATTATAGATATATGTCAATTCATCATCATGCCATAATTAATTAGATATACCATAGTTCCATAGTTTCATATGCCATAGCTATTGTTAGGGTTTCTAAATATCCCAATGTTATATTACCCTAACATAGTTCCATAGTTATGCCTAAAACAACCATTGTTTCTTATATACAACAAAAAAATTGGATATTCCATAATTACCCATGGTATATCTAACATAGTTATGCCTAACTTTTAACGCTATGAGCCACCCAAAAAAACCACCAACGGTGGCGATTTCTAAATCGCCAGGTCACTGGCGATGCACAAAAATCACCAGCGGTGCGGTCGAGGTCAGGTCGCAGTGACCCTGGAATTCCTGGACCTTCACCTGGAACGGGGGACAGGGGTGGAGCCGTGGACCATGAAAAAATCCATGACAGGAGTGGGTGGTTTCAACATGTTTCAAGCAAGAATGGGATTATTGGGAATAATTGTGGTTATAATAGCAAGAATAATGGTTATAGATGGTTAATAGATGATTGATGATCTAAAATACCCATGAGAACTATGGAAACCCCTATATAGATCATCTATTATTATCCATTATTGTCCATTACAGATCATTATAGATCATAATTATATCCATTTCTGGACCGGGACAGGGATGGAGCGGCTGTGATGAAAATATCCATGCAAGGTGTTTGAAAATATGGAAGCTCAAACATGTCCGAAGTGTCTGTTCAATGTTTCTAAGGGGATATACATCCGATTTCTATGGCTAACAATATCTGGTTGGTGGTTTCAACCCCTCTGAAAAGTATTAATCAGTTGGGATGATTAGAATAACTTTCATGATGATAGTTGATGATAGTTAATGATTAACTATTAAAATTTGGTTGGTGGTTTTCCCCACCCCTCTGAAAAATGGATGATGACATTCCCAACTGAATGGAAAGTCATAAAATTCATGTTCCAAACCACCAACCAGATGAAATACAGAAATAGATGTGAAAAACATCATCCTAGTGTTAATAGATGGTTAATAGATGATTGATAGATGGCTAATAGATAAATAGATGGTTAATAGATGGTGAAGATCTGTTTATAGATGTGAAAATATCTATAGATAGATGTGAACATCATCCTAGTTTATGATTATAGACGGTATTAACAGATGGCTCATAGATCTTTAATAAATAGACTGGTGAATAGATGGCTGATGGTTAGTAGATGGTAGATGGTTAACAAATGGTTGATAGATCGTTAATAGTGATTATATAATGATGGTTAATGATGGTTAATCGATGTTACTAGTATTTACTAGTGATTCCATAGGGCCCTCTAAGTATCTCTAAGTGATTGCCCGTCACTACCTGGAATGAAAAGATGGAAATCACAATAATTGTGGATTTACAGGAGAGTTGTGACTTCAAAAGAAGAGACGACCAGATTTCATAGCCCCAAACAGATTAGAATCGCGGATTTTTAAACGAAATTTGGGAACATATGGAACCGTATGCTACAAAATCCGATGCTCCATTCTAAACAACATGAAACCAGCAGGTTAATATGATTCAATATGCAGGTTTCAGGCAAAATCTACGGGAAACCCCGAGTTTTCTCGCCAGATTTCCTGCAGATTTCGAGTCACCAACAGTTTCAAGGCCGCAGTGTCCAAGCGCGGCGATGAGCCGGGACAGAACCAGGTCACCACATGGCACCTGGGAGCAAAATCGGAAAAAAAATGATTTGCCTATTGAAAATCAGAAAATTGTCCATAGCAAACTCTGGAAGTACCAAGAATCATTTATATTATACAATATAATATAATATATATATATATATATTGATGTTAGTTTATTTCTATGGGCCATCTATAGCAATTTGTGCAACCTGTCTGAAAGGAAGCTGGTATTCACGTGATCGTTATCAGAGAGACATCCAGCCGCTGGACCCCTGAAAATCCCAACGGTGCTTTCGTAAGGGCATACTTCATGAGGTGATGATTTTTCATTCCATTAACCATAGCTAATGTTCCCTTATAAACGGGAAACATCTGGAAAGCATCATAAACATGAGCCATGTAAATAAACATTCATTCAATTCATTCCTCATAGACCATCAATATTTTTCCGTTGGAATGTCAGCGGAAGTTGCGGTTTGTCACTCGTCTTGTCAAGTCGTCAAAAATGTCCTCGTCCCCGGTGGACACCACAACGGTGTAACCACAACGCGACGTCATGGCACAAGCTGAAGAGCAACAACAAGGCCTCCAACCTCACGGTGAGCGGGGCTGGCAAGGTGTCAAATATGTGCATCAAAACATATGGGTATGGGTCAATACCTATAGATACCATATTTTAGTGGGATGAACATCCATAAATCCCAGCTATGACTTGGGGTTCACGAATGGTACCAGGGTTTTAACCCATCCCCATATCAAAACCTTCATGGCTATGGGATTTCGGGATTTCCAATCGCCATGTTTGGTTACCAGGACGGAGCCAGATCCCAGCGGGTTCCAGCTGCAGTTTCGCCCAAGAAACTTTCGGACTTCCAACTGCCCACTCTTCAACAAATGCTCCCAGTCCTATGGCGGAGAAATCCGTCACAAAGGACTGTGCTCACAACCCGCCATACCGAATAGTAAGATTTTGCCAGAACGACGCTGCAAGCTGCAGGGTAACCCCTGAATAAGACTGCTAGATCCAAAGTTGATGATTGATTCATCTTTTGTGATTGAATAGGTCTCAAATAGTTTGAAGATAATGTGGGTAAAAGAATATCATAAACCACCCATATATTGGAACAGTAAACATACCACCTATTGGAACGGTGATGACTGGGGGTATGATTTATGGCATTGTTTTACCTTCATTATACCAATTTATGATGATTGGGGGACGGTTTATGGCATTGGTTTACCCACATAAAAAAGGTATGGCATATAAAACTACGGTTCTTACTATATCTAATTATTTCCTAAATATTTCTGGCCTTGTTTTACCCACATTTTTTCACCATCTTTGAATCACCCTATTTTTTCGTGGTAGAAATCAAGGCAACCATCGGCCCATCGGCCCATCGGCAACTCTCCTCCGCTCCAGCAGCTCCAGCGTCATCGCGTGATGACGTGTCGAGACACAGAAAGAGGATCTGATCCTGGCGACGGGAAATCGTTCGGAGAGCATGGCCATTACCCGGCCTGGTAAACGTTAAGAAAAAACGATGGAAAGATCCACCATGCTATCAATGGGTAAATCTTCTCAGCGCCAGTGAATAGTGAATTGTTTTATATACAGAGATGGCCATGTTTGATGTAAAAATTAACATGACTAATATGCATGTTATTATAGCTAATCTCTAGAATGATATTTAGATTCAGATGAATTAATATCATAATGATATGAAGTATATTCATCATCACGTCCTACAGTATCATAGATTTAGATATATTTAGATGTGTAACAACCATATTTTTCATGCCATACCTATAATGTGGGTAAAACAATAATAAAACATCCCCCAGTCATCACCATTCCAATAGGTGGTATGTTTACTGTGCCAATATATGGATGGTTTATGACATTGTTTTACCCACATTAATGAAAAGTTCCAAGATAGATAGGTATTTAGATGGGAATATCATCTTATAAATTATAGAAAATTTATAGTAGAAGAATCCCAATTTATAAAGATGGTTTAACACTGTAAATGGGGGTTTCCTGACATGGGGATAGCTCCAAATCATCCATTTATAGATGGGATTTTCCATGAAATAAACCAACAATTTTTTGAGGTACCTCCATGGCTATGGGAATATCATCTTATAAAATTATAAAGATGGTAGAAGAATCCCAATTTATGGATATTTATGGTAGATATCGTTCTTCAGATAGGATTCCTACGAAACATTGTAAATCATGGGGTGACAACGCGGATCCTGCGGCTGATAGAAGCATTGCAACATGCCCAGCTCCACATCGAAGTCGCCCGCGCTGCACCTGAGACGGCGCATAGGATGGAAAAGGCGACTGGGAAAAATACAAAACCCATTTTGGATGGGAAAAATACCACCCTAATAAAAGTGGTGATATGATGTTAGGGATGGTTTATGGCATGGTTTTTACCACATTATATTCTATGATGATGATAAAATGTTGGAAATATATAATGATCCTATCATTGAAAAATACATATATATATATATATACATATATTATGGGAAACATCTGTAATATTGACCATTTTCAATATATGTAATTCACTGAAGGAGTGTAAAAAAACAGGACTGACTGGAGGAATGCTACCCCAAAGTCAACTTGGGAAACATGTTGGTGCTGCACATCTTCTCCCTTTTTCGTGGAATTACCATGGTGATCCATAGTGTTTCAGGCGGCCATCTTGTCGGATTTTTTAGTTGGCAAACCAGGCTGAAATTTAGCGGAACAGAAGCACAAGTTGGAATGGCTGGGATTTTAAAAATAAATATATATGGAAAAGTTTATATATGTTTTTTTTTGTTTAGTTGGGAACCCATATATCCAATGTTTCCGGAAGGAAGCTGCAGCGCCAAAAGATTGGAGTGGAGCCGAGGCCCCCGGTCCAAAAAAATTGTTGAAATCATGGAGAAATCACATGGTATCCAAACGTGGATGCGTACACCTTTTTATGACCATAACATACATGACACAGATAATTTTACAGTATCAGTAAATATATATATATATATAACCATAACATGCATAGTGTTAAAGGATCAGTATATATATATATATAATCATTGTAAAACTCACGTATATAACCTACCAGTGCTTCGCTCCAAGACACAGATAGATCTCCTCCAACACGTTTCGTGGACGGTGCCCCACCAATGCCACCACCGCCAGCTCGCAACGCGCTGCATCCAGCGCCACAGCGACCCCGGGGTCTACGCCCGCGCCCGCAGCGACGGAGGGGAGACCTGGGGCGTTGATGGTTGGATTTCGTTGGTTTACCAAGTAGCCTCTGGTAATTTACCCTCTGGTAATTTAACATAGCTATTGAAAATGACCATTTATAGTGGATTTTCCCATTAAAAATGGTGATTTTCCATAGCTATGTTAGTTTACCAGAGGGTAACATAGCTATGGAAAGATCCACCCATTTTTCATGGGTAAATCCACTATATATAAATGGCCATTTTCAATAGCAAGCTGTTAGTCTTTAGCAGAGGGTAGCTATAGCGGCGGCTCTAGCTATATCCTCCAGCAAATGGCTATTTTGCATATTCACAGATGACTTTCCCATTTCGACTGTAAAAACCTCAACCTCTATCTGTTGGGTCAAATTGCCACATGTTTGATTACTGAAGGGGAACCTCTACAAGGTGAGGTCTGGTCATCTCACCATCGAGATTCCCCACTTACTGGGTATATTGAAGCCTATTGAGGGATTGATGGCCACCGCCCAATGATCCCCGACATGTTATAAATATATATACATATGTATATATATACATATGTATATATATATATGTATGTATATGTAGATGTATATGTATATGTATATGTATGTGTATATGTATATATGTGTGTATGTGTGTATATGTGTGTATATATCATGAGTTTCTAAAATATTGTGCTAAGGTATCTACTCATGAATGTTTATCAATTCTGTCAATGTCTATGAGTCTGTAATATACAATGCGTAATATTATGCATCTTTGACTGACACACCTTTTACAGCACCAGGATGAAAAATTACCACACCGTCACAATCACAATATGATACAATTACTATGATAGTATTTATGCATTACATTATGCATGTGTAATTTTATGACATGTTATATGTCTCACATTCAAATCTTCTGGGCATTATATGGCATCGTAGAATGAAGATGAGCACAACGTGGATTTTCTAGACTCAAGGTGAAGTGTGTTGGTTGGTTTCATGGGATGTTTCCGAAGACCGCTTGTGCAGAGTCTGGATATTGACCGCAAGGAAAAGCCCTTGCGAACCAGACATCAACGCCTATAAATATAGCAATGTATAGAACAGAAATCAGAAGGACATGGGCTTAGAATCTACCAAAATAATAGATATATTAAATATATTATACATATTATACATATAATCTAGGTTTCCAAATCTCTCGTAATGTCCAAGACGCCATCGAATCCGTCGTCTTCGTCCAGAAGACGAAGTAGATCCACAGAGGGGTCGACCACAGCGGGGTCTACCTGACGATCGACAATTCATGGGAAAAATCCATGGGCAAACAGTGGTTAAAGTCATAAATGGATAGTGGTTAAATGTGGTTAAAGTCATACATTCTATCATCATTATGCGTGGCCCATGGCTCAAGATCATTGGACGATTCACATCACCATCAAATGTAATGGATGTATAACCAACGCGTGAAGATCGTCAACAAAAGGCACGATGAAATCTCGTGCAGAATATCGCCATCAACAAATTTGATGGCCCTCCCAAAAAAAGGAAAACTCAACTTGAACCAGTCAAACATAGTCAAACATAGTCAAACCTTTGGAAGCAGCATAGGATATAATAGAGTTCACATATATAGAACCCCTTCCCTATTACAGCCATTATAATAGGTATTTTTTTTAGGTTCCCATAGTCAAAGATAGCTTCCCAGCCGTTGTAATCCGATCCACGTGGCCCGCCTCCATGTCACGTGGAATCCATGGCATCCATGGCAAACTGCAACATCTGAGATTGTCACCCCGAAAAATAAAAAAATCATGAATTGGCTTCACAGCATTGGATTTTATGACCATTTATGACCATTTATGACCATTTATGACCATTTATCATGTATATGTCATGTATATGTCATGTATATGTCATGTATATGTCATAACTATCAATGGTCAGCCAGCTTGAGAGTCTCTGCGGCTGCGCTGCGAAAAAGTATCCAGGTCAGCCAGTAGTTGAGCCATGCGAAAAAGTTGGAAATGAAGCTCTGAAAAATCAACCAGTGAGAAAATTTGGGGGTTTAACATGGTTGAAAACCAACAACAATGGGGATTTATATGGATTTATAGGATGTTAAAGGGATTCTGGGGGGATTTACCAGCTGGTAATAGATGATGTGACTGGCAGCTATGGCGACCACCATGGAGCTGACATGAGCTGACGATCACCCGTAGGGTCCCCATGCGATACTTTGCATCTCATCAGCCAAAACCCGTAGGGGCCTCAGTGTCTTTCGCCCTCGAGCGCTGAGTGCTTGCTGAGGATCACTCAGCGAAACAAAAATGGCTTCAGTTATTGTTCAACTGGAGTTTGATGCATTTTGTTGAGAAATCAAAACAATTATATACTTATATACTGAAGAGACAATATCAGTTTGTCACATTTCTCTCTACACATTTTGGGCCACATGTTTTCAGACGCTTGGATCAGAATCACGAGCGCATGTCGCGCTGGAAACTCCACAATGTCTTGAGTCAGATCCGGATACCCAAAATCATGGAGACAGATCATCCCAACTTTCTACATCCCCATGAAATTCCAATCAAAAAAAACTACCCACATCTCCAGTACATTCCATAAATAGATCATACCCTCTGGTAAACATAGACCATGAAAATCACCCATTTTTAATGGAAACTAGTCTTCCAACCCCTACCTACCAGGGTCTATGTTAATTTACCAGAGGGTAGATCCCATAAATAGATCCATAAGTTCCAGACACATTACCACCCCCAGGCTCCGTAAGCGCATCCGCCGAGAGACTCCAAGAGTTTCCGCGACAAATGGCCCAGATCTCTGGTGATGGTGAACTCGGCGTGAGTCGCGACGCTGGCGACTATGGAGATTTATGACTATAGAGATACAATATAAAAGTAATGTTATAACAATAGTATGCTTTTATAACAATAATAATAGCAATGTAAATAAAAGTGGTAGTTATAATGATAACGATATTATATATATATATGACTCTCATTGTTGTTAAATACTTGGTAGCTGACAACTATCTTTTCACATATGGAATTTATTGTTGAAAACACGTGCAGTGGGATAGTAATACGTAAGATCAAGATAGATCAAGCAAAAAAAAGTGTTGCGCATCTAAATTCAAGTAATGTGGGTAGAACAATGTCATAAACCCACTTGGGAATGGTAAACATACCACCTATTAGAATGGCAAAATTGAATAATTGGGGATGGTTTATGGTATTGTTTGACCCACATTATCCCTATTTCAGTGGCTTTTTTTTTGTGTAAGCACCATTTTCAGACACACCCATATAATCATTATTAACCCCACCATAACCATTGACCTATAACATGGATAATATGTATTAATATAACCATCACATTGTTAGTGTCTATTAATATAACCATAACTAACCATAACCATTAATATTAAACCATATACAGTAACCCCATATAATCATTATTAACCCCACCATAAACCATATAACATCCATATACCCTCTGGTTATTTAACATAGCCATGGAAGCCATGGCCCATTTATAGATGATTTTCCCAGCGAACTAAACCTCCATTTATGGTTGGGATTTTCCATGGCTATGTTAGTCATAACCAGAGGGTAACTATAATTTTGGTATCTTTTAAACCTCCAATTATAAGGGTTTTCCCATTAAACATGGTGATTTTCCAAAGTTTTTTGGTATGTTTACCATATAACTTCCATATAACCCATATTCATCTTACCGTTTAACATGGCTAGGCTCCCATGATCCGGCTGGGATGACCTTTTTTTCTGGGCTGCCAGGCCATGCCTACCAAGATGATCAAGATCACTGTCCTGAGACGATGGAGGTAGGTGGCTTGGGAGCTTCAGATCGTATGTCGTGAATATGGATGGCTTTTATTCATACCCGGCCTGGTAAACATACCAAAAAACTATGGAAAATCAAAATTTTCCATGGGAAAACTCACTATAAATGGGCCATTTTCACCAAAATTATAGATACCCTCTGGTTATGACTAACATAGCCATGGAAAATCCCAACCATAAATGGGTTTATAGCTGGGAAAATCATCCATAAATGGGCCATGGCTTCCATGGCTATGTTAAATAACCAGAGGGTATGTTTAAACCATCCAACTGCCTGTGTCTTACCCTCTGGTAAACTCACAGTTTGCTATTGAAAATGGCAATGTATAGTGGATTTGCATATTTAAAAAAATAATTGTCCATAATTATGTAAACGTTTACCAGAGCGTAATGTATGTTATAGTTGGTTAATTAAACCGTTTGACTCCCCCAGCTCGACTGTGCCAAATAAAGGGTTGACTGCCAACTCGGGGTTGCAGTTGGGCCTATTTTCATGGATGTACAATGGCTATAACATGATATAATATCATTATGGCAATAACCTCCATACCTCCATAAATTGGGATCTTTTATCCCGAAAAGACTAAGCTGAAATTACATCTAAGATCATCTTATACTGGTTGGTGGTTTTAACCATTTTGAAAAATATGAGTTCGTCAATGGGAAGGATTATATATCCCATATATGAAATGGAAAATAAAGTTCATGTTTGAAACCACCAACCAGTATAACTTCATAAGCCACTTGCAAATGGAACTGCACTCCACTGCACTCCACTGCCAACTACATGACTTCTGACAGCCTGCAGGTGGCTTTTTTAAAAACTGCATCCACGGCACCAACTGATGACCAGCGAATTCACTGCAGCCTGTGCCAGGGTTTTTGGGGGCCACTCGGCCAGCAACAAGATCAACAAGAAGAAAATACTTAGATAAATCTTAGATACTTATTTGTTCTTGTTTATGACGTTTAGTAGGATGCCATCCCAATCTCATTGAAGAGGTACCAAAAAATAATAGATACCCTCTGGTAAACGAACATAGCTATTGAACATGGACATAGAAATCGTGGATTTTCCCATGACAAAATTGTGTTTTTTCCATAGTTTTTTGATGTTTTTTGTATGTTTACCAGATGGCATACCAAATTTTAGGCGCTTCCTTCGCACCTGTTCATTGAGGTGGCGAGTGTCCAGGAGAGCCACAGAAGTGACCTCTTCGTCTAGATCCTGGCGCTGCACTTGGTGAACCATGGGGGATATATTGGGGATATACCCTCTGGTAAATTAACATAGACCCTGCCAGGTAGGGTTTGGAAGATTAGTTCCCATTAAAAATCGTTATTTTCAGGGTCTATGTTTATTTACCAGAGGGTAATGGTCATCGATATAACTTGGGTAAAACAATAAACCACCCATGACTGGAAATGGTAAACACACCATAACACACCACCTATGGTGATGACTGCCAGATTGATTACTATTGTTTTACCCACATTAATGGGGATATAATGGTGATATCATGGGATACAATGGGATATCATCGGATAAAAACCCTCCAGTAAACCAACATGACTTACCCTCTGGTAAATTAACATAGACCCTGGCAGATAGGGGTTGGAAGACTAGTTTCCATTAAAAATTGGTGATTTCCAGGGTCTATGTTAATTTACTAGAGGGTATGAAACAGTCTTTAAACTAGGTAGATCATCGAACTGACTGTGCCTCCCATGCCAGAGCAAACTATGACAAGTCCAACTCTCCAGCCTGAAAAGTTGGGCTATTCTGATGATTCCCCCGGTTTTAACCAGCTTGTCTTTGGTAGATTCCACCATGGCCATGGCAAATGTCCAACCCTTATCAAGTTGGGTTGGCAAACTTCCATGGGTTGGACATGGGATTCCATGGCCATGGTGGACTTCAAGTTGGCCGATCATGTTCATGTTTTTCATCACATGGAAGTTTTCGCTTGTGCGGAGAAAAAAAACTTCCGAGACAGTTCTCAAGAATGCCGTCCCGTTGAGTACCCTTCAGCCATGAAATCTATAGAACGTTATAGAACGTCCCCTACTAACCATTTATAAGTGATCTTTCCCACCAAAAAAAATGGGGGTTGAGGTGATTTTCCCAAATTAGTATTTATAGGTGATCTACAATGATCTACATATCATTTATATAGATGTTTCCCGAAAAGTGGGTGAAGTTTCTCTCATTGCCAGGTTGGACGCGGTGTTGACAGACAGGGAGCCGTGGACGTGTTGGTCTCATCCACCACCGGATGACGGAAGAACTCCAAATCATCCGCCCTGGCGCGGCTGGAAAATGCGCCCAGTATCTGTGGGGATGGTGGAATTTAATGGGATTATGAATGGGATATGAATGGGATCCAATATGGTTTATTGGCATTAAATGGGATATATTGAATAATCCCATTAAAACATTAAGTATCCCATTATCCACATTTAATCCCATTGAATCTAATGTGGTTTATTGGTATTCAATGGGATTTAATGTGGATCTTAAGGCAATTCAATGGATGATACTGGAGTGGTATGCCCTCTACTGTTATCAAACATAGTTGATTGGTAAACCCACCATTTAGTTCGATGAATTTCCCAGCTAGCCGCGTTGAATTCCTGGAGGGTATCCTATTGGGTGGCCATTGAAGGGGGGGTATATGGTAGAATCCAATGTTCAAACTATTATACCCTCTGGTAATGACTAACAGTTTGCTATTGAAAATGGCCCATGTATAGTTGATTTCCCTATTAAAGATGGTGATTTTCCATAGCTATGCAAGTTTACCAGAGGGGAATCCAGTTGTTCATCTTCGTCCTATATTTTTGGACCTTCCCCGCATGTGTTTTTTCCCAAGCATGCAGTGCCAATCTGGCAAATCCACATTCTGATAAGATTTATGAAAAGATCCACTTAAATCATTAGGAATCCCAGATACCCTCTGGTAAACGTACAAAAAACTATGGAACATCACCATGTTTAATGGGTAAATCCACGAACTAAATGGCAATTTTCAATAGCTATGTTAGTTTACCAGAGGGTATCTGGGTAAATTATAGTAATTCACGAACCTGAAATAAGGCCCATGATTCCAGGGTTCGGAAGAACGAAAGGTCGTTACAACTTATCCAGGTATATATATATCCCATATGGCCCATATGTATATATATATATATCCCAGATATATATATATAATATCCCAGATAGATAGATAGATACATAGATAGATAGATATCTTCCATATACATAATATATAACTCTACAACTATATATATTCTCCAAAAGACATCCCTTAAACCATCCGTTGCGCCATCCGTTGCGCCTGTAGGGCAAGCCTTCGGTCTGGATCGCCTCATCGATGCTCTGCAAACTCGTCCGGTTGGGCCATGGCACCGTGGTGCCCAACCGGATCTCGGAGCCTTGGAAGGTCGGGCCCGGGATTTGGGCCCCACTTCGGTGGTGTTTTTTTTGTCCACTGAAAAAAAAAATGGGATGAAATATGGGTTATATATGGTTAATTATATTTATACATATAATATATATATATATATTATAATACGCATATGTTGCGTAAAATATACATATATTATCATATATTATCAATAAAAACATACTATATATGTGGATTATAAACCACGGATCCTAAGTGGGACTACGTGGGATGCACATCCCAGTGGGAGACCCAGGGAGACTTGGAAATACTCAAGAAGAAACTCCATAGTTCAAGGGATTACATGAGGAAATTGGAAAAAAAAATAAATAATGCTAGGCTACTAGGATTTTTGATTTTTGGCATTCTTATTCTTACGGGAAGATGATGGAGAATCTGAGATAGATGTCCATGTTTTCCAATGTCGAATGTCAACCCGGATCCAAAAAAAAACTCGTTGATCAATTAGGAGCTGCTCCCCATATTTTATGATAGTCTGCCTTTGTTTTGCTTCTACAATGGTAACCCCCTTTGTGTTAAACGGGCCTTTTTTTCATCTAAGCTTGACAGGACGCCCAGGCTGACTGGTGATTGACCGCGGAAAAACTGAGTTCCAAGCATTTCATGGGATCCCCACCTCGAAAAAAATGCAGATGGCTGGTGATAACTATGGCAGATCTGCTGGCATAGGGATATGATGGGGATATCATGAGATTTACCCGACCCGTTCATGTAACACTTTGAAAACTGGAAAACATATCAAATTAGATCAAATCACCATATTTGTGATAGGTCATCATTGAGTCATGATATAGAAATTGCCGAATTTTCCGTTGCAAAAGATGAAGATCAAAAATGTCAAGTAATGGATTGCTGCAGGAGCCGGTGCTCCTTTTTGGTTGCTACATCAGTGGCAACTGGGCACATCCAAAATAATCAATGTAGCTAAAATCCATGGATCTTAATGGGATTTAATGTGGTTTATTGGTATTCAATGGGATTTAATGGATCCTAATGGCATTCAAAGGATTATAATGGATTGGTATGCCCTGGAGTGTTATCAAACATAGCTGGCTGGGAAATTCACCATTTAGTTCGATGAGTCCCCACTAAAACACCATTTAACTTGCCACGTTTGATTAGCAGATGATTCCTAAAATCAATGCGGTTTAAAACGAAACCCATCTGAAACCATTCTCTAGATTACCATCTGAGGATCTGCTGAAAGCAAGTTCAACAAATCGAGAGCTGCTGAGAGATTTACCCGTGGATTCAAGTTTCAACACCATCAACTGGTGCTAAACGTAGGAAATGGATGGGAATTGGGGGTTGCTGGGATGATTATTCATAGTTGTGGATCATTCCCGAAAATTCTCTGCGTAAAACGCACCAGGAAGTCAAAGTGGTGCAAAATACCCTCTGGTAAACTAACATAACTATGGAAAATCACCATTCTTAATAGGTAAATCCACTATTTCTATGGCCATTTTCTATGTCGCAAACTGTTAGTCATTACCAGAGGGTTTTTAAGCGCCATGGATTGCCATAGATTGCCATTGCCGGGCCACCGTGGAGCATCTCATTGCAGAGCACCCGCTTGTTGAGATCCAGGTAGAGCAGCGTCGGTTTCTGAGGCGATGTCAACAGACCCTCCTGAGGCGACTGGCGGTCAACAAGGTGGTGCCCCAGGAGTCGATTTTTGTTGGTTTATAGCTCCAAAAACGATGGTTTATAGGTGATATATCTATAGTTTTATGATGTTTTATGGGGATGATAAACCCATTTACCCTCTGGTTATGTCAAAATAGCTATTGAATATGGCCATTTATAGTGAGTTTTCCCATTAAAAATTGTGATTTTCCATAGTTTTTTGTATGTTTATATATAGTTATGTAAACGTTTACCAGAGGGTATCAATGGAAGGGCACCACCTGGTAGGAAAAAAGGATCAAACTATATCAAACTGCTATGATTGCTGGGTTTGATGTGGTACAGTTCCCAAAGTTGCATATCTTTTAGCGATTGAGGTTGAAACAGCTGTTCAATGCTTCAACTTGGTCAAATGCAGTGGAAATTCACTGGCTACCGGGACGAAACGGGCTGGAAAAAATGAAGATGGTACAATTGTTGGCCCAAAAATGTCCTACTTTGTTATGGTTCAAACAGATGGCAAGGGAGATCAAGCGATTACCAATGGGAAATTTCATGGGAAAAATGGGGAAATTCTGGGATTCCGGGACGTCTTCATTAGAAACAGGTGAAAATCTGGGGATTCCGGGACCCTAAAATGAGCCCGCCATGCCAAGCACCACAGCCCGCCTTCCAAATGAGGTAACTCCCCACCAAATCCTGGAAAAGGAAGGCAAAAATGTGCTGATTCATGATGTGACTGCTTGAGGTTGTGTTGATATCCCCATATTAGCCTAATATCATACAGTACTGCAAGGATAAATTGTTCACAACGGAGGCTCTAACAGGGTCCGACATTGGGATCCCTGGAAACCAGAACGTGCACAGGGCCCAAACCACCCTTTGGTACTCCTTCCTGGAAGTTGAAGTTTTCAAGCTTTGGACCCAGAGTTTGGACATAGATCTTCGAGTTGGATCAAGTTGAACCATTCACAGCTAGCAATGGCCAGTCCCCCAGTGTTTATTCATGAAACCATCTCAGAGATACCACTGAATTACGAGTCCAATTACTTTTCCGGAAAATTGGATGGGTTATACCACCCGTGCAAATAATCAGTATTATTATCATCATTATCATTATCATCATTACTATTATTGTTATTACTATTTTTATTATTGTCATTATATATATATATATCATAGATTCTATAGAGTTATGCAAGATCTAGATCAAATGCGTAGGTCTCAAGATGTCTTTCCAGTTCTGCCCCTCCTCTGGAGCATCGTCGAAGATCCAACCTTCGAAGCGTAGCGTCGCCTGCGGGGTCCCTCTGGTGTCAACGTGGCTGGGGATTTCCATGAAAGAATCGCCACGTGAAAAATCACTGGAGGTACCCTCTGGTAAACATACGAAAAACTATGGAAAGATCCACCATTTTTAGTGGGTAAATCCACTATTTCTATGGCCATGTTCAATAGCTTTTTGTATGTTTACCAGAGGGTAAAATAGGGCAAACCTGTGACTCCCAAAGTCTGGAGGTGGATTGGAAGATATTGGAAGGGGATCCAGTACAAAATGTTTTTGGGGGTTACCAGTTTTTGGGCTGATGTTCCCACAAAAATTGATCTAAAAACTGTGGTGGACCCCCATAGACTTGGGATGATCTAAGGGGGTTGACGTTAGGTTTTCTCTTTCCGGACATGTTTTTGAGGTATTGTCAATACGGTATGTTACCGTAGCCGCAAGCGCAGAATCGAAGATGGATCGTCGCCCACCTCCTTATCTAGCTGCTCTAACCTTGGTTGATGAAGGATCATGCTCCACGGTAATCAAACGTGGCAATGGAAAATGGTCCATTTATAGATGATTTTCCCGCTAAAACCTTCATTTGGCATCATTGAGCTCGAGGATGTTCAATTGCCACGTTTTTCATGAACCTGGAGGATACCTGCAGTGATGATGAAGAATTCGGCACCATTTCACATCTCAACATTTAGTGCCCCACACTGAGACACCATGTGCTACTCCCAGCATTTGCCGGCTTGATCGAAGAGAATATCTGTAGACTGTTTTTAAGGGGGGGGCCATGTTTTAACCATCCAAATTTGGCGCTTTCCATGAGGATTCCCGTCCAAAAATCCAGGGACACGACCTGGCTGCCGAGCTTCACAGCCTTCACAGCTCCCCAGAAACATCAGAAACTCGAAACGCCGAGGAAAATGCCAAGGGACACCAATGGCACAGAGGTATCTGTTCTTTGATCTACCACGAAGCTCAGGATGAAGAGCAAGATGATGACCTAGGGGGCTCGGCATTTTTTGGGTCCCCTGATGGTCCCCCTGATGGTTTTTGGTTGGAAGATTTAGCCTTGAAATGGGGTTCACCATATATAAATCATATAAAATATATGGAAAGTCATAAAATTCCATGATTCCAAACCATCAACCAGATATAAATCAATGGGCATCTCCCAGAACAACCATTAGAAACCATGATTTATTAGGGATTACAAGGGTAATCTGGTTGGTGGTTTTTCGCCACCCCTCTGAAAAATGATGGAGTGAGTTCGTCAGTTGGGATGATGACATTCCCAACTGAATGGAAAGTCATAAAATTCATGTTCCAAACCACCAACCAGATAGAAATATATGGGCATCTCCTAGAACAAATAGGGGTTTCAAAGGATTCAACAGGGATATATATATATGGCACATAATTCACCAACACTATGATTCGACTCCCATCCCCCAGTCATAGTGGACACCTCCCAGAAACCAGATAGTGGACATATAAAAACACACATAAAAACAGATGTTGAATTATTTGGGGGTCCAGCCAGATCCAGTAGGTTGTTTTTTTCTACAATAATCCCTTTCCCCGTTCATATAAAACAGCCCCTTAGCCCGAAACCATGGTTTAGTTTCTGGAATTTCCACATTCCATTGGGACCATGCTTTTTTTGGGCTGTTTAATCTTAGGGTGATGGGATTAAGGGCATAAGATGATTTAATGAGTGCAGCTGGGGTACCATTAGAGCCACCTTCACACCCACGTCCTCGACATGGCGCCTGGTGAGGTGCTTTGCGGTTCCGCAAAATACAAAAAAAAAACCAAAGAAAGCGTGGTTTCGTGTGCTTTAGTGTTGGATCTAGCATAGAATCTAGCATAGAATCTCACATATCAATCTGGGAAGGATGAGATTATAAATGATTATGACAACATTGCCGATGCGCTTGGATCTATCAGTGCCAACATTGGATGTCTGCAAACATGTTCCACCCTTGATACAACCACGGAACACGGGCCCTGCCTGCCGATGTTTTTCATCGTCGTTCCTTTGCCAAGCTGAGACGTACATGCATCGAAAAGCCTCAAGACAGCGGCCAGCATTGCCCAGGTTTATGCTTCAGAAATAAAGAGAATATAGCTGCGGGAAGTTAAGAAAAAAATATATAGAAAAATATAGAAAAATCCTGGAGCCGTTGAATTGGACATAATTGGGCAATGCAGTTCTTACTTGCATCAATGCGCACCTGGCCATGGTCATCCTTGGCTGGAAAATCAGTCCCAGCTACTCCCAGCCGTTGATCATAACCAGATGCTGCTAACCCCAGACTGCACCTGGAGGCCCATTCTTGCAGAAACCATTGTGTAGACTTCATCAATTCATGTCTGATATCCGCAATTTTGGTGGATACCCTCTGGTAAACTAACAGTTTGCGAACTGGGTCTTTAATAGGTAAATCAACCATAAATGGGCCATTTTCAATAGCAAACTGTTAGTCATTACCAAAGGGTAAGATTCCATCCCCAGTTCATGCTGGCCTGAGACCTTTGGGACCATGTAGCCTCCAATAAACCAACAGTTTGCTAGGGAAAATGGTCCATTTATAGATGAATTACAAAAAAAATGTGATTTTGATAGTGATGTTAGTTTACCAGAGAGAAATAAAGTACTTTACTTCGAGTGATCCCCATGGTGACGTAGTTCTATCATATTTGATATTTTTTCTGGCATTCTCTCTCTGGCATTCGGGCCCAGGTGCGGCGATATGGTGTTCAGGCCCAGACATGCTGTCTGGCGCTCAACACTGCAGGAAGAAAGGAAGTCAAGGGAAGGGAAGGGAAGGGAAGGGAAGGGAAGGGAAGGGAAGGGAAGGGAAGGAGGAGTTGCACCTTTGTTAAAATCTAGGGACCCTCACCTAACAGAAATACCATCGTTCAATCTCCCATGCCAGGCATCCCCACTTTGTTTTCACCATGACGTCTGCGAGCACACGTTCCTGACGATGGAGAAACGGCCATGGCAACCAATCACCAGGGAGTGTCAATGGACGCACAAGGTCATGTTTACCCTCTGGTAAACTAACAGTTTGCTATTGAAAATGGTCATTTATAGTGAGTTTTCCCATTCATAATGGTGATTTTCCCATCAGTTTTTTGTTAACGTTTACCAGAGCGTAAATCCCATTAGATCACCATTAAACCACCATAAAATCACCAAATTTCTATATATATATATATGTATGTATGTTTAACAATCCATGTATATTGGATTGGTGAAGAATTTTGGGCCCAACTAAATTCAACTCATGTCAATTCGGATTTCCATCCTTCCAGGATGACCATTTTACACTGGACGATGCTAAAGGGGTCGATGCATCGATGCACGGCATGGCATGTGCACCCTTTCAAGCAATAGCCTGGAAATTCATAGCGTAAAATATCTATGTATGTAGTGGATATAACACATGTACTAGAAGCTGTTATTACTATATATATATGTATATATATATTACTATATATATATAGTACATGATGGTAATAATAACATGTATATATAATAACATTCCAATATAGTACTATAATATGTTATTACATGTAATATAGATATATATATATATAGTAATAATATGTAAGAAAACAGCTTCAGCTTGTTGATCTTCACCATGTGGTACTCAGTCACCTCACCTTGAAGTCCATGAAATTCAAGGGTTCTTCATCATCATCCGACTCCATGGAAGCACTCGAGGCATTTCCTGGGCGCTCCGTAAATCTTGGACCTGGTGATTGGTGAAAACTTATCTTCCAATGATTCACTGGTGATTATTAGGTACCTGGTGATTGGTTGATATTGGTTGACTGGTTACAACTACTTACCAATCATTATTGATTCCTGGTAAGTGCAATTCTAACCTGACAGTGGGTGATGTTCCACCCAAGTCTCCAACTACGGATCTGAGTTTCCATAAAGTTTCCATGCCACAAGGCGATCTTCTCTCCAGAAAACTGATCAAAAAAACATCATCAAAACCCTGCTGACGCCGCTCGGCTGCGCAAGCACGGCCGCGCTTTTGAACGCCAGGCGACGATTGATGGACATGTTCGAACTCTGTGAGCTTTTTCTGGAGAAGCTGCCTGCCAGGTCATCCGCGACATCGACGTGGGATCCATGGTGATCTGGTAAACGTTAACAAAAAACTATGGAAAGATCCACCATGCTATTAATAGGTAAATCAAGTATAAATGGCAATTTTCAATGTCGCAAACTGTTAGTTTACCAGAGGGTATGTTGAATTTATCAGGTGGTAAGCTTTGGAATGGCTGGTTGTATCAATGGTCGGAAATCACAACTGATTGGATCTTGATGACAACTGCAGATCAAGCTGCCAAGTTCCAAGCATCGCCTTCCACTCTCCGCAAAATGGGCTTCGCCATTATTTTTTTGGCTTGGTCAACCATGTGAATATCCATGATCAACCATTAGAAACCATGATATTAGGGATTAAAAGGGTAATCTGGTTGGTGGTATACCTACCACTCTGAAAAAAGTCAGTTGGAATGATGAAATTCCCAATATATGGAAAGTCAGAAAATTCCATGGTTCCAAACCACCAACCAGAGAACATATTATGATAATTAATGATGGTACAGAAACCTATAACAATCATTATAACCAGATAGATCATGATCCTCATCAAAAAATCATGATTACAAAGTCAGTTGGGATTATGAAATTCCCAACTGAATGGGAGAAAAAAAAACAAAAACATGTTCCAAACCACCAACCAGATTAATTATATTGGGGATTACCCTCTGGTAAACTAACATGGCTATTGAAAATGGCCATTTATAGTGAGTTTTCCCATTAAAAATGGTGATTTTCCATAGCTATGTTAAATTACCAGAGGGTACCAGATTATATATGGGTAATCCATTCAATTCTTCAATTCTGGATGATCTTCTCCAGCGGGATAATTGGAACCACCTGGGATCTCCCCTCTTTTTTGGGTGCCGATCCAAGACACGTCCGGGTCCACGTCTCCGTTGCTGGTGGGAGAAGTTCTCAGCACCTTTGGTGATGGTGATTCTACTATAAAAACCATAGGAAAATGGTGATTTTACCACTAGAAATGGTGATTTTATGGTGGTTTAATAGTGATCTGATGGGATTTACCCGGCCTGGTAAACGTTTACAGTTTGCGACATAGAAAATTGCCATAGAAATAGTTGATTTACCCATTATATAATAGCATGGGCAGCATGGGGGTGTTCCATAGTTATGTATAGTTATGTTAGTTTACCAGAGGGCAATGGGAATTTCATGGGATTTATCGAAGGGGATTTATAACATATGCCATGATGAATGTTTCTTCATATATGTGCCAAATAGATTTTCAAATGTTCAAATATATAATGAGCCATAACCCTGTGCTGATGTCAATAATCAGATCCTCTTTGAAACACTTCACCATAAATCGATTCATTAATGTTACAAACCACCCTGGGTTATAATTGCAATGCAACAATATATCACCCCAATCATAATCCCAATATAAGAATACTTCATAACTGGGTTATCTATTCAATGATTTTCCACATTTACAATTCTATAAGGAATATCTTTGTCATATGGCTATGGATCAATACCTATTAAATCCCTTTTTTGGGGGGATGAACATCGTATTACCATCTGGTCATTTAACATAGCGAACTGGAAAACCCATGAAATAAATGGAGCTTTGTAGCTGGGAAAATCATCTGTTTCTATGGGCCATGGCTTCCATAGCTATGTTAAATAACCAGAGGGTAACATCCACAAATCATCCAGAAATCCCACCGAAAATATCCGTGTCGAGTCACTCACCGGATCGCTGATCCCACGTTTCCACCTGTAGCTGAATCGGGATCGGTGTTTGGTAAAAGCGTTTCACTTACCATGGGTGATGTCAAAATAATCTATTGAAAACGGCCATAGAAATAGTGGATATACCCATTAATAGCGTGGTGATTTTCCATAGCTATTTAAACGTTTACCAGAGGGTACCATGTGTAATGTACATACCAATGGTAAGAGACAATGTTCGGATTTACAGATACTGCAGAGAACTAATACTAATCTACATTTAATGTACTTCTATAGTCAGTCATCTTAATCCACATATACTAATCGTGAAATACTACTGGATGGTTGCGAAATCCCCAGTTGAACATGGTGGATCAACCAATGGTGGCGTTCACCGGTGGCGTGGAACGCCAAGGCACGGAAGTTCCTGGTTCAACTCATCTCCAGAACTGGACCTTACGATGTGTTTGGCAAAGTAAGCCCCAAACATCAATGGCCATGACTCAGGAGCCGATTGATTGGAGGTACCTACCATATATTTTTGGCCTATTTTTCAGGCCTATGTAAGGGAATATCCTCACAAAATATGGCCAAACATATGGCACTAACGTACCTCCAGTTCAGGATCCTGAAATTCCCATTGAAAACAGCCGGGGATTCAAAAAGCTCCAAAGCTTTGGAGATGTGATGGAGATGTGATGGAGTTTGTTTTTCCTGATACACAGCCATATAGTGGGATAGATTCGGATAGGGTAAACTCATGATAGCCTGATATAAAAAAAATGTATACGTATATAGATTACCTAGATATACTCAACATGATGTGTCCGGATCTCTGTAATGGAATGGGTTTTCTGCAGTTTTCTGCAAAGCCGATGGGGGAGCATCGAATCATCGCCCCATGATGATCATTGGCAAATCAGGTAAAAGGATATCAGTATATATCAGTAAGTATCAAAAAGATTCAAAAAGAACTGGTTCGTACTTTTTCTGTCAGAGTCTTGAATTTCTTGAATCTTGAAGTTGCACCTATTGACTTTCAAACTAGCCTGCCCTCCCAAAAAAAGAGCTTAAGGTGCAAGCAACAACACATTTTTCAGGCTCATCAGGACCAAAGTCATTGATCCTGACTTCGTAAAACCGATCAGGAGTTGCCATGGTTGATCTGTAAAGCATCGAAAACCCATATGGATTGATGGTTTAAAGATGTTTATACCACCCATAAAAAAATGTTGTCAAATTGGGGATGGTCAATCCTATTGCCTCACATTGATTTGAATATCATAGTTTGATATAGTTATATGAATATATTGTTGGATATTATGATTGAAAAATTGAATTTCTATACATATTTATATATTAATATATATGAATTACTCATATGAGTTGAATATTCTGATTGCTTTCCGATTCTGATCGGAAGTCCACTTCAGTCAAGTGGCTCTTTCTTGACCGCCTCGGTGGTGTGAGTTCTACACAGCGCCAGTCATCTGCCCCAAAAATCGGGATGGGATGGGATGCCTGATAAGGTGAGAATCATCGCCGATTTTTCGGATCTTGATTCTCAAAGAACCCGAGAAAAAAAGAAGTGAATCATTTCTCACAGCAAGTTTAGAATCATTTCTCAAAGATTGTTCACCATTTTAAGTTGTGAAATCTTCGCCAGATGCCATCTGGCGCTAAATCTGGTGAACTTGTTCATACTTTTTCCCCCCAGAATCCCATCGTGGCGCAGCCGGGAGACCGGAAGTGGCGTGCTGTGGTTGCTGTGGAGCGATCGATACGTCTGGATCTTCCTGAGGCTGGGACGGCCATGGGGGAAACAAGAAAGGAGAATCAATCCTCGACAATGGGCCGGGTTAGATTACTAATAGTACGTAGTAATATGTAGCAGTTAGTAGTTAATCCATGTTAATCCATGTTACTCCATGTTAATCCATGCTGATTACTAATAGCAATGTCAACCCCGGATTAATAAACCATGGTTTATGACAATTTGGGGGGTACTCCTCCGATAGTCATTTCATCTGATACTTAAATGGTATTCCCCCAATTAAACAGCCGTAAACGTGGTTTATTATTCCAGGGTTCACATTACGTAGTAATACCCTCTGGTAATTTAACATAGCTATTGAAAATGACCCATTTATAGTTGTTTTACCCATTAATAATGGTGATTTTCCATAGCTATGTTAAATTACCAGAGGGTATGTAGCAGTTAGTAGTTAATCCTATACAAGATCTTTGGAACAAGACCTGATGTCTGTTTTAATCTTCCAGGTCAAGGGTGGCTGCCGTGCTATCTGCAAACACGCTGGCCAGTCCGGCAGCAGCTCGTACGGAGTTCCATATGATTGGAATCTGCCTCTTTCCCCCCAAGAGAATTGAGAAGAATAGAGCACACCTTCCGGGATTTGAGTGGCAAAATGACCCAGGATGACAGGCATAGTAATCCCTAACTGACCAACCAGTCATGATATCCCCTTGATCATCCCATTTTTTAACATCACTGACCAACCATTTGTGCTTCTCTAAACACCAAAAAAAAAACAATCACCCTGCAAATCTGATGTTTCATCACCATTGTCCCCATGGAGATAGCCAATCTGGATAGTTTATCCTGATTCTCCCAAAGTAATAGGGTTAAAAAAAATAGTCGCACGTTCTTCCTTGGAGTGGCCTCCAAAAAATAGTCCATTACCCTCTGGTAAACTAACATAACTATGGAAAATCACCATTTTTAATGGGAAAATCCACTATAAATGGTCATTTTCAATAGCTACGTTAAATTACCAGAGGGTAAATCCTCCAGAGGATTCCCACTGGAAAAACCATCGCCCAGGATCTCCACACGTCGCGCAACCGTTTCGCTGCTGCTGATGGTCTCCGTGTCGTCCACTTTGGGGCCCACCCGGCCAACAGGGACACTGGCAGTTTCGCCCATGGCCATGCTCTCGGTGCCTTCCCCGTCCTCGATCCTGGAAACATAAGGATGGCACGGTATGGTGAACCTGACGTGGAAATGATGGGGATGTGGAGATCCCCAAGCAACAATAGTTCAATGGATTGGTTTTCTTGGGAAAATCTTCACCGGAAACCCATGGGTTTTGACCATCAAATTGATCGGGCTTTCCGGTTAAAATGTTCCCATCATCCAATTCTAGTGGGATAGAAGTGGAGAAGAATGTGGGATATCACCCTGGCTGCCATAAAGCCTACCATTTAAGGGGATGGTTTCTACATATTTATACGACCACCAACTATAGATGGTCATTGAGGGGATTGTCTATTGTTGGGTTTTACTATTGCTGGATTGATGATGGAAACAGGCCAAGACTCAGTATATCCAGGCAAGTCCACATGTGAAATATATATCCCATGACATTATTCTGCAAAACATGGGATATATTTTTTTCACAAATCTCGGCCATGGTTGATTCCACATGACATGTGAAATACGAGTACATTGTTTTACCCACATTCACCAAATCTCGTTCCAATCAGATCCCTGAAAGCTGCCATGACGTGCGGCTCCTGATGGTGACCCCTCCACCTTTACTTCGACTTGGACTCCTTGTGCCACGCATACAGCTCTCCTCAGCATCCAGGGAATCTGCAGGGAAAACATAGAAATATGATATGTAATGTCCCTAGCTATTGTATTTAATAGTACTATATATATAGATATAGATATATAGATAGATATCTCTCATACTATCCATCATCTAATCTATAATAGATAGTATGGGATTTTTGATATATTGAATATATATATATATACACGTGTGTGTGTGTGCCTGTAAAAATTGATATTTCATGATGTAACAATCATGGGAATATATCATTTCATGGGACTGAGACAGAGGGTTAACACTTCGGGAAATTATTTCTATGGGCCATTGTCCATAGCTATGCTAAATAACCAACCGGAGTGTATATGGAAATATCCCAATCAATGGTTTTTTTCCTATGGAAACTTCACCATGACTGGTGATAAATGGGAGGTTTTTTCAGGAACATCTAATCGTGGATGGTGATTTGTTATCGAAGTTCGTCGGGACAGCCCTTGGGTCCCTTGGGTTGATCCTAAAACCCCTGAAATCTGATGGTTTGTGATGGTTTATCCCCTGGTAATGACTAACACTGTTATTGAAAATGGCCCAGTCGAAATAGTTGATTTACCTCTGAAGTGGTGATTTTCCAGTTCGCGCAGCGAACTAGTTTACCAGAGGGTAAAACCTCTGGTTTTCCGTGAATCAACACTCGGTTGAGCAACGGCAGAAGTTCTGGAAGAATTTTCCCTACAAACCAGAACCAGCCTGCAAGTGGAAAATCCACATTCTCAGCTTTTCATAGTGATGGTTCTCTGATATGAACATATTTAGGGAGTCAAAATCATCAAATCCCAACTTTAGAAGAATGCATGCCTTCATACTAAAAATCACCCATATCGGGTAGTTCCATATTGTGGAACAGGATATTCCATATCAGGATATTCATATTAATTAATGTTCCACTATCAATATTATGTTCCATATTATGTTCCATATTATGTTCCATATGTTTTTCCATATCAGGATATTCCATATTAATGTTCCACTATAGATACAATCCTTCCATACTAAAAATGACACTTCTCCATATTCATCGTCTCCTTTGGGGATTTTTGGTCACGCACACGTCACGCACACCTCGCGTTGCGTCAAGGGGCTGTCTGACTCACGTTGCTTTGATCCGTGTGCGTCGTGTGCGTGGTGTAGTTGGTCTGCATCCTCCTGTCGATCCAAAAAACGATGGCAGGAACCTGGAAAAATCGATGGGGTGTCCCAGGAAACCAGGAAGGAAACCATGATTTTTGGGATGTCCTGCAGATTTCTCCGTGAACCAATTTTTGGGGACATTCCAAAAAATTGGGTGGGAACAAATGTATAAATGATGTGGTAAACCCAATGCCATAGACTCCATAGACCCTCACCAAGATTATCAGGGCTGGGATTGAAATCATCTCCAAATTTACATCCGTTTACCATTGGGTGTACGAGATGCCCGGCCCGGTAAACGTGCACACAGTTTGCGACATTGAAGCCATGGCCCTAATCGAAATAGTTGATAACTACCCAGCTATAACATGGTGATTTTCCATAGTTTTTTGTAAACGTTTACCAGGCCGGGTAATTACTTGCCACATCTCATGTGATGATGCTAAACCACAAATTTCGGCCAGTGAAGGTGACAGCCTCTCTACCAGCGTCAAACGGTCAAACCCTCCGTACAGACCAAAGAGATCATCTGGTTGGTGGTTTCTCGCCACCCCTCTGAAAAATATGAGTTCGTCAGTTGGGATGATGACATTCCCAAAATATGGGAAAATAGTTAATGATGATAGTTAATGATAGTTCCCAATATATGGAAGATTAAAAAATGTTTGAAACCACCAACCAGTTATGTATGTTATAGTCTGACCTGATCAAATAATGCCCATTATCATAATATCCCATAATCACGAAGTGGCACAGCGATTCAGAATAACACACAGAAATCAACAATGTATTCATCACATGATTTGATTAATGACTGTGGATTACAGTAGCTCAACTATGGATGGCAATGCCGACAATAATAGCAGTAGAACTTATGATTGGCAATACTAGCAATGATAGAAAATAGTAAACAAAAATCACTTCCCCCTGATATTACACGCCCCAACAAGGGATTCCAGTCATGTTTAGATTCACTCCTAGGCCAAGGCCTTTAGCGTGGTATTTAACAATTGGAGAGAAATATTATATAAACTCAAAAAAATATCTAAAAATGTTGGGTTCCGATGGGCTCCCTGTAGAACTAGACACGCATAAGAATGGGGGATTTTCACAATATTGGGAATGCATAATACGATCACATATTTGGCCATTTCAGGTATCTAAATTGAAGGTACCTACCACATTTTTCAGGCCTATGACACGTCAATCTAAAGGAACATCATCCCAAAATATGGTCTCAAAGAAGGTGCAGTACCTTCATTTTTGGGTCCTGAAACTCCCGAAAATGTGGTAAACATTTGTAAACCCTGGTAAACCCCATAAACCAGCCCCAAGTCATCACCGCTTTTATGGCTGGTAAACTGGTAAACATCATCAAAGGATATGGAGACATATGGAGGTTTCCTGAAATGGGGGTACCCCCAAATCATCCATTGATGGATGGTTTTTCCATATAAACCATCCAGCTATGGGGGGTACATCCATTTATGGAAACCCCCCCATATGGGCCATTGACGCTGATCAGTCCTCAAGCGTCTGCCCATGGCCATACTGGCAGTGCCCTCGCCGTCGGCACCGTCACTGTAGGTGCTCCTCGAAAAGTAATCAAAAAAGGGGACTGGAACTGCTCCATGCAGAAAATGTACCCTCTGGTTATAACTGACATAGCCATGGTATAGATGGCCTATTTATAGATGGTTTACCTATTAAAAATGGTGGATCTTTCCATGGCAAACTGTTAGTCATAACCAGAGGGTATCTAATATGGATCCAATTTTTCAGGAAAACTAGATGGATCTTAGATGGATCTTAGATGGATCTTAGATGGATCTTAGTGGCATAAAATCATGATTTTTAATATGGATCATGGAATTGCCCATGGATCTTAACAGGCTTTTCCACGGATCTTGATGTGATTCTCTCAGCTCCATGGCTTTGGCTGGAAATTCCCACATAGTTCGATGACTTTCTCAGCTATAAATTAAATAGCTAAACCTCCATTTATTAAGAGATTCTCCATTGCCATGTGTGATGACCAGAGAAATTAGTACTGAATAAAGTTCATTACCTCCATTTACCGGAGGGGATTTTCCAGCCACTTTTGATTCCCGGAGGGTGTCGGACTTGTCTTTAACGACAGCCCCCTACTCATGTTTAATACACCTCTAATATGGCACCCCTAATATCATCATATTATCATCCAGTACTAAACCAGAGTGGTATGCTGTTAGATGCCTCTAACACAGCCTGAATTCACCAAATTATATACAGTATATCTAAACATCATTTCGCAACATATCCAGTGGAATCAACTCACAGAATTTAAACCAGGGGGAAATGGAAACCTAATGTGTTTCAAAAGATTTCAAAAGTATGTTACCCTCTGGTAAACTAACATAGCTATGGAAAATCACCATTTTCAATGGGACAATCCACTATAAATGCTCATTTTCAATAGCTATGTTAAATTACCAGAGGGTATCCAATTTTCTCGCCATTTGGGTCTTCAGCGCCTCATTTCATGCCACAAAATGCGTGCCTCACCACAACACTTCTGCTGCGTGGTCGCGACCCGAAGGTTTTCGCCGTCGTCTGCGGGGAAATATCCGCCTGGCTACAGCTGCGACGTGGAACGCATGGAACGCATGGAACGCATCCCAGATGGTGGACAAGAAGCAAAGAATCTTCCACTTAGTTGAATCGAATATGCCCAGTTGGATCATACATGATCATATAATCTGGGTAAATTAGAATATTTCACTAACCTGAATTAAGGCCATTTGGGGATCATTTCCCTTATTAACCATGATTCCAGTGAGGTCGCAGTGAGGTCGTTATAATTTACCCAGATATAATGTAATGGGTTCCACTAATGATGACCCAAGCAGTACTAGTGGATACTACTGGAATATTCTCGCTTGGATAAATGGGTTGCAAACCATTAGTTACTACATCAGGCTTTTTGGATCTTTTTGGTGTTTTTGTGCAAAGGGAGCCAACCACAAAAAACTCAAGATCAACCATCAAAGGTTGGGAACTGAACGCTGGGTCTCACCTTTAAGCATTTCATGTATTTTTCTTCGGGTCCTCCATGTTCATTTCTCCATTTCCCAGTGCTCCATTTTAGGCTACCCTCTGGTAAACATACGAAAAACTATGGAAAATAACCATTTTTCATGGGAAAACTCACTATTTCTATGGCCATTTTCAATAGTTATGTTAGTTTACCAGAGGCTACGGTTTTCTCCCAATCCTCCCACGTTTTCTCCCCATTTTCCCATGGCGCAACGACCCACCGCCATCCCACCGCCATCCGCCGGCCACGACCTCCGAGACGTCGGAGTTCTGTCGCGTCATCGAAGGGCCGGCACCGAACTTCTTGGTCAGGAGCCGAGTGATGCTCCGCCTGGAGTTTTCAAGGGGGGTCTGAGCTTTTCTGGGGATTTTATGGTGATTAATGGTGATTAATATGGTGATTAATGTTGATTAATGGTGATTCGTGGCGAATATAGATGGTTTTCATGGTGATTAATATAGTGATTAATATGGTGATTAATATAGTGATTAATATAGTGATTAATGTAGTGATTAATGTAGTGATTCCAAGGAAAATTTAGAGGATTATACTAAAGCCATATGCCATATGGGTTTATTGGGGCCACCTTCAGATAGCGTTCAGTTGTGAGATATGGCCGTGGCTGAATTCTATGGTTTATGGTAGATATAACGAACTAGTCCATGGGGTTTTTAAACCAACAAACATAACTGGGGGGCACCATCCTGTATGGGTTTATTGGGTTTATTACTTTAGAAATATATGGGGATTACATATGTTGTTTTTTGTAGTAATCCCCGTTTTCAACCAGTTATTTATGGGATTCTTATTATGGTCATTAACATATCAACATCAGGTTAACCCCATTAAAGACCCATCTACATGGGGATATACTTGCGATATAATAGGCATTAATCAACATGTGTAAATGGGCATTTACTGCAATGGCAGATTAAACCATAAGTAAACCTACTTACCCAATGGCAACCTATCCTGGGGGTTCCCCATGGGTTTTCCACATCTATCTTAGTTTACCCTAGGGTAGGATCTAGATCCCTATTGATTCTTTCCCCCTATCAATCCCTATCAACAAAGTGTGCTTATGTGGTGGTTTGGGTTGGTGGTTTGGGGGTCTGGGAAATGAACGTGTTTTCTCATCATTTTTTGAAATGAAAGGTATTCATCCTTTCGACCTATTACTAACCGTCCCCCAAATATTAAAAGACTGGGGTCCATACCCGATTTTGTGACATTTCAAGTTGGCCCATGTGATTTTTTAAGTTGGACGTTTAGTATTAGGGGGAAGGGGTTATACCTCATTGTTATCATTATAGAGAATCATCATATCATAATCATACATCATATTTATATCTCATTGCATATTGTAAAATATGATTTTTACTGTTATGACTAATCATAGGGATATAATGGGAATATTTCATGTACTGGGATGTATATCATATCAGCAAAATTAGGATCCAAATTGGGAGGATGAACCCCATAAAAAATAGTGTTTGAACCATCTGGATCCAATGAAACTTCCAATACCGTATATATGTGGATCAAAAAAATCCAGTGAGATGGGTCTACCCAATTCTATCCCAATCGACCCCTTCGATTTTTTAAAAAAAATGGTATCATGCAGATTGATTCTTCACCTTCATAGATGAAGATGCAGTTGTCATATCAATTCTCAGGCGCTTTATAAGTCAATGGTTTTTATATACATATTGGTTTTACACATATGGGAAGTTCTTAAATTGGGTGATCCCCAAGTCACCATGGGTTTCAATACTATTTCAGGGTCATCCATGACGACTGAATGATTTGGGGTACCCCCATGACTGTGGCCATAGCAATAGACCGTGGCACTGCAGTTGCAGGACGACTTTGATGATTTTCAGTGCCAGATGGACTGCCAGATGGACACATCAAAAGCTATTTCAAAAAAAAACTACCACATTCTGGCACTGATTTTGCCCCATCTGCTGGTACAATTTCAAAGACATCACATACCATGCGGAATTTTTCTCAATGCTCTTGAAGTGGCAAAGCCATTCCCATTCCAACGGCACTTTCTGGCAATCTACCCTCTGGTAAACATACAAAAAACTATGGAAAATCACCATTTTCATGGGAAAACTCACTATTTCTATGGCCATTTTCAATAGCTTTGTGTATGTTTACCAAAGGGTAACCATCACACCCCTTCTGGCAGAACGTTTCCGGCGGCGCCTATGTTTTCTTCTTTTGGTGATGCGTCGGATGATGGCATCAGCCATATCTCCAGTAACTAAGCCATCGTTTTCTCTTTCCTCAAGTCGGCATGGTGAAACCAGCTGAAGAATCAATAGAGGGGCCGGTTTGGTATACCATCTATCATCATTTACCTGTTGTTAAAGAGGTAAACAAACCCCTCTATTAATCAACCAACCAACGGGAAAAGGACATCTATGGCTGGAATCATGGAATTTATTGACCTGACAGGTTTTGCTGAAGAATTTTGTTATACTGGTGGTTGGTGGTATACCTACCCCTCTGAAAAATATGAGTTCGTCAGTTGGGATGATGACATTCGTAACATATGGAAAAATAAAATTCATGTTCCAAACCACCAAGCAGTATATGTTGTTGTTGCCCGCATTCTCAACTAGCATCAACTAGGAAAATAGCAGAAAATAGCCATCACTTAGACTTGCCATTTGGGGGTCATACTCAGACTTGCCCGGTTAGCTCAACTCAGCCCAGTGACCTCTGAAAACCTCTCCAAAAATTTACCATTCGTCACACATCTCCCATGATGTAAAAAAATGACTTCCCCATGAATTTTGCATAGTTACCCCAGTTACCCCCATGATGTTCCCATGATTCTGCAATTCTTGTCGCCATTTTCGCCATTTGCCGACCAGGAAGCTAAGTAGACATAGATCCGATGCAGTTTTCTCTCCACCAGATTATCCACCTCAGACATAGATCCGCGGTGGCATGCCATGGCCCATGGGCCATCACCATGGCCGGAAACGACCCCAAAAGAAACTTGAAAATTCCAGCTTGAAAGGTGATCTTCCCTTATCTTCTCGTACCAGAGGTGCAAAAGCTGGGTGAATTTGAGTGAAATTGATGGATTTTGATTGGATGCATCACTGGCAACTCTTCCATTGGTGGTTTACCCTCTGGTAAACAAACATAACTATGGAAAATCACCATGTTTGATGGAAAACTCACTATGAATGGCCATTTTCAATAGCTATGTTAGTTTACCAGAGGGTAACTATGTTTGACTCACATCATTTCAACCACTAGTCTACCAGCATCCCCCAAGATGTCAGGCGACGTCTTTGCTGTTCTCTTCAGGCCTCGGCTTCAGGGAAGTCGGCGCCAGAATGCTACAACCACAAACTACCACAACAAATTATAGAAATCTATGATATTATTATAGATAGAATTGTGGTTTTATAGATTTTCTAGATGGTATTATAGAAAAATGATGGCATTATTTATAGAAAATTTCTATACACTTAGTATTTATTAACTACAATGGTCATTATATAACTAGATTAGTTAGTAACCACTGTCAGTTTTAAAAATGAAGGTAAAGTAAGAGTAGCCATCATGATAGAAAGGAAAACGATCAATAGCCACAACGATGGGAATAAAAAATATATATCCTGTATCAATCATTGTGACCATAACAATAGTAATGACAACAAGAACAGCAATATTAGCTGGCTGAACTATACTAATTCACTACCCTCTGGTTATTTAACATAGCCATGGACAATCACCATTTTTAATAGGTAAACTATCTATTTCTATGGGCCATCTATACCATGGCTATGTTAAATAACCAGAGGGTATCCTATCAATGGGAATTTCAGGATCCAATTGATGGAGGTACGTGAACGTACCATATGTTTGGCCATATGAATTCTGGGGATATTCCCTTACATTGCCCTAAAAAATAGGCCTTATATATGGTAGGTACCCTCTGGTGAATTAACATAGCAATGGAAAATCACCATTCTTAATGGGAAAATCCACTATAAATAGCCATTTTCCATTGCTATGTTAGTTCACCAGAGGGTACCTCCAATTTGGGATCCTGAAATTCCCATTGATCCTATAGCTGTCATCATACGGCTATGGGGATGATCCCCAGCGAGCTCGCCAGCTACGGGATGACTTGTTTCCATGAAAAGCTGCAGGAGTTAGAGATGGAGAGATCCCAGTCCTAAGTGCAGTCACCACACCTTAGTATGTATGTATATATATGTGTGTGTGTATGTGTATACATGCATGTACATATATATATATGTGTGTGTATGTATGTATATATATATATGTAAATATACATATGTATATATGTATTTATTTATTTATACATGTATATATTTATTTATATCACCATCCTCTGGGCAAAAGTTTTTGGTATAGCAATTCTCAAATCAGAAAGATTCGCCAGTTTGATCGGACAAATGATGAAATGATGATGCATGAATATGTATATATAACATAATACAACAATAATCAATAATAATCCTGAAGTAGATAGAGTCTAGGATTGTCAAAAAATATGCCCATCTTTATTTGGTGGATAATTCTCGAATTCAGCCATCAGTGCCATCAAACGCTTCGCCAGAGCACTTCCGGTGCCAACCTGCGCACATCTTCGGCAGCATGGCGGAGACACGGACCTGGGCATGGTGGGAAGATACATATAATTGGATCATACAGGATGGGGGCCCTCAAGATGGTGAAGATACCCTCTGGTAATTTTAACATAGCTATTGAAAATGGCAATTTATAGTTGATTTTCCATTGAAAAATGGTGATTTTCCATAGCTATGTTAGTTTACCAGAGGGTAGATGGTTTTTATGGTGATTAATATAGTGATTAATATAGTGATTAATGTAGTGATTCCAGGGAAAATTTAGAGGATTATACCAAAGCCATATGCCATATGGGTCTATTGGGGCCCCCTTCAGATAGCGTTCAGTTGAGATACATGGCTATGGCGATAATTCTCTGGTTTATGGTAGATACAACGAACTAGTCCATGGGGTTTTTAAACCAACAAACATAACTGGGGAGCACCATCCTGCATATCATATATATATATGTGTGTGTGTGTGTCTCGAAATGGGGTATACCCCAAAAATAGCTATTTAGGATGGAAAATCAGGGAAAATGATGATAAACTACCGGACTCTTGGATACCCAATTTTCGGACAAAGCCATGCAATATATAAATATATAACTGGAGAATGTAATGAGATATTATTATATTATATATATATATATATTAATATATTAAATATCATTAGAAAATGGTGATTGGGACAATTTCACAACCAACTTCTTAACGATACTGCTGATGGTTCTGTTCCAGGTCCTTTCAACATTGAAACAGTCTATAAATGGAACAAAAGGATTGTTCATGCGCTTCATTATGATGTTGAACAATGGTTTAGGATCCGATGATTAAAAAAAAGTGGGGAAGTCTTTTTCCCTATCGTTTCTCAATGGGTTGTAGTGTTCCTATGCTTCAAATATGGCTCGCATATTCCCACCATGCAATGTTCGATATTCCCAGCATTTTCACCTCGGCTGGGGGGTTCGGGATGTCCCAGGCATGTCCAGAGGGCAAAAAAAAATTGGAATCCCCATCTGGTTGGTGGTTTTTCGCCACCCCTCTGAAAAATGATGGACTTCGTCAGTTGGGATGATGACATTCCCAATATTATCCCCAATATTATTCCCAATAATTACCATATTCCCAATATATATATATATATATATGATTATTCCCAATATATGGGAAAAAAATAAAATTCATGTTCCAAACCACCAACCAGCCATAGTTTGTGAGTTTTTTTTGAATCGATGTCAGCATACTGAGCCACAGCTAGCAGCCCAGCGGCCATTCGCGTGAAACGATTGAGCCTTGTTGCCTGTCGAGAAACTCCCTATCTGTGGTGAGGAAAAAAACAGGTGAAACCCCTCCAAAAATGGGAGATTTATGGGGTATTCATGGGATATCAATTGGATCATGGGATATGAATGGGATATTTATGGGACGATTAGGATGTTCATGGAATGTGAATAGGATTTACCCCCCGGTAACTTGTTAGGTCGGATCTGCGAACTGGAAGCCATGGCCCATTTAGTCAGATGGATTTACCTATTAAAAAATGTGATTTTCCATAGCTATCTTAATTACCAAAGGGTATCCATTAACATGTGATTTCAGTGCTACGTCGCTACGTCATAGGGGTTTTGACCAAATTGTGGTTTCTTTACCAGCGTCAGAAAATGGAAACCCAAACAGGATGGTTTCAGCTGGCTTGACCCGATGTCCATCCTTCATCCTTCCTAGCCCGAGCCACGTTCACAACGGATATAGCATTCAAATCAACCTTGTTAGCATCATTTTCCCAACTGGATGTTTCTGAAACAAGGTACCCAAAATTAATCCAATGATTTTATATATATATATCCAATATTGTGATTTTGAATATATATATATATATCCAATATTGCTAGTGAGAATGTATATATATATACAATATGTATATTCATATATCCAAAAATATATCCAAGAACTTATATATATATCCATCCATCTATCTATCTATCTATCTATCTATCTATCTCTCTATCTAATCTAGTCTAATCTAGTCTAGTCTAGTCTAGTCTAATCTATCTATCTATCTATCTATCTATCTAATCTAGTCTAATCTAGTCTAGTCTAGTCTAGTCTAGTCTAATCTATCTATCTATCTATCTATCTCATCTAGTCTAGTCTAGTCTAGTCTAGTCTAGTCTAGTCTATCTATCTATCTATCTATCTATCTATCTATCTCTCTATCTAATCTAGTCTAATCTAGTCTAGTCTAGTCTAGTCTAATCTATCTATCTATCTATCTATCTATCTAAATATCATATCTAATGGTTTATCCTCATCCACATCAGAATGTGCCCAGATTTCTGGCCTTGGAGGATCGCACCACCAAACGGATCGCCTATATATCGAGGCAGCCGTTCCGTTTGGGATGACCCTCGTTGGGATCAAGCATTCCATGGCAATATCAATGGGAATATCATGGGAATATGCCCATAGGATCCATGGCTAACATTGGGGGTATATTGATGAAATCCATGTTACCATATATATAGCATACATGGATCCTATGGGATGGGAATATCCCCATAGTTTTGATGGCTCAAAACCCTTTACACTGGTAATGACTAACAGTTTGCGACATAGAAAATGGCCATAGAAATAGTGATTTACCCGTTCATAATGGTGATTTTCCATAGCTACGTTAGTTTACCAGAGGGTAGCATTGAAGATGGGCTTTTTGGGGGGGCGTAGTGTTTTCTCGGAAACCAATGACGAAGGAAATGATAAAGAAATGATAAAAGGAAGCGACATGAAGCAAGAGGAAAATGATCTTCAAAGCACGGGGCTACCCAAAAGACTAAGAGGGATGCGCAACCGCCATTGGCACCTTGATTTGAGTAATCCAGCAACTGAAAAATGCCATGGTCGATGGATTGGGAACCAAATGGATAATAAAAAAACAAACCAGGGTGTTGTAGAATTTCCAGGTCTCTAGTGGTTCTATCTATTTTGGACATTCTCGGGGTCGCTAAAAGCTACGTTTCAGGGAGCCGAAATAGTCCTGTTACTAGCCAGCTGACTTCCAAAGTGGGACAGGGTAGCCATGCCGGTCCACCAAACCCCGAAAAATGTCCAGGAACCTGTGAGGAAAAAACACATCACATCAAGTCAACCCATCACCATTTTTCCACATTTTTCCAGCTATTTCTACATCCATCCATTTTTCAATGGGAGATCTTCAGGATCCAATACATGGAGGTACTGTACATTACTGTACCATATGTTTAAGGCCATATTTTGTGGGGATCTTCCCATCCCATCCGTCATCATCCCCATCCCCGTTAATGATAATAAATTATCACTATAGTGATTTAATATGTTAGTGATTTAATAACTAATGATTAATAACTAATGATAGTGATATCACTATAGTGATTTAATAACTAATGATTAATAACTAGTGATTAATATTACTATAGTGATTTAATAACTAATTATAGTGATATCACTATAGTGATTTAATAACTAATGATTAATATTACTCATAACTATAGTTAATAATATAACTATATCACCATCCCCATCCCATCCCCATCCCGGTCGTCCTTACCTTCATGAGGCGCGTGGAGCGACCCGCCACCAAGGTATCGCTGTTGAAGAGCTGCTGAACAAACCAGGTCTCTGGCAACAGCGAAATCCTCGGTTGTGCCGCGCCAAGGGATGGCCATGGTTCCCCACCGGCCATGGGAAGCCAAGGGATGGCCATGAATGTCATGGGAATGTCACGGGAATTCATGATGCACATGTATAGATATAGATATATACATATATATATATAAATATAATATATATATAATATGATGATCATATAAAAACTGAGATCATATCTATCGACTTACTCAACTTGATATGAGTGCCCCATAGTTGGTTTATCTCTATGTATACTTACCTGATCTTACCTGGGATCGATAAACCAACTTATATTATACTGCAACTAGGGGAGCCACCTTGCATCCGGAAAACAACGGATACAGTGGCTTTCCGGTGACGAAATGAGGGAATGCAGCTTCTTACGGCATATGTATGTGTTATATATGTGATATGATTTGTGTGCGCGTGTCTATATACAGAAAACATCAGAAAACACTAAAAAGAAGAAAACGCCCACTCAAATAGTGATGAATTGAACCTTTTCTTTTCTGGGGGAGTGACTATGCAATGTATATATTACATACATTGTGAAATGGCTTTGGGATGTGATGGTTCTCTGATCAAGGTGCCATGATGGGGAAAAGGCAAGGCGGCAAGGCCATCAGGATCTTCACCAGTTAGCAAGTCTCTCAAGGATCAATCACAGCATTGAATGGGTCTTATATGGTTATTATATGGTTAATGATGGTTAATGATGGTTAATGATGGTTAATGATGGCTAATGATGGTTAATGATGGTTAATGATGGTTAATGATGGTTAATGATGGTTAATGAGACATTGAACATACCCCAATCCCATCTCATTATACTAGTTGGTTGAAAACAGTTTCCCATTCATGTGGCTCAGTTCATAATCCTCAATAACCAGGTAGTATCACTGCTCATTTGATAACCAATCAACATGATCCCCATTCTCTCTAGCTATTTGTCTATATTGAAACCATTACGTGTTATATCCCCATAAGTTGCTCAGTCTGAGACCCCATTGATGCTTATCCACTCTTGTTAAAATGTGAAGCCAGGATTGCTGTGCACTCCTCACACTGCTGCACACTGCAGCTCGCCTAGTTCCAGCTTCAGCTCAGCGACAGTGCCACAATGTCCAGCCAGAAAAAAGCTCTGAAAGAATAGCCAGCTTTGAAGAAACCTCGCAGGTGGCGCCGCTGGCAGATTTTTGTGAATGCCACAAGTGGCTCCATCTAGACGAGCTTCGTCTGTATATCTAGATATCCTCATAAAAACACCTAGGTACAACCATGTGTGTATACTATGTGTATATGTATATATATATATACATATATATGTGTGTGTTGTATGTATATACAACTATATATATATATATATGCTGCATATGTTATATACATACGGTTTTATATCCAAAGAATCAACATGAACTGATGAACCTAACATCTAGTTTTCCTCAGCTGTCCAGTGATAACTCCCCAACTGCCGTGGCACATTGAAGCACCAGCTCCTTAGAACCGGCGATGATTTGAGGCGATGCCTAACACCAGAACGGCTGGGATTTTCCATGGATCTTCTGTGTGTGTCTTTTCTAGATAGATCCACCTAGTTATGTATATATATATCAAAAGCAATTATTTGAAGCTGCAGCTACAATGACTGCATGGGTTCTTTTGCCAATCCTGTGGCCGCCATTGCCCAAAACTCGGACAAGGAAAAAACGGCGCAGAGCGGAAGAGAATGGCTGGCAGCCAATCACGCTAAGTCAAACAATCAATAACTGGTTGGTGGTTTTTCGCCACCCCTCTGAAAAATAGGAAAGTCAGTGATTATTCCCAATAATTCGAAAGTCATAAATTCATGTTCCAAACCACCAACCAGATAATCATCTCAGATGAGAAAGATCCTGCACTTCTGCCACTTTCCAATCCTGCACAGCCCCGCAAGATCATCCCGCAACTTTCCTTGTGGGACATCCAGCAACCGAGGATCGATAAAGAACAGACCGAAGATGATCGTGCTGACCTGGGTTCCACGAATGCTGCGAGTGCTGAGAGGGTCGCTGTGTGTTTCTTTCTGTGGTGGGTTTCAATGGATTTCAAACGTTTAAAACCCATCTCAGTCGAAGATAGCTTTTTTAAAAAAAATGGAGCAATTGGCTCATCAATTTCCAATCAGGTGGAAAAATATGGTTGAAACCTCCCACCACCTAACAAAATCTGCCGAAATGATGCGGATCAGCGGATCATGACCAGCCCATAAGCCCCATAAAGGATCTGAAGGGCCATAAGCTCCAACTGCAATCAAGCCGTCACCCAAAAATGATATAGTAATGTTGAAATTTGATTATAATTGGGATGGCAATAACCTCCATAAATTGGGATTTTTTATCCCGAAAAAACTAAGCTGAAATAACATCTTATATCATCTTATCCTGGTTGGTGGTGCAAAAACCATCTTGAAAAATGGGAGTTCGTCAATGGGAAGGATGACATCCCATATATGAAATGGAAAATAAAATTCATGTTTGAAACCACCAACCAGTATAGTAATGTTGAAATAGATGGAATTTTGCAAATCACCATCAAATAAATAGGGATATACGGATATACTGATATATATATATACATGGATATACTTTTCCCATCTATTTGGACAACTATATTCATAATACATGTACCAAGCATTCCACCACCAAGCAACGATACTCATCACGAATCTGGATTGCGGCGTCCCATAAATGGTGTCCAAATCCTCGCAATGACGGCAAAACTCGGGTCATTTGACCCTGCTAGCCGCTTGGGTTTTCCAACCCCCATATGCTGGGATTTAGGGATGTTCATCCCAAACAGATTGGGATTTTGTAGGTTTTGACCCGCCAGCTTCAACAGCGGTCCTGTGCGAACAGTGCATAGACCTGACGCGGCGGAGTGTTTTGGGGTCATCTGTGGGATGGCTTTCCCAGGCAATTTTCCCCTCTGCCGAGTGGCTGTGAGGACTAAAAAGAAGGACATAAAACTGTGGCTGTCGACGAAGTGCGAACCTCGGTTTCGAACCCTCATCGAAACATGATTGACGGTCAATGGGCCAACGACCACATCACTTTTTTGATGATAGTAACCGATGTTTCAACCAAACCCCAAAGGTTTTACCCTCTGGTAAACTAACATAATTATGGAAAATCACCATTTTCAATGGGTAAATCCACTATAAATGGGCATTTTCAATAGCTTTTTCTATGTTTACCAGGCCGGGTAGATGTTTTAGAACCTCCAAGAGGCACAACGGCCATCCCAAAACATCGGCCCAGTGGCATTCTTCACGGCCTTCCTGGGACGTAAGAAGGGACGGATTCAGGGCCAAGCATCTTAAAGCATCTGCCATGGGCCATGGCCATGGAAAGATCCACCCATTTTTAAGAACGGTAAACCATAGGTAAACCATCTATTTCTATGGGCCATGGCTTCCATGGCTATGTTAAATAACCAGATGTTATCTGATCCTATCTGATGTGTATGTATATGTCTTGCATTTACTTGCTGCCTTTGGGATTCATATACTTACAGTATCTTACAGTTAGTATTTATGTATGTTTATGCACATGCCCTTCCCAAATAGGTACAGCAGTCGATATCCCTTCCGTGTACAAGACCGCAAAATCGGACAAAATGCTAAACAAACAAATACATGCAATCAAAAAAGTAAATATACACAGAATTAATTTCAACCATAGTTCACCTGTCTCAAAAATAAAAAAGAACCGTTGTTACTAACTCAATTTAAATTCACACTAGAAAAATCCCATCACAAATCCCCCGGTCCTTTTTAATCCATCGTTTCACATTTCCTCCTCGAAACAAACTATGGTTTTTCGCCCAATAAAAAACATAGATGCCCACATCGTTTCCTGGACAAAAAAAGATGTTTCCAAACCAAAAAAAAATCGTTTGGCACCAAAAAAACATGGCATTTTCTCCCAGCAAATCATGGATTTTCCTGGGTTGTCATGGATTTTTGCAAAGTGGGGCCCCCTAGATAGCTAAGTTGGTTTATAACTCCAATAACTATACTTTATGGTACGTATAACTATAGTTAATGGGGTTTATAAACCATCTTATAACTGGGGGGGCCCACATTGTGTGGCATCTTTTCCTGGCAAAAAGTGACCGCCAGCAACGAGGTTCGGAGCTGAAGACCTCCATCTGCGACATCTCTGTCTGGCCGCTGGGCTGTCGTGTCACCTCCTGGCGTTTTTTGGGCCATGGCCATGGCTGAGCCATGGCTATGTTAGTCATAACCAGAGGGTACTATTATTATTGTTAATATGATATATATATATTTATTTATTTATTTATTTACTGATATCATTCGTATTTTTTTGTCACAGTCCTAGTATTATGGGTATAGTATAGTATAATATACTATATGAATCATAGCATTATCATATATAATAATAATTAGTATACTATGTTATTTGTATTATGATATGTTATTTGTATTATGATATGTTATTTGTATTATTAGCATTAACTATTTATATAGATACATATCATTAGCATTAGCATTATCATAGTCATAGTTAATAATAATAGGACTATATAGTGGTTATAGTACTGCTGTTGACTATTTCATATTATTACTATAGGTTGTTGAATTATGATCACATGATGATTATTATTAGTTATTATTGGTCACTATAATTGTATCATAGGTGGTTGCTATGTTACGGATCAGTATGAATAATACACAATTATTCTTATCAGTATTGTTAATATATTGTTATTACAACTATAGGTGATTGATATAACTAATGACAAGCTTCAAGTCGCAGCTTCAATTATCATTACTATTCCTATTGTTGTTCTTATTACTATAGGTGGCACACCCAATGACATAAACCTATCGTTTGGGGATGGTCTATCTATACCACCCATTAAAAAAATGTGATGACTTGGGGATGGTTCATCATTGTTGGCTTTACCACATGACTATTATCATAACATATCACAACAATTGTGATTGATATAACTAGTGTGATTCATTTTCATTATTCATTATCAGTATTATAAATATTTTGTTATTAGAACTATAGGTGATTGATTCACAGAATGTTGATACTACTGATACTACTGTATAACATCAGTAGTATATATATATATACATTGTTTATCATGACTATAGCTTGTTGATATGACTAACGACCATCGTAACAACAGCTACGCTTTTCACGACGTGGAAAAAGCTCCTCCACGACATAGGCAGCCCGGAACTCGGAGCGCAGCACTTCATCCAGGTTTAACGAGCGGGTGCTCCTGGTGCTAAGGGGTTGTGGATGGGTCACAAGTTCAAGCGGTGAAGATGTGGGTTTTGTATCTATACAGAGGCATATATATACTCATATGTAGATATATGACATACATAGATAGATTGATTGATAGATTGATAGATTGATAGATAGATTAGTAGATGAGTAGATTAGTAGATTAGATAGATAGACATATAGGCTATACATATATATATAGAGGCATATTGGGAGTCTTTAACTAAATTGATCCCATGACTCGGATGATTTGGAATACCCCCGGTCTGACCGTTTGGAAACCTCCATAGCGAATATATCGATTCTAAAATGGGGTAGTTTGGATTATTTTTCATGATATCAACTATATCAATTCTACGGGTAATTTTTCGCTAGTATGGATTATCTAACAAGGTTTTATAGTGTTCTTTTTGTTAAGATGATATGGGGGTTACGTTTTTTTGATGGGGCACATTGGTGGGCAAACACGGAGATTTTTCTTGGCCACCCATGGGTGATTCACTGGTCAATTCCTCGAGAAATTTCAATTCACAGGATCCGGTGGAAGTCGATCCGTGGCTGGGAAACCTACCATCTGGTTATGACTAACCTTTCGCCATGGAAAAATCCACCATTTATAATAGGTAAACCATAGGTAAACCATCTATAAATAGGCCATGGCTTCCATGGCTATGTTAGTCATAACCAGAGGGTAAATGGAGGTTGATTTAGCTGGGAAAATCATTGATCAGTTGATTTAGTTTTAGTTTCTAGCTGGGGAAAAAAATGGGGCTAGGTTTATAGTTTCTAGCTGGGAAAATCATCTATCATTGGATTGGTTTGGGAAAATCTACACCGGAAACCATGGTCTTTACCATCAAATATAGGGCTTTCCGGTTAAAATTTTCCCATCATCCAATTCTCTGAATCTATGAATCTATAATGATTACCATAGTTGATTCATAGATGTTCCATAAAGTACTATCATGTTCTATGAACATATAGTTGTTCTATGGGTAACACTATACGAATCTATAAATTACTGTCCATGACCATGTTCTAAATTACCAGAGGGTAACACGATATGAAAGAACCGGACCAAGTTCTTGCTTGGTGTTACTTCGAACCTGCCCAATTTTCTTGGGTCACTTCCCCTCTGGTTCGCAATATATACATGACTGGCTCATAAATTTCTACTGGGATATAATCGTTTCCTTCAAAAATGGCTAGGAAATATGATACTGAAACTATCACGAGAATCACTCCTGTAAAGTATCATGCTATATTCCCCTTGCCAAGGTTTACCCATAGTTCTATCAGCATCTATCAACTATATCCCACGTAAAATTCACAGTTACCCCCCAACATCTTGGATAGTAACCTCCAATAAATCATAATAAAATCAGATAATTCCAGTTTAAATTCCCATGTCAGTCTTGCTAGTTTAACCCCCAAACCTTTCATACCCACATAAATATGCATTTTTTAAGAAACAACACAGATCCAAAATATCCATAAATCAATAATTGTAGTGGTTTATTCTTCTCCAGTTCTCCAATCGCCAGCAACTTCCAGTTCTCCCGCATTCCCAGCCGAGGCACGATCGCAGGAATTGACCTTGCGGACTCAAGGGGCTCGAGTCGGCATCCGAGATACACCTTGGGCGGCGCATGGCGCATGGCGGCGCTTGGATTTAGGACATGGGACTTCTGAATCTGGGTAAATGAAATCATATTTCACTAACCTGAATTAAGGCTATCTTGGGGATGATTTCCCTTATTAACCATGATTCCAGTGAGGGAGAACAGTGAGGTCGTTATAATTTACCCAGATGAATGCGATATAACCTGGTTTGTTCGCCGTGATAAAGCGAACCAAGCTTTTGATATTTGGGTAAATTGGGAATGAAATATGGTAACATGTTTAGTAACTTCATGCAATTTTGCCATTGAAAATCTATCAATAGCTGATTGGTGGTTAAGCCACCCATCTGGAAAAAAAAACGTCGATTCCATTACAATCATCGTCTCAGGCAGGCTTTTTCAACTGACAAAAATTACCCTCTGGTAAAGTAACATAGCTATTGAAAATTGCCATATAAATAGTTGATTTACCCCTTAATAGCATGGTGATTTTCCATAGTTTTTTGTATGTTTGCCAGAGGGTAATGGAGCTGTAGCACGCTGTAGCCGTATAGATGGTTGCTAAGGTTTCACAGTGATGATCCAAATGAAGCGATTGAAATCCCCGAGCTAGGCCGAAGTTGCTGGGAAAATCATTGAACTAAATGGGGAAATTTCCGGCAAACCATGTTTGATTACCGGAGGGTGCAGGAAACCATCGTCAAGACGAAAGGCGAATTGGGAGGTCCTTTTTACATGGTCTCGTAAGTGGGGTTGAATCACTGCTGTGATTGTTTGAAGATCAGATACGCATTGCTGATCATTCCGAAGTGGCTGTGGAACACAGAGTCATAGGAGTTCTATGGTAGGATTGGTTGAACCCGGTTGAAGCCAGCCGCGTTTTGCAGCTGCTGGCTTTTTGGCCCTTTTCTTATCCCCGCACCCATGAGAATTACACCCCAATGCAAAGATCACAAGACTGGAAAAGAACAACATCTCCGACATCTCCCTCTCCTTCATGTGGAGGTTCCCTGAAATGGGGTGCCCCAATAGCTGGATGGTTTATGGAACATCCCAATCAACATGGGTCATTAAACGTCCCAATATGTCCCATTGAACATCACCCAACCATGAGGTCTATCAATGGCTCAATGGCCAGTAAAGGGTGGTTTTTCAATATCCCTTAAAAATGGCACATTTACCAATCAAAAATTGAACATTACTTATCATTTACCATTATGATTATCATTAGCTGGAGGGTTTATGGAACATCCCAATCAAAAATTGATGATTTAGAGATACCCTCTGCTAATGACTAACATAGATATTGAAAATGGCCATAGAAATAGTGAGTTTTCCCATTAAAAATTGTTATGTTCCATAGTTATGTTAGTTTAGAGGCAGGGGTACCCCCATTTTATGAAACCTCTTCAGTGCAGGTCTCCCGAGGAACTCTTTGCTCCCAAACTTGAGCAACTCCGCGGTCTGGCGCGGTCAGCAAAAATCAGGTTCTGTTCAGATAAATTTCAAGGAGTCCTAACTAGTTGATAACTAGTTGAAGATAACTAATGTTAACTTATTTGCTATGATAACTAATTTGTGTTGTTGATAACTAATGTTAATCATAATTGAAATCATAACTAATGTTAAGATCTTTGTTCATAAACAATATTACTATAATATAAATCCGTCATTATTGATAACCACCACTGTTGCTATACATGATCAATACCCATTATGAATATCCAAGATTCATATCCATCAATATCCATGAATGTCTAGCACCTGCTCAAGTAAGTTAAGTCGTAATGGAGCGTCCCCAACTGCATTCCTCCTGCCAGCAATGTCCAACACCAACAAGCCTTTTGTCGGCATTGGTTTGGCCAAACTAAAATTACCAATGACTATAACCAAGGGTCAATTGGCATTTGTCATTCAATGCAGCACCCACCCATTGGCCCCATCACCATCCACCTTGCTTCCCAGCTTCCTCAGTCGGAAGGCCAGAGGATTTAGGTCAGGTCTTCTATGTGTTTGATCACAGCATCATTGGCACATTGGGGTGGGTTCAGGGACACCAAAACCGGAAACCATGGTTCTTACAGTTCTTACCTCCAATTTGTGAGGCTCCTGCAGGTTGTCCGATTGTCCCTTCAAAGAATTCATAGGATAAAAGCACCACTATGCCACCTGCATCCACTTGCAGTTGACAATTCCAAGGAGTCGACATATCTTATCATATCTTAAAGTTCACATCCGGTTCTGGCAATTTAACAAGTTGTTCTGGAAGCCATGGCCCATTGATAGTAGCCATTTACCTAATATTTACCCTTATATTTACCTATAAAAAAGTTAGGTTAACATGGTAGGTACCCTCTGGTAAACTAACATGACTATGGAAAATCACCATGCTATTGGGTAAATCAACTATTTCGACTGGGCCATTTTCCAGTTCGCAAACTGTTGGTTTAACAGGCCGGGTAGTAGTCCCTCACCCTCCAAATTCTCCAAGGATCTGGTCGCTTCCGACGCGCCACAGAGACGGCCACGCGGGCATGGCGTCGGCGCGTCGGCCCGGTCGCCGCTTCGGCCCTTTGGAAGGGCGGCTTGGTGGAGAGATGTCAAGGGGAAAAAACTGGGGGAAAAATCAGGTTTTGGAGCTGGGTTTTGAGATGTTTTGATGGGTTTTGGTGGGTTTTGATGGGTTTTGATGGGTTTTTGATGGGTTTTGGAAGCTCTTCAGAATCTTGGGCCGATGGATGCTGCTACCGCACCGTAATTAATGGTTTCCTTCAGTTTAGGTGTCACTTAAATGTGCTTTTTGGCGCAAGCGCGGTGATTGCAGCGATTGCGTGGCTGGCGTGGCTGGTATGGCTGGTGCCGAGGTGAAATCATGAACACTGCAGCCAAAACACCGCAGCAAGTCAAGTTTGGATTGGTGAGCCCCGGTCTCTGCACCCGTTAACGCGGTAAGGTAGTACTGTAACTAGTGGTTCGGTGGTTCTGGGTGAAAATCCTCCAGATTAGAAATTTTGATGACATTGAATTATGAAAATTGTCACTGCCAGAAAATTATGTAAAATTCTTCCAGAATTATGAAAATTATGACATTGTCCACTGCCACTTTTCTTGTGGAAGTCACCAATGGTGCCATGCCATGAGAATCCCAGTCGGTCGGTGGGATCCTGGATCTTCTCATGCCCGATTCATTACGTGAAACTTCAAAGATACTTTCAGGAAAATGATGGAAACTTGCCTTCCAAGATAATTCCAGGTGTTTTTCGTGATGTTTACACCGGTGCATCCACGACCTCACTGGTGACCCTGGTGTCTACCGTTTTCTTCGTATGCTGCTGGTTGGAATCCAGATTCACCAGATCCCAATCCACCTCTCATCAGGCCCCAACCTGCTTTCACGCCAAGGTGAACAACAGGGCCGGTAAAACAAGGGAAAACCCTTCCGGAAACGAAGGGTGTCCAACATACTCCAACATCATTGTCATTTAACATCCAAACACAGGGGGCGCGTTTTGTGATTTTTAAATCTTTGGGATTGGTGGGCTCAATTCCCTGGAGAAAATGCTGCTGAACGTACTGGGATCAGCATTTCTCGTGTTGGAAATTCTCTGGAGATGTCTGGAGATCTGTTCGGCTATCATCCGTTCCACCTTTGGACGGTCCATCAAGTTGCACAACAAGCAGAACAAGCAGAACAAGCAGCGACTCCCAGCCCAAATCCCCATCCGATGCGCGGCTTTTGGGAGGCTCAAAGACCATCTGCACACTGTACAAGTCTATTTCCAGGCTCCGTTCCGCAAGTTTTCAGGGATGGGATCCCCATTCCCCTGCATGGTTTGTAGGGGGTCCCATTGGAAGGCCCTGAAAAATGCCACTGATCTTCTGCCCAAAACTGCGGGGGGGGGTGGCAGAAATCATCACTGCCTGATCTCCCGATGCCAGGCATGAAAAAAATCACGGCACATCGCAGCCAGAGCTGTACATGGCCATAAAACTTTTCGATTGAAGATTCCAGCCAGTTTGCTCACTGGAAATTGAAGGACCTGAACTCCAAGATATGGCTCCGGGAAATAAGTTTTTTCTCCAGTTCTTAGTCCATTGAGGGGTTTTCGCCCATTCAAATTGTGGTAACACAACGCTGTTTGTCTCGCAAAAACAGCTACAATAACTAGTTTTTCTCACCTAGTCGCAGCTTATCCTCATTCTCATTCCAACTGTTCGGGCCCGATTCCAAGCACGAACAAAAGTGTTTCAACATGACAGAAAAAGACGAAATCTGAAACTAAGCACTTCAAAGTTCGTTTCCAGCCCTTAGCTGGAATTCTATGGAATTCTACCAGATATTTCCAGTCAGATTCCAGCAATTTCCAGGTCGCGTCGCTGTTTCCACCGCGCGTCAGGTCTTCCAACGCCGCGCCGCGGCCTTTTCCGCCGGCACCTCAGGGCACACCTCCATGGCACGCAGGAACTGCCGCAGCAGCAGACCGCGCTCCTTGCGATGCGAAGGCCATGCGGAGCCTGTTGTTATCATCGTGCTGGCCGTCATTGTTACTGTCCTCCTGATCAGATCTTCTTCCTTTTTCATTTTTCTGTGTCTTCTTCTTCTTCTTCTTCGTCGTCGTCGTCGTCGTCGTCTTCTCCTTCTTCTTTAGTCTTTAAATTGGCCACGTTGGGCTCTCCCCCTAGCTTGAGACAATTGAAAACAAAACTATATGTACTCTTGCCTGGAAATGGAACGCGCGCCATCTCAAAAAATGATGCTCTTATCGTACTTGTTGAACATGGAGATTTTGTTTGTTGCCATGGTTGCTGCATATTGCTGCAACCTATGGGCCAAAAGCCCTGCTACTCTGCTGTTTGGTCCCGAAAACATAGCTGATATGATATAGTGGTCCTGGATTCCAAAGAAAATGTGAGAAAGTGTGAGAGGTCGCAATCCTGAATGTGAAAAAGATAATCTTAGATAGTAGCGGGCATACCTTAATTAATACTACTGCAGTCGTGTTTGAAAAAGATACGTGTTTACCGTAAAAACCACATGTTTGACCCATCCTCTGGCCAGTGCTGGCTATATCCCCATTAAATCCCCCATTGAATCAGCATAGATTCCCATAAAATCCCATAAATATCCCATAAATATCCCATCAATATCCCATTAACTCCCATTAATATCCTCCAAATGTCCCAATTTCTCCCAGAAAAAAAAAAGGAAAAAGGATTCACCTGGTGCGCGGGACCTTAGGTCCCACGCCGTCCTTCATGGCTTTCTGTTTCACCTCGTCACCTTTGAAGTCCCAGTCTTCCCAGTCCTGGGTGGAGCTGGGTGTCATTCCTGATGTTTTTTTTCTGAACAAAAGTTCGTGGAAAAAGTGAGGATTTATAGAATTGGCATTTTTTGCGAACTTTTGAAGAAACATAACAAATCCTAGCTATAAGATCTATAGGCTAATATTCAGACTTTAGTTGGGATTTATAGAAGATTACCTTTTGGTAAATTAACATAGACCCTGCCAGATAGGGGTTGGAAGACTAGTTTCCACTATAAATTGGTCATTTTCAGGATCTATGTTAATTTCCCAGAGGGTATGTTCTATAAATCCCAACTTAAGAGTAGATTTGATGTGGGATTTACCCTGGCTGCCAGCATGTAGGGATGGTGGAACAATCATGAAAAAACATCACTGATGACTGGGGGATGGTGCAAATGGCAGCCGGGGTTTCCTACATTAATAATGATCATATCAATCACTATATCTATAATGATAATGATTGATAATTATCACTATAGTTTTAAAAAATTACCTTATCATCCACTATAAGCGAATATTCTCCACTTTTACATAGTGATGATGATATCATCCACTTTTTTTGTTAATAGTATGGTATACTTAAAATAGCTATTACCCACTGTTATCCACAGTAGATCAGCATATCATCAGCCTCCCATTGTTCCCCAAATCAAAAAAAACACCGTCGCGGCGATTGCGTCCTTCAAAGTGAACTTCTTCAGGTCGCGCTGCTCCTCCCAGTCGTTCCAACCCTTCTTCTGCACCGCGTCTGCGCAGAGCCTGTACGACGCAACGTGGAACCGGACAACGTGGAACATGAAAAATGAACCGTTTTCAAGAACACAGAGAGAGATATAATATATATATATATATTTGTTTATTTATGTATTTATCTATTTGTTTATTTGTTTATTTATTTATCTGTTTATTAGTTTATTATTTATTTATCTATTCAACTCTCTCTCTCTCTCTATATGTATATATATATATATATGTGTGCGTGTTTTGGAGGCTCCGGTGTGAGTTGTTCATAGTTGTTCGGAAGAATAGACGCCTCGGGTGGGTCTGTCCGTGGCTGTCGACCTGTTCTGAAGTCACCAGGAGTCACGAGAAAAATGTTGTGTCTGGGATGTTTGTTATCACAGCCCAGAAGATAGTGATCACCAAACTCTCACTTCTTTTTGAGTTACCGTTTTTGCTGGGGCTTTCCAAGGCCAAACAATTCCAAGACACAAGTAGTACAAGTAGTACAAGTAGTACAAGCAGTACAAGTAGTACAAGTAATGTGGGTAGAACAATAATAAACCATCCCCCAGTCATCACCATTCAAGTCCTGGTCCTTGCGACATCTGGCCCTCGATTCCCAGCCTCAGCACCCGTGCAGCTTTGCCGCTCCAGACAGGGCCCTTGAAATCCATCGGCAGCTCTTCCTGTCGGTCTGTCGCTGTGGTCAGAAATGTCTCTTTTTTGGCATGTCAATATGTCCATCATATCCTCCATTCTCCTTCCCCTTAAGCATGTCTAGATATTTAAAAAAAAACATGTCAAGTGATCAAGTGTGCTTATTCAAACGTAGGAAATCTAAGGAAATCCAAGGAAATGCCACCATTTGACTCCAGATTTCATGTAGCCAAGTGGGTAGGGGGTCAAAAGTGTGGCCAATGCATCTGCGATCCCCGCTGATACAAGTTTGACCCATAGCCAAGACCGCCTCGAAAAGTCTTGCCACGACCCTCCATTGGACCATGGCATGTGTGCACCACTTGACCAGTAAATGACATATCTTGATATCACTGGCCATTTCAGGAACCTAAATTGGAGGTACCTACCATATATAAGGCCTATGTAAGGGCTATGTAAGGGGATATACCCCCAAAATATGGTCTGATATGGTACAGTACCTCCATTTTAGGATCCTGGAATTCCCATTGATGATACAGCTACGTCATGAAAAAACCATGGAAGTTCAACAAAAATTGTCTTTAAAAAAAAGCAGTTCATCCATCTTGCTGGGCCAGAAGATATCTACAATGTGGGGCCCCCCAGTTGTAAGTTGGTTTGCAAACCCCATTAAGTATAGTTATAAGTACGATAAACCATAGTTATTGGAGTTATAAACCAACTTAGCTAACGAACTGGGGCACCACCTTTTTTTATGCGCCGCCTGAAAGTACTTCACGGTGCTTTTCAGGATCTCCTTCTCCTGCGGCCAGACCGCCGCAGATGGGTTGGTGACCTTCAAACTGGACAGCAGAGTAGCCCTTTTCCATAGCTAAACAGACAGAAAGCTATGGAAAATCCACCTACCAGTAATTTTTAGATCGTTTCCCAGGAAAAAAAAAATATGGATTTCCACGGCTATGAAAGGGTTTTCTGGAGGGTATCCAAAGGCAACTGATGGAATGGCAGTATTCAAAAAGCTGATTTCATCCACGCTTATCATTAAATGAGTTGAAAAAGCTACCAGATCATTGATCACTTGACCCAGGCTCGATTGATTGTTGCAGTGTTTCAGGGGCATAGGGAACCCGGGAACCCCACCATTGATGGCTGCATGGATTGTGCCTCTGCCCATTCCTTCAAGGTGCATCCATTCCTAGAGCGAAATTCGAGAGCTCAGTGGGAGGGCTGGTTTTTTTCTTTCAAGAAATCACCCAGAGCCCGGGGCACTTTCATAATGATCCTCTGGTAAACTAACATAGCTATGGAACATCATTTTTGATGGGTAAATCTCACTATAGATAGGTAAATCATAATTATCCTGGTTGGTGGTGACTTAACCAGCTTGAAAAATATGAGTTCGTCAATGGGAAGGATGACATCTATGAAATGGAAAATAAAATTCATGTCTGAAACCAGCAACCTGTATCTTTCATGGACTACCCTCTGGTAATTTAACATAACTATGGAAAATCACCATTTTTAATGGGAAAATCCACTATTTCTATGGCAATTTTCAATAGCTATGTTAGTCATTACCAGAGGGTATCCTGGAAAGTTTCCAGAAAATTCCCGGTCTTCGGAGTCTTCGGCCCAGGCTGATCGCATTGCCGCCACTGCAGGCCACTCTCGAAAGCCAGTGCCTTGTTATGGGACTCGACAAACTCAAGAAATCACAAGGACAGAAGTTCAATTTCTTAAAGTACCCGGTCTGGTAAACATACCAAAAAAACTATAGAAAATCACCATGCTATTAATGGGTAAATCAACTATTTCTATGGCCATGTTCTATGTTGCAAACTGTTAGTTTACCGGAGGATATTTAAGAAACATCAACCCATTTTCATGAATTTTATATTATAGTATATTAATATTAATAGATATCCTAGAAGCTAAGATACTTTATGGTTCACTCCCCAAAATCGTATGTGGCTTATAACCCCGCTTGTAAATGGACATTGCCCCCCTACTTTTAGATAACCATGGATCATCCCCAAAAAGAAACGAGAAATATCTTGGCATTTCAGAACATATAGAAACATCAACCATTGAAGTACTTAAATAACCATTAGATACCCGGCCTGGTAAACATACAAAAAAACTATGGAAAGATCCACCATGCTTTTGATGGGAAAATCCACTATTTCGACTGGGCCATTTTCAATAGCTATGTTAGTCATTACCAGAGGGTAAATTGGTTTATCATCCCCATAAAACTATAGATATATCACTAGGTTTATATATCTATAGGTTTATCCCCATAAAAACTATAGGTTTCAATGGAAAATCACCATTTTTCATGGGAAAATCCAGAGGGTAACCCCCAAAAAAAACGGGCTGCGTCTCTGGCGTCTTCTAAGCTCCCAGACCAACAGCTGGAGTTCCTGCAAAGGGCCGTCCTTCCAGCCGATCTCTGGCTTTGGCCTGATTTCTGTGGCTGCCTTCTTGTGGCGATCATGGAAAAACATGGATAGAAACATGGAAAAACATGGAAAAACATGGAAAAACATGGATAGAAATATGATGATAAATGGGATTATATGTTTATAATTATGTATATACATATTGAATGGCAGGAGAAAGTTGATGATGGTTGATGAATTCCTTTTTTTCTGATAGGAAAATTTCAGCTTGGTGAGTTGGGTTTCTCGATGTGTCCCGGATTATTTTTGTTGGGGTAAATTGATGGTATATCATATAAATATATATATATATATAAATATGATAATGGAATTCAACGGACATTTCAGAAAACTAAATTGGAGGTACCTACCATATATGTTTGGCCTATTTTTCAGGCCTATGTAAGGGAATATCCCTAGAAAATATGCACTTATATGGTACAGTACCTCCATTTTAGGATCATGAAATTCCCGTTGATGGAATGCAATGAAGGGTTTACCGAATAACTATGGCATAATACTAACTGGGCGACATGAAGGGTATGCTTGACCAATGACCAATGCTTGCTTCTTGGGAGTCTGGAAAATTGCTGGCTTTTCCACATGACCCTCTAGTAAACATTCACAGATTGCGACATAGAAAATGGCCCAGTCGAAATAGTGGATTTAGTGATTTTCCATAGCTATGTTAGTTTACCAGAGGGTATATAATTGCTGGCTTTACCACATTACATAAATCAACCAACAATGAAGGGACGCATCTTGAAATCTTCAGCAAAATCACCAACTGGATGAACCACAAGTCTCACACCTAAAGTATGCGCAGAGTTCTGCAGTGGAGAAATATTAGTGCACACCTAATAAACCTAAATCCCCATCATTTTTTCCAAAGACACACTGGAAAAACCATCGCACAAATCTTCCAAAAGTCACTCAACTGGATCACAATCGCTGACCGTCACCGCGAATCTTCAGCCAAAGACTTGATTTGTTTCCAAACCCCCCCAGATATTTAATAACCATAGTCACCATCAATGCCCCACGAAAAAAGATTGAAAAAACAATTATAAATTCACGTAAATCCATATATAGCCGTATTCATATTCATAACTTTGCTGGCCAAACCCCACATAAACCCACATCCATCCCCCATTTCATCCCCTGTAAATCGTCATAAATCCATATGACATTCACTTAAAATCACATCAAGATCCATTCAAATCCATATAACATCATCATAAAGCCCATAAACCGCCATAAAATATCATAGAATATGGATTTTATAGGGTTTCATCTTGATAAACCCCTATTAAAAAATGTGTAAAATCCCTATAAAAACCCTATAACACTCTATAACACCCTATAAAATCCCTATAAAAACCCTATCAAAATTCTATAAAAACCCACCATTTTTCACACAAAAAAAAAAAAAACGAAAAAACGAAAAAACGGGCCATCTCCTGGCCTCGGCAGCTCCAACTGCAGCGCCAGCTGCTGCAGCTGGTGTCTTTGACCCAGGCGTTGCACCCAGGGCTGCAGGTCCTGTCATGTTGAGTCGCGATTTTTTGTGGTTCAATGAGGTTTTATGCACTGAGGTTATATGGGGATGGGTCAAAACCCTGGTACCTAGTGAACCCCAAAATAGCTGGGAAATGGATGTTCATCCCATCAAAAATGGTATCTATAGGTATTGACCCATACCCATATAAGTGATATAGCTATAATTTGTTGTGAATTTATTATTATGAGGTTAACTTTCCTCTGAGGTTGACTGAAACAGAGGTTCTGCAGCTGTCACAATATACCCCTCCCCCAAATCAACATAGACCCTGCCATGAGTCAGGGTTTGGAAGACGATTTTAGACTTTGGCTATTTTCAGGGTCAAGGTATGAATTTGATGCAGGGTAACAAACAATCATTGGGGATACTATGAGTATCGCATATGGGGAATAATAGCGAAATATATTGAAATAGAGAACCCAGTATTTCACAACTAACCCATCATCATACATAAATCATATTCGAAGTTTTGGTGGTGAACAAGCCACCAAATAACTCCAAGTCTTAATGTGGAATAACTCCAAGTGGAAACAAGTGGGTATGGGTCAATTTTTCCGACCCATTCAGAAAACCACAGATGTCTGTCTATTGCTAGTATGAACAACAATGATGATGATGATGATGATCATCATCATCATCATCGTCATCCTCCTCATCCTCATCCTCATCCATATCCATATCCATATCCATTAATATCCATTAATAAATCACTACCATCATCATTGTGACAGTGGACGAACGTCGGCAGTCACCCCAAGGCTTGATCCTCATCGCTCTCGAAGCAGGAGAGGGGCCTGGAAACAATTTTTATCGCCGCGTCGCCAGAAAATGAACGGCTTGCACCCTAAAAATGGATGGTTTATACGGTTTATATGTGGGTTATATAAGCCAAAAATGGCTGATGTCACTCAAAAATGAATGATATGGGAACAAACAATGGCTGATTGAACTCAGAAATGAATGATATGTGAACAAACAATGGCTGATTGAACTCAAAAATGAATGATATGTGAACAAACAATGGCTGATTGAAGTCAAAAATGCATGATATTTTCATATTTTAGCAAACAATGGATAGCTCTTGTTGAACCAAAAATGGACGGCTTTCACCCGCAAATTGGATGGTTTAAGCAAATAACATCAAATAAACTGATAGGAAAAAACAAATACAGCTCGGAAATTGCACCTGGAACCCACAACGTCCCACAACTGGCCACGTCCAATATGAAAAGAATTTCCTTCCAAACTCAACATTTTTATGTTCCATGTTCTTTCACGCCTGTAGAAAGGGTGGGAACCTAGTGTGACAAACCATCTCCTCACTAGTAATCTTCAACCTACCATCGAAAAAAAGAATGGCTAGTCACAACACCAAGGGTCCATGGCCATTTCAGGAACCCATTAATTGGAGGTACCTACCATCTATTTTTGGCCTATTTTTCAGGCCTAAATTTCAGGGAATATCCCCACAAAATGTGGCCAAAGATATGGTACTAACGTACCTCCAATCTGTTGGATCCTGGAGATCTCCCAACACCAAAGGCTTGGTCAAGATTGAGATGACTGGGAGCTCAGGGCAAGTCTCTGGTAATTTACGATGGCTATTGAAAATAGCTCATATATAATAGATGATAAGAATAATGATTTGAAATCTACCTATGAAAAATTGTGATTTTCCAGTTTGCAAACTATGAAAATTGTGAAATTACCAGAGGGTAAATCCCATTCTATCCTATCATCTTCCTAGTACAATCCCCATTATACTCCTGTTATGTCCCTAGAATGATGCTATATTCCATTAAAATCATTAAATCCCATGAGTCATTCTCTCCTGAGATCCCATCCCATTGGTGAGGCCAATTGGCCCAGTGGGCCCGGTGGGCCCAGCCTCCATTGGTATCCAAAGTTTCCCTTACTCTGGTCCACTTCACCCCTGGGTCAGCCGAGGCCGGGAGGGAAATGCATGGAAATCCTCCACGATCTTCAAGTGTAGGGGGAAAATCATCGGAAAATCATGGAAAATCCACATCATAAATTATGCTCAACAGGAAAATAGAGGGGAAAACATAGGAGACCCACATGCTGACGACATTCAATCGGGACAGTACATTAGATGCCAACCAGGCTAGAGATATTTCACCGATCATTGGGTAGATCGCTTTTTTGGGGGGAACGGAAACCCGTGGATTCCCTGGATTTTTGTATACAGGAACCTCAAAAAATGATTGAACATGTTCAAATTACCACTATTCTGGGTGTTCCATATTAATCATATTAGGTGGATGAGATGAATTTTATCCATTGAGATTACTGAGATTATATCTTCAGCAGTAGCTGACACCCAACTCTTGTTCGTTAAATCTCAACGTTGGTTTGTTGGTTTAACCAACCAACGTTGCTTCCGTTGCTTGGTTCAAATCCTTCGAATCCCACGGTGAAAATATCAAAATATCTAATTACTCTATGGGCCGCGGTCAATATGTGGTATAGAGCTCCAAGTCATCAATTTTTGAAGTGTATTATCGTTTTCCAAGCCCCAGCTCAATTTCCAAAAAATAACGATGTCTCGAATACTACTCTCCATTCACCGAAATTTCGGCTGTAGCTCATATCCCTACAATGTGGGGCCCCCCAAGATAGCTAAGTTGGTTTATAAACCATTGTACTCCCCATTAACTAGTTCGTTATATCATGTGATATCTACCATAAACCATAGAATTCAGCCACTTATAAACCAACTCAGCTATCTATCTTGGGGGATATCCAATTGATAGTTTCAACTTATACCCATCCATTCCCTGTTTTCTCCGCCGACAAGTCGACAAGTTCTCCGTTGATTTCGGGTTACATCTCCCGTTGCGGATCCCATGTTGGATGCCAGCTTTTTTCGGAGCTGTGTCCGGTGGAATCCCCAATCCCCGTTGGAAATGGATAGCAGATACCCTCTGGTAAATTAACATAGACCCTGAAAATCACCAATTTGTAATGGAAACTAGTCTTCCAACCCCTATCTGCCAGGGTCTATGTTAATTTACCAGAGGGTAACTATAGTTGGGGATTGGTAGTTAACTAATGTTAACTATAGTTTGATAGTTGCTTAAATCGCCAAAAAAAAACATGGTTTGATAGTTAAACCTCAACTGTTGTTGGTTGACTCCACCATTGTTGATAGTTAGTTTGCCAAAAATAGCCTGGTCATAGATGATATCCATTTACATGTCGCTATTGTTGGTTCTATTCCCATTATATATCACCATTTTCATGTTCCATTAAATCACCTCACCCATTGTTTATCCCACTAAAACCTCCATGAAATCCCCCAACAACCTATAAAAAATCCCCATAAATCACCAGAAGGAGCAGCCCCTTCCTACTGAATCCAGCAGGAACATCTCCAGCAAGGCACCCTCTGGGCTCTTGCGGTTGCCATTTGTCGCCCATGAAGATCTCACCATCGCGCAGTGGATCGATCCTGGTTTGAGCTGCGAGAACTTGATGATCTTTGCGATCCTTTTACCTATGGATTTATATATTGCATGCGCACTATAAACAATAGTAATATATATATATATATGCATATACATATATATATACATATGTATAATACACATCATATATACATATAGTTACATATTTATGTGTGCATGTGTGTATGTATTTCCCTTAATGGCCAAACATGATAATGATGGGACATGCTTTTCAAATGGGACCGGAATATCAAGCCACCAAGCCACCAAGCCAGTCCAAATAAATGGCCAACTGATTCCCCACAAAAAAGACGCGCTTCTTCAGTACCCCAACTTGTGAAATACGAAGAAAGAGCCCCCAACCATTGTCCAAAAGCAGTAGCCACAGACATTCAATGGATTGGTTTAAGGGAAAATCTACAGGAAACCATAGATTTTCCCATGAAATATGGGGTTTTCCTGTAAATTTTCCCTTAAACCAATCCATTGAGACATGGAACCATATGAAACCTATGCCTATGCAGAATCTGGATCGATGGCTCCAAGCGGAGCGTCCATAGATAGCGCCCGGCTTTTGATGTTGCTTTCTAAACATCCTCCGGATGCGATTTTTGCCATAGAAGAGGACCCACCCCAAAAAAAAAATAGAATAGCAGGATCCTCTTGGAAAAGTAGACATGTCGCTTTTCGAACTTTTGTGTGGCTAATGGATTTCAGCCAAAAAACACCCTATAGCCCCCAGAGCCGCTCCATTTCTGCGTTGAGTGAGCTCCAGCTAGGGATGGTGAACTATTTTGCTGGGATCCCTCCACAGGCACAAACTAGAGGGTGAAGCCACTCTTCCCACTGGAAGAAACTTCCAAAGAGAAATAGAACCAGCACTGAACCGAAGTTTCGTTCGGTGTACGAAAAATTTCGGGGAGAGTGGATTGAGTGGATTAACAGAAATAGCCTCTGGTAATGACTAACCGTTTGAAACATAGAAAATTGCCCATAGAAATAGTTGATTTACCCATTAAAGATCGTGATGTTCCCATTAAAACTGGTGATTTTCCCAGTGAAAATGGTGATTTTCCAGTTCGCAAAGTGTCAACGTTGACCCTTTGCTGCGGGGATGGGATCTCACCAATCGTCTGGTGGAATTCCTCCAGCGGTGTCCATCAATTATTATAACATGTGGTCCATCCAAATATGTCACAAAAATATATGTAATATATATATATATATATGTATGTATATATATATGTATATGTATATGTATGTATGTATATATATATATATGGGTAAATTATATATAATATTTCACTAACCTGAATTAATTAAGGCCATTTGGGGATGATTTCCCTAACATAAACCATGATTCCAGTGAGGGAGAACAGTGAGGTCGTTATAATTTACGCAGATCCTTGCCATGGATTCTCAAAGTTTCAATGAGAAATGATTTAAGATTCTGCGGGAAACTATGGTGTTTCCCGGCCCCCCCCCCACACAGACAAAAAAAAACAAAAAACGATGGAGGTGTCCGGTGAAGTTTCCATTAATCCAATCCAATGATCTTCAACCCATCATTCCCATCATTGGTAACATCCACCATTTTTGCTGGTTTTCACCAGCATTTTTGATGTTCACAATGTTCACCCATTTCTGATGGTGAATCATGGTTTTTTTCCACCAAATTTTTTGATGGCGATTCGGCTGATGTTTGATCTACCCTCTGGTAAACCAACAAAGTTTGCGAACTGGAACATCGCCATTTTTCAGTGCGGTAAATCAACGAACGAAATGGGTCATGGCTTCAAGTTCGCAAACTGCGAAATTATCAGGGGGTAATTCCCATATCATCCCATTATTCACCATTGTTAACCCATTGTTAAACCATTAAATCACCATTAAATCACCATTTATAGTGCTTAAATCACCATTTTCCTATGGTTTTATAGTAGAATCACCATTAAATCACCATGAAAAATCACCATAGATGGTGAAATCCTACGGTTTAGCAACCTTCCAAATGACGAAAACCCTCAGCTCTGGCTTCACCCACCACTGCACATGAGATCTTCACGCGTCACCGAAGCCGCCGTGTGGAGAGGCCGGTGTCGAAAAAAAGCTCAATCCACTATGGATGTTGATCCATTTGAATCATTAAATTCGATTAGAATTCGAACAGACTATATAGAATGATTATAGTTATATAGAATGATTATATAGTTATAACTTATAACTTATTTTTTAATGATTCAATTCGATTAGACTGGTCAGATAGATTGATCAATTGGTTATCAAAATATGACTAGTTAGAGTTGATCACTCTATTGGTTATTCCACCAATAGTTATAGTTGATCATGAAATTAATATGGTTATTTGAGGAACACCTATGCTGATTATATGCTGATTATATGCTGATTCATTGCTTAATTATTGATCATTCATCACTAGTCATTATCCATCAGGGCGGCTGTCCGCCTGTGGCTGAAAACCATTAGATTAGTGGACGATTTTTCAGCATCATAGCAACCCCCAAGATAGAAATTACTGATAAATTGAGGCTGTTCGATCTTTTTTGGGGGTTACTGTACGTCTATTCCAATTCATATCTAAAATCTAAAAAATGATGTAAATCATCCTTACCCACCAAACCGCTTTTCCAGTGGACCCTTTGTTCCTGTTTCTTCCCTCACCGACGAAATCGATCCGCACGGGCAGCGCTGCTTTGAGTGAGACTGCAGAAAGCTGTCCGCCATGGCAATGGGAAAGGAAAATGCCAATTCTGGGGACAGAATTGACCAATATCACAGGGCACCAAGGGGTGCCAAAATGGGGGTTATCACAATCATCTCCTTTTTGTAAACATAAATGGACATAAATAGAACATAAATAGAACATAAATAGGACATAAATAGGACATAAATAGGACATAAATGCCCTCCGGTACTCTGGGATTTCAACCTCGCTATGGTTTTTTGATGGCCCATTCAATATCTATGCATGGCCCAAAATCAACCCGTTTCCAAACAGTGGGTGTTCATCTGAACTCAACAGTCAGATGTTTGGCAGATTAGTTTGGGGACTTGGTTGGCTTCTGAATGCCTGTCCATTTCAAGGCGACGAACTAAAAATTTGATACCCCCTGGTAAACGCTTACATAACTATGGAAAATCACCATGCTATTAATGGGTAAATCCACTACTTCTATGGCAATTTTCAATAGCTATGTTAGTTTACCAGAGGGTAGATCTATTTTTGAAAAAACTGGGGTATTGGGCGTGGAACTATGTAAAGACGTTGTAAAGAATCACTGCGCTGAGGGTGGAGTAAAGCACTGGAATAAGCTCATTTTACTCAGAATTCCATCGAACATGGTTCAGAATGCAGAATGATCATGGGTGAGCCCAGTGGCTGGTTTCCATATATCCTAGAAATGTGAAAGTCAATCGGGACAATCATTCCATTTTAAGGATGGAAAACAAGAAATGTGGAAAGCCACCTGCCATTCATATCCCATTGATATCCTATCAACACAGATCTGGGGCTACAACATTGCACAAGGTATACTGTACAACAGTAGGCATATGCAATGACCACCCTAGAAAAAGACAGAAAAGCAACTTACCACTACTTTCGCATGATTCTACTCGCTTCTATCTTTGTCGGGGGGTTGTTATATGTCACATTCACATACAGGATGAGGCCCCCCCAGTTATAAGTTGGTTTACAAACCCCATTAACTATAGTTATATCAGTTATATCTACCATAAACCATCCATATATCTACCATAAACCATCCATATATCTACCATAAACCATCCATAAACCATCCATAAACCATCCATAAACCATCCATAAACCATACTTAAGCCACTTCTATCTCAACTGAACGCTATCGACTGGGGGCCCCATCCTATATCTCTGATATTCTCTGATTTCCTTTCCGCTCCCTCCGGAAGCTTCCGAATCTGATCGCCCCGCCGCTTCCAGGCAAGCTGGGTGTGTCTGAATTTTGGGCACCCAATTTCTCCACACGTCCTAGAACCGGAACACATGTGTATATATATATATATAATACACACATATATATATATGTATATTATCTATCCATAGGTACATATATATACATATATACATATATAATACACATATTTTTTGTCATGCTGCATGTGGGAGCGAAGGTTCGCTGCGGCAGGTTATGCGCTTCTGAAGTACTCCTGGAATCAATAATACACACATATATACATATCTCTCTCTCTCTCTCCATAAATCCAACCAAGCATGGGCCTTTTGCCACCACTTTTTGTCACCAAAAATGATACAAATCCGTGCCCAAAAGATGTATCTTGATGTTGTTTCGGTTGTTTCGGTTGTTTCGTTTCTCCAAATTGAGTGCCCAAGGCCAGTGGAAAACATGTCTCACACCCATCAGATCCGTCCTGCCTGGTTGAAAAAACCATCCGTTTTGGGTGAAAATCTGAGATGTAAAAGAAACCTTTTAAGTGATACAAACATAGGGAGAACTGTGATGTTTTTTAATGAAACTCTTGGGAAACCATCTTGATCATCTCCTATGTTTTTTCCCTTAGTGGTTCACATGTCCACAGTTTCTCCTCAAGAATGTGTGATGACTCCCGGTGATACGTTACATGTCTTGTGGCCCCACTTCCATCCGGAGAAAATATTTGGTCTAACCTTGATGTCATACAGCCAGGCCCATACGAAGTGCCTGGCTTTCTTGGGATTCCGGCTGAAAACCAAGGGATATTTTGGGATCTCCCGTGGCAAACGAGATCCCAACCTCTTTCGGAGTCCCATCAAAAAAAAAACGGGCAACTTGCGGCTTGGAATTAATTTATCCATGTCTATCCGTGACCGAGTCTAAGTCGAGCCAAGCCCAGAATGGATCTAACCCTCCAAAACTTGGGATAAACGAACAAGATGAAAAGATGCTGCCTGAGCGTCAAATTTTGCTTGAAAGAAGCGGTTTTAACCGCTTTTCCCTTGTTGTTCAAGTCATTTACCTCGTTCTACCCTCTGGTTATGACTAACATAGCCATGGAAAATCACCATTTTTAATAGGTAAACCATAGGTAAACCATCTATAAATGGGCCATTTTCCATGGCTATGTTCAGAGGGTATCCAAAAAGGGGGTGGCCAGTGAAAATCATCCCGATTGATGCCGTGCATCAGCCTCCCACAAGAATCCAGCGGCCGGCCATCTTTGATTAGCCAAATAAATATGTCCCATTCGATTCTTATCCCATGGACATCCCATATCCCATAAAGTTCCCATAAAATGTCCCATTGAAATGCATAATATATAATATGTATATATATATGTGTGTGTGTATCATTATATAAATATAAATATATATATATGTCTTCATAATTATTATATATATATATCCCATTATCCCATAGATATTCCATGGATCTTCTCATGAAAAATGTCACCAAATATTGTTGCAAACATCAGCGAAACTCAGAAACTCACCCAAGGCGCATTGGGCACGTTGGGGCCACGCAGATTTAAGCCCGGCCGCAGCGGTGTGCGCGTGGTCCAAAAGAGCTCCTCGGCGAAGCTTCGCCAGGGCCACGGGGCCAGGATCCCCTTTTTTTGGACATGGCAAAAATGGAAGATCAGTGGGATATGAATATGGGAATGTTGGGAAAATGTTGGGAAAATGTTGGGAAAATGTTGGGAAAATGTTGGGAAAATGTTGGGAAAATGGGGATGCGAAAGGGATTTCAATGGGATATCTTTGGGATATTCATGAGATTTTAAGGGGATGTTGATGGGAAGTGAATGGGATTTAATGGAATATTGATGGCATATTCATGGGACATTCATGGGAAATTAGATGTCAATGGGATTTGGGATGTGAACAGGATTTAACCATCTGGTAATTTAAGATACCCTCTGGTGAACTAACATAGCGAACTGGAAAATCACCATTCTTAATGGGAAAATCCACTATTTCTATAGCCATTTTCCATTGCTTTTTGTATGTTCACCAGAGGGTAGTTCAATGAGTTACCTATAGACAAGGGTCATCTTCCATAGCTATCTGAAAAATTACCAGCCCGTCACCCGCGATGGAGAGATGATGGCGAAATTTATGTCACGATGTGCCACGATGTCGTGAAGTTTCTACGTGTTTCATCTTTTGGCGATGAGAACAGTACAACTAGTGGACGGATTGATCAGTTGTCGATGTTGGCCTGGAATCTTCCCCTCAGATCCATGTGCAAAAATCAGTGTTTGGCCACTGGAATGATGCCATGGATTCCCATAAAAATCCGCAGAAAGATGCAATAAAGCTTCCAAAATCACCATAAAATCACCATAAAATCACCATAAAACTCCCATGAATTAGCCATAAATATCACCTCCCATCAGGTCGTTCCAACCCGCACCTTGGTCTCTTCATCCTTGGCCAACGCCAGGGCGGTCTCGCCGGTGCTCATCCGCAGGCACTCAGCGCGAGGCAGGGCGTGTGGAGAAATTCCAGGGGAATTATGAGATTTTCATGGTAAAATTAGAATGGTTTGGTGATTCATGGTGATGTTATTGGATTTTATGGGAGTTCAATGGTGGTTCATGAGGATTTCATGGGAGTTAATGAGAATTTAAATGGGAATTGATGTTGATTTATAAGATTATTCATGGAAATTATGTGGATATACTGAGGATTATACATGCAAACTATACTCTCTCTCTCTCTGTCTTGGGGATTGCTATTTTTGGGATGTTTGTTTGTTTTCTTTTGCTTTTTTTGGGGGGGTACAAATTTCTCAACATATTCCTATAACCCCCAGTGTTATTGGTCAAACCTGTAATTTTGCGGAGAAATCCCCAATGTCCTCGTCATTCCTAGCTGCATCCGCAGGCCTCGATCACTATATCCAAGGTTGATTCCCATTCCGCTGGGCTGCCGGTGATCTCGAAATATGTTGGATCAATTTCACTTCAACTCCATCCCACCCCCAAAAAAAACAGATAGAAAGCACCAACTATCACTATTTTGCGAAGGTTTTTGTAACATCACATCTATCCTGTTGGGGGGTTGCTATACGCCCTTCACCAAGGGTTTACCTTCCCAAATTGGCTCCCAAACGTGATCAGCGCCCGCTTCAAGCAGAAGCTTTACGGCCTTCATGTGACCTGGATTCTGGAACGCATGGATCATTTTCATCGGGAAGAAAGGGAAAACCAGGAATTTCTATTAGTACCCTCTGGTTATGACTAACATGGCCATGGTATAGATGGCCCATTTATAGATGGTTTACCTGGGTTTACCTATTAGAAATGGGGATTTTCGATGGCTATGTTAGTCATAACCAGATGGTACTTGTCTTTGTTGGGAATTACGGGAAAACCCACTTATTTCTACAATTTTCTACATGATGTTTTACAGGGAAACCCACAGAAATCCACAAAATTCTGCTAGTAATCTCGCGAAAAGATGAAAAATGTACAGTACCATTTGTTTTAGGCGGACGTGGATTTCACTGGTGTATATGTGTATGTATATATATATATAAGTTCCTTCTTTCTGGGCGTGCTATGATAATCTATAATCAATTGGGTATATCAACACAGTATCCCACAGAATATGTCTGGATATATCATCATAGTTCACCAACCTGGGATAAAACCAGCTATGGGGATGATTCCCAGAATCCAATTCCCATCATTCCAATGACGTCGTGACGTGAGGTTGCTGTTTTTCATCCATCCTCAACCCAGATTAAACGGGCAGAAAAAAGTGAACAATCATCCCATGCGTGACTGGTTCATAAGTGACTGGTTATGTTCCCATATTCAAAAAATGATAGTTGGTGAAACCCCCATTAGTACTCCCTCATTCTAGTTGGAATACATCCATTGATTGATCTTTATATACGATACCATCATCCAGGAATCCATACATCCATACATCCATACATACATACACACACATATGTGTATATATATATAGTAAGATATACATATATGAGGTGTGGATATACATATATGAGGTATGGATATATATATATATGCACATACCCACATAAATCATCTCTATGCACATACCCATCTCTAATCTCTGCCTTCTTGAGCCGCGACCAGCAGTGGTGTGGCACCATCCGAGGTGGCCTTGGTTTTTCAGATGGGACACCGGCGGGCAAAAATGGTGGTTTCATGGTGATTTAATGGTAATTCTACTATAAAACCATAGGAAAATGGTGGTTTAATGGTGTTTAATGATGTTTAATGATGTTCAATGGGGATTCAAAGGGGGCTCAAATAGTGGATTTCTTATGGTGATGACTTATATGACTTGGGATTCTTTTCGTGGTTTCTAAATGGATTAATTGATGAAGAGGATTCGTAATGGTTGTTAATGAGATTTCTTTGTCAGGGCTCTTTTTTGAGGGGTATTCATGAGCGTGTTCATGGATCATTCATGGATCATTCATGGATTGGATTAGGGGAAAGTTATGACATGTTCCTATAATTTTGGGGATAGCTGCTGTGGCCAAAGGTATTTCATAAGGGAAAAGGAACACCTGGTTCTTAAGCACTCTATCCACAATGGGCTCCTGCAAAGTTACCAGCAATTCTGGGACAAAAGTTTGGTTGCTGGGCCACCCCTCTGAAATCTCAAACCGCCACCGCGGCTGGGTCAAATGCTGGTGATTACGGAATGAAATTCCCGTGAATTTCCCATGTCTCATTAAATTCCATATAGTTCCTCTTAAAGTCCCATTACTATCTCCATAAATTCCCATAAATGACCTATAATTTTCCCATTTAAAGGGCCATTCAAAAGGGCGATTTTTCCATGACGCGCCGAAGCCCGCCTTGTTCACATCTGCGCTACCTCTCAACAAGACCTTCACGACCTCGTCCTGCAGTTCGGCGCGGCGCGGTTTTTGGGGAAGTCTCAGTTGAAAACCATGGGGAAAACATGGGAAAACGGAAAAAAACATGGGAATTGTCCGGTTTAAAAACCCATGGGAAAGCCATAGGAAATTCCATTCAAAGCATGGGAAAACAATGGCTTAGAGTGCCCATGTCTTCCATCTACTTACGGTGAAAACTGAAAATACAGTCATCAGTACCATCTGGTTATTTAACATAGCCATGGAAAATCCCTTATAAATAGGGTTTTTAATGGGAAAATCATCTATAAATGGGCCATTTTCCATGGCTATGTTGAATAACCAGAGGGCAATTAGATGTTTCAACCTCCAAAACTTGTGATAGCACTGATGTTCAAATGATGTCCCCGGCTGAAACTGGTAAAATCATGACAAATCTGGCTTTGCTGCTTAGAAAAACCCATGTTTGGTCGGGGTTCATTCATGTAAAGTCCCAAAAAATGAACAGTTTCCACATCTACATGCCCAATGAAACTCCCCTTGGGAATTCTCCTGGTTTTGGTTGGTGCTTAGACCAACCTGGATCCCCCGTGAAATCGAACCCTTGACATCCACAAAATAAAAAAACACATTGAAAAGGCAAGAAAATTCACTCAAAATCCATGAAAATCCGCCCGTTTCTTCCCACCAGCGGTCTCCACCTGGTTCCGCAAGGACGCCACAAACAATGGCGTCTCGTTCGCCGGGGTGGCGCCATTGAGGTCGGCACCTCGGGAAATTTAATGGGATTAGACCATCTAAATGGGGATATGAATGGGAATTTTGAAAGAGATTTCATGGGATTTTTCGGATTTTTCGTTGGAAACTATGGTGATTCATGGTGATTTCAATGGCATGGGAAGTTTGATGGGTTTAATGCTCATTTAATCAGATTCTAGGGATTTTTTTGCGTGAATGTGTCAATGAAGTTGTATTTTTGCCAAGGCTTCCAACACTTTGCCGTGGGATTTAGTACTCAGATGACCTTTGGTAATACCCTCTGGTAATTATTTCGTGCCCTCCAATTGATTATATAACAGTAGTTAATACATGTTAATACTAGTTAGTAGTTTATTGGAGGGTCTATTTACCCTGTGCCAGTTAATTCTTACTGATGAATACCCTCTGGTACGTATACTTGCACATGGCCATGGAAACTGGCACATTTAGTCCGGTTTTACCTAGTAAACATGGTGATTTTCCATATAGCTATGTTTTAATACCAAAGGGCAGCAGAATTTGTCAATCGTTTGATGACTTTGGGTCCAGCCAATTGTTTGCCAATCAATAAGGCTACATTGGCTAAGGATAATAGGGAGAAGTTCAGCGACAAACATGGGCATCTTTACAGATTGAGCAAATTGTGCAAAGTGTGGGGAGGTTCACCAATGGGGAGGTTAACAACAATTTCGCAAGACGACAGGACTAACCAATGAAGAATGGGGAGACTGACGAAATGTAACCGCTACCACTTCAGATGTTAACATGATGATATTGATCAACCGACTTAAAAACCAGATTTGCCTAAGTACGATGTGAACCAACTCACAAATTGGACAAAAAAAAAGGTAGAGATTCAGCAAGATCCTGCTGCGGGCCCGAAAATTGCAACAGCATGACATAGAAATGACATAGAACGACTCCAGAGATGGCTTTGGAACCAGGGTTTCCTATTGGAAATGATGGCTTTGCTGATCTTTACCCAACTCACCTTTTGCGAAACATCATCTCGCCATGATTCCACGTGAAACATCCAACGTTCACTGGAAGATAACCCCCGAGTCGAGCTAAGGATTCTTCAGTAAACATCGGCTCCAGAGCTCGACTTGGACATGTCTGTGCAAAGTATTACTGCTACTGCTGCTACTACTACTGCTACTGTACCATATTTATCCATATTTCATACTACTATATAGACTATACATGACTATACCATATTTCATCCTATGTCCAAAACCTGAAACAGCCATTTTATGATTGGGATGATACTTCTCTCCTAAGACCATGATCTGCACCGCGGCACCAAAAAAGATCCGGAAAGTGGTCCAAACACTGGAAGTCAAACAAGCCAACGAATGACGGAATAAAAAACATAACAACTTGCCAAAACAACTTTCCTGGTGATCCAGCCAGAAACTGTGATCTGGAAAAACGTGACAGCATCCTTTCCTATGCGGTAGATTCACCATCCAGCCAGGACACCCCCCTCTACAAGCACATTCACAATCGCCACCTGGAGATCGACGACCAACCGGTGGATTTTGGGGAAGTTACTTCTGAAAGCTGGCAATTGGCAATCTTGGGTGTACTATTTTGGGGATTTACTATGTCTAGAAGTCTAGCAGAAGTATGTCTAGAAGTAATTTTCCATGGTTTTCCACTTGTCCATTTTACCTGCTGAGAATTTAAGGACCTTCTACGTTTGATCCCTTGATCTCTGGATGCTAGCGGCCTTATATCTTAGTCTATCCCAAATCACCAGCTACGGATGCGGAATGAGACCCAAAATTGGCGACTCCAGAAAACCATTGCTGGTTGGTAGTGTCAACCCCTCTGAAAAATATAAGTCAGTTGGGATTATTATTCCCAACATATGGCGTCATAAAATTCCATGGTTCCAAACCACTAACCAGATTGCCATCCCTTTTGGGAAAAGGGTCTGTCGAGGTGGTCTGTGGCGGCGTCCGCTGAAAAATACGAGTCCTGTAGGTTCATGATCCCCCGTTCCAAGATCATATGTGAAGCAACAAAGCGGTGCTACCACTACAACTCCTGATAATTCTGGTTGAGAACCCTGGTTCAACTGGATGGCCATTCCATCTGTCACCAAGGCACATAACCCTTGAGGGAAGCCACGTAGAGAGCCGTGGCACCATTGTAGCGTGCCTCCTTATCCTCGGTGTGGGGTTTTTGTCGCTGGGAAAATCATCGAACTTCTGGCAGAATTTCCAACCATGTTTGATTGAGGCTAGGAAATGCACCATCTAGTTCTCATTATCTCAGCTGATTTTGTCTCTCCCGGATTGGCCAGCTGGCAACGGATGGAGGTGAGTTGCATCTACCAGTGGTGCCAGGATTTTCGTCCCAAATGGCGAAAACCTGCTCAATAATTTCCATCGATTCCATGTCCCATTTCTGTACCCATACCCGGCCTGGTCAACAAACTTTCAGAGTTTGCAACATTGAAGCCATGGCCATAGAAAGTTCAGAAAGTTCGTGGATTTACCCATGAAAAATGGGGGATCTTCCCATAGCTTTTTGTATGTTTACCAGAGGGTAATAGTTGGAGGTTTACCTCCAGTACTGATATATACATCATCAAACGTAATGGGCCCATGGAATTTGAATGGGGTATAGAACCATAGTTAGTTTACGGAGGGTTTACACAGCTATTTATGTTCTGCACTTCTATAATATCCCATACTACTACCATTACTTTATATTCTACGGTGTGGCATAATAGCTTATATAGTTGGAAACAACACCCTTTTACATATAAAATATTGTTGTAACATTCCATGTCTCATATGTACTTTTGTGTCCTTTTAGTAATAACTGTAGTGATCATTTACCATCATCTACCATTATGGTTCAATATTACTATATATTGCTACTATATAGTTATAACCACATACTTATGTAACAATGGTAATGTGTGTCCCGAGACCGATATTATTGTCCCAGGATTACCTACGTACTATAGTTATAATAATAGTTGAGAAGAAAAAGTACTTATGTACTTTTATAGGGTTCTTGAAAAGTACTTATTCTCCCACTAGTAAGTTGCAATAGATCCAAGATGATAGCTATCTATAGTTATTAACTATAGGTATATCATGATATATCTAAGGTATATATCAATCTATTACATACATAAATCCCTATATACATACATATATATATACATATATCCCTATAGTTTCTTTGTCCCAGCATCCCCACGTCGCCCCTCCACCAAGAGCTTCACCACCTCCACATGGCCCGCCTGCGGGGGGGGTCGTCCTACTGTCGTCTTACCAGGGAGCTTTGGAAACTGAAAAAGTCTTGGGAAAATCTGGAAAAATCATGATATTAGTAATTTTCAAGATTAGAAACTAGGAAATCTTTACTAATATTAGAAACCACTAATATTACCTTTGGAAACTGGGAAAATTTGTGAATTGACCTTCCTTTAGTAATATTAGATGTTGGAAAAATTATACTGTTTGATCATTTATATAAGATGTTTAATAGACTTCGGCAATAACTGTGGCAAATTGTACTTTTTTAGGGAATTGAACATGCTTAGTAATTACCGATGTTGGTAATGGGGTGGTAATTTAACATGCTTAGTCCTGCTAATGATGTTGGTAAAAAAGAAAAAAACCTGGAAAAAAATGATGTTTTTTGAGAATTGGACCTTCTTTAGTGATAATAGATGTTGGTAATATGGCTCTTCAAACACTCAAAATAGTAATAACGATAATAATAGCATTATATAGCATTAGTATACAATAATAATGATGACAATAAGTATTATATAAGTACAGTACATCATCAAACTAAACTGGGTCATTGTCCGTAGCTATGTTCAATTACCAGAGGATGAAGATTGGACTTGGGAATTCATTCAAGTGATGCAGGGATCCAAGTGATTGGGACTTGTGACTTGGCAGGACTTGAATCAAGAGAACGAATTAGGAACAAAGATTTAGTTTTTTAAAACAAGATGCAGCCCACGAACCCGAATGCTCACACCTATGTTAATGGTACAGATGTCAAAACACATGGATATGCAGTCACGCACAACACTTTTCTGCAATAGTTTGTTTGAACAGTCTTGTACATATTTCCCCTGTTACCAGTCTGCAGTGTGGAGTGTAAAGTGTAGAGTGTGGAGTGAGGGGTGTGGAGTTTGTAAATTGTAGAGTGTGGAGTGCAGAGTGTAAAGTGTAGAAGGTGGAGTGTGGAGTGTAAAAGGTAGAGTGTCGAGTGTGGAGTGAGGGGTGTCGAGTGGGGAGTGTGGAGTGTAAAGTGTAGAGTGTGGAGTGTGGAGTGTAAAGTGTGGACTGTAGAGTGTGCAGTGTGTAGAGTGTGGAGTGTGGAGTGTGGAGTGTGGAGTGTAAAGTGTAAAGTGTAAAGTGTAAAGTGTGGAGTGTAAAGTGTGGAGTGTGGAGTGTAAAGTGTAGAGTGTGGAGTGTGGAGTGTGGAATGGAAAGTGTAGAGTGTGGAGTGCGCAATGTAAAGTGAGGAGTGTGGAGTGTAAAGTGTGGAGTGCAAAGTGTAGAGTGTGCAGTGTGGAGTGTGGACTGGGAAGTGGAAAGTGTAGAGTGTGGAGTGTAGAGTCCCGAGTGTAAAATGTAAAGTGTGGAGTGGAGAGTGTAGAGTGTAAAGTGTAGAGTGTGGAGTGTAAAGTGTAGAGTGTGCAGTGCGGAGTAAAGTGAGGAGTGTAAAGTGTGGAGCGTGGAGTGTAAAGTGTGGAAAGTGGAGTGTGAAGTGTGGAGTGTGGAGTGCCGAGCGTGGAGTGGAAAGTGTAAAGTGTGGAGTGTGGAGTGTAAAGTGAGGAGTGTGGAGTGTAGAGTGTGGAGTGTGGAGTGTGGAGTGTAAAGTGTGGAGTGTGGAGTGCAAAGTGTGGAGTGTGGAGTGTAAAGTGTGGAGTGTGGAGTGTGGAGTGGAAAGTGTAGAGTGTCAAAGGTGGAGTGTGGATTGTAAAGTGAGGAGTGTGGAGTGTAAAGTGTGAAGTGAGGAGTGGAAAGTGTAAAGTGTGGAGTGTAAAGTGTGGAGTGTGGAGTGTGGAGTGGAAAGTGTAAAGTGTGGAGTGTAAAGTGTGGAGTGTGGAGTGTGGAGTGGAAAGTGTAGAGTGTGGAGTGTAAAGCGAGGAGTGTGAAGTGAGGAGTGTGGCGTGTAAAGTGTGGACTGAGGAGTGTAAAGTGTAGAGTGTGGAGTGTAAAGTGTGGAGTGTGGAGTGTGGAGTGCAGAGTGTGGAGTGGAAAGTGTAGATTGTGGAGTGAGGAGTGTGGAGTGTAAAGTGAGGAGCGTGGAGTGTAGAGTGTGGAGTGAGGAGTGTAAAGTGTAAAGTGTGGAATGTGGAGTGTAAAGTGTAGAGTGTGGAGTGTGGAGTGGAAAGTGTAGCGTGTGGAGTGTAAAGTGTGGAGTGAGGAGTGTAAAGTGAGGAGTGTAAAGTGAGGAGTGTGGAGTGTGGAGTGTGGAATGAGGAGTGTAAAGTGTAAAGAGTAAAGTGTGGAGTGTGGAGTGTAAAGTGTGGAGTGTGGAGTGTGGAGTGGAAAGTGTAGAGTGTCAAAGGTGGAGTGTGGAGTGTAAAGTGAGGAGTGTGGAATGTAAAGTGTGAAGTGTGGAGTGAGGAGTGTACAGTGTAAAGTGTGGAGTGTAAAGTGTGGAGTGTGGAGTGTGGAGTGGAAAGTGTAGAGCGTGGAGTGTGGGGTGTAGAGTGTAGAGTGTAAAGTTGGAATGTCACAAAGTGCCACGCTGCCACGCCTGCCACGCAAAACGACATGACAACCTGCTTAGAAACCCTCGAGCAGGAGATGTTTTGCAGCTTCCCCCATAGACACTGCGACGTGTCTAGAAAACCGGAGACACTTTCGGCTCGTTGTCAAACAGGTTGGAATGTCACAAAGTGCCACGCCTGCCACGCAAAACGACAGGACAACATGCGTGGAAACATTCGAAAAGGACAGGTTTGCCAGCTTCCCCCATAGACACGGCGACGCCACGGGAAAACCAGAGACTCGCGACAGAACACGTGGATGCAGAAATAACAGCATTTCGTACGAGACGTCCTCCAATTTTCACATTTTCAACACATTATCAAACAGGTTGGAATGTCACAAAGTGCCACGCCTGCCACGCAAAACGACAGGACAACCTGCTTGGAAACATTCGAAAAGGATATGTTTTCCAGCTTCCCCCATAGACACGGCGACGCCACAGGAAAACCAGCGACTCGAGACAAGACACGTGGATACAGAAAAACCAGCATTTCGTACGAGACTTCCTCCAATTTCCAGAGTTGGCAACATAACAAAAGGACAAGTTTTGCAGCTTCCCCCATAGACACAGCGAAGCCACGGGAAAACCAGAGACTCGAGACGAGACACGTGGGAGCACCAAAACGAGCATTTCGTACGAGACTTCCTCCAATTTTGACACTTTGCAGCTTCAAAATCGACGTTTTCCTACGAGTTTTCCTTAGAACCCGAAAATTGGCAACATCAAAATCGATGTTTCGTGCGAGGCTTCCGTCAATTTTCAGCACATCGCACAAAATGCCACGCCTGCCACGGAATTTGCACCTTGTCGCCACTTGACGCAGCCCTGCCAATGCGATTTACAAAAAACACGCAACACGACACGTCTAAAGTGCTGCGCCTGCCACGAAAAATGACGATGGACACGTCCAAAGTGCTGCGCCTGCCACGAAAACTGCAACACATCTTCTGAAAACGTCACAAAAGTATTGCGCCTGCCACGCAAAACGACTTTCGACACGTTGCAGAACACGTCTGAATGTCACGAAGTGCCACGCCTGCCAGGCGAAACGACGCAACGACACGTCTGAAACCTCCAAAAATGACCACCTCTGCAGAACTTCCCATAGGCACGGCCATACGGAGTTCGTACGAACGGTTGCGAACGGTTGCGGACGGTTGCGAACGGTTGCGGACGGTTGCGGACGCGGACGCAACGTCGAGCGAACACACCCTCAACCCCCAGACCCCCAGAGTGAAACGGGAACCCTTGCTACGCATTCGGGAAAAAGGAAACCGTTTTTCTTTCCACCATTCTTAACAAAAATTCTATAAAATGCCATGGAATCATGGAATGAACGGTTTGAGTCAAGGAACAGTGCGGCTTCCGAGTTACACGGGCACATGAACATTCCCGAGTCATCGTTGGATGAGTTTCCCAGCTGTAAACATCCATGGCTAAGCCATGTTGGCCTACCCAAGCATCATTTTATTCATGGATATTCCAATATTGTTCGTTATATCCCCATTATATCCATATGATATCCCATTTACCATTATTAAACCCCATGTTTATTAAATGCGCTGGCTATATCCGAAGTGTATCCCCATAAATTCCCATGAAATTCCATACAATCCTGACAAATGCCTCATTAAATCACTAGAAAATCACCATTAATGATAATAAAATCACCATTACCCTCTGGTAAACTAACATAGCTATGGAAAATAGACCATTTATAGATTTATAGATGATTTATTCCATTAAAAATGGTGATTGTCCATAGCTATGTTAGTTTACCAGAGGGTAATCCCCATAAAAGTCCCATGTTTTATCAACCGGCCCTTCGCCCTTTTCCCCACTACCCCACCTGTACCGCAGCAAACAGGGGCGCCTGGCCATTGTTGGTGGCCTTCAGCGGCGGTCCATCATGTCGTGGATTATGAGGAAATCATGATGATCCTGGTGATTGATTGAGAATAAGGACGATATAATGACTATCATTGATTAAGTGATGATTATAAAATTATCAAATATATACATATATATATAGATATAGATATAGAAAGATGATTAGGTTGTAATGCTTCTTAGGATATACTATGATATACTGATTATTAGGATTTCATGATTATTGAGATATAATGATCATTGACTGGGAATTGATGGATATTATGACTATTGTTGATGAGTGTGATACCTTCATATAATGATGATTGGGAATATGTATGGTAGAATGCTTATGGAAATTGATGATCTATTGATGTATGAAATAGTGATGGTCCCATGTATCTTGTGATGAATTTGCCTAGCCAATAGATGTGTTTCTGAAAATGGAAAAAAGTATATGGTATACCTCCAAATTTGCCATGCGTTGAATTGCGAAATATATGAAATAATACTATACTTGGATGTGTTTCCCCTAAATTGTCAGACAAACCCATCTAATGTTGGCAAAGCAATAGTAAACTATCCCCAATTTTACCGCATACGGGGGGTGTTAAGCATCAATCCATATGAGTGGTTTATTCTTTCCTTGAGAACAGTACAGGTGCTATCAATCCCAAGCATTTCAACATATTGGAGGTAGCTGTATATCTATTACCCTCTGGTTATTTAACATAGCCATGGAAAATCACCATTTTTAAAAGGGAAACCATCTATAAATGGACCATTTTCCATGGCTATGTTAAATAACCAGAGGGTATATGTCATTATCATTATTTAGCATCCCACGTGTTTTTCACCTAAATCAAACAAAGCCATCTGCTCATGATGATCATCTACAGATCATCTACCGATTGGTGGTCTACTACTGATGATTGCTTTACCATGGCTTTACTACAGGATGGTGCCCCCCAGTCATGTTGTTGGTTTACAACCCCCATGAAAACTAGTTCGCCATATCTACCATAAACATCCATAAACCATAGCTCATTCAGCCACAGCCATATCTCAACTGAACGTTATCTGAAGGGGGCCCCATCCTGCATGGTTTTCCAAGATTTCCCATATATTTTCCTATGATTTTCCAAGATTTCCCATATATTTTCCTATGATTTTCCAAGATTTCCCATATATTTTCCTATGATTTTACCCAACCAACAACTCTTGGCGCGACTCGTGATGATCCACAGATTCTCACGGAGAAAAACAGCACCAAAAATGCCGGCCTTGTGGCGATCGGCGCCCGCCTGCAACCTGGTTCGGAAAAGCCCGCTCCGACGGAGTGACCCAGTGGCCAAGAAAAAAGGGAACTATCCATCTATAGATGTAGATAAATCATAATGTAGATAAATCCATGTTAATCCATGTTAATCCATCTTAATCATGATTACTAATAGTAATGTCAACCCCGGATTAATAGTCACAATTAATTAGGGGGGTACTCCTCCAATAGTCACAATCCAATACTTAAATGGTACCCCCCCAATTTAACAATCTAGGGGATTAATCCAGGGTTGACATTTTAGATGTAGATAAATCATATAGATGCATAGTGTTCTATAGAAAAAAGATGAAAAAAGGAACTATCTACGAAGATAAATCCAGTTAACTATCCATCTATAGAACATCTAAAAAAAACATATACATACATACATACATATAATATATGTATATACAACTATGATTAACTATCCAATGATCTTGGTAAATTAGAATAATTCACTAACCTGAAATTAATAAGGCAAGTTTGGGATGATTCCCCTTACTAACCTTTAATCCAGTGAGGGAGAACAGTGACGTCGCTATAATTTACCCAGATAAATTGAATAATGAAAATAATAATGAGAATGAATGAAAAAGGAATGATAGCAAATAGCAAATGATTATAGATGATAATGTACCACAAATGATAATAAGAATGAAAATGAATGAAAACTAATGAAAAATCTAAGAACGAAAAATAATGAACATAAGAATGAAAAAGGAAGGATAGCAAATGACAATAGATGATGATGTAATCTGTAATGCATTATACTACAAATGATTCGCTTATGATTTGCGGACTGAGTATAGATGATAAATGATCGAATCATAGATGATTCACCACATCATCTTCAGCAAAGCCAGGAGACAAAGAGTACACGCAAGCCCTATGGCCATTCTGCGCGGCTACAAAGAGCGGCGTGGCACCATCGTTACTGGCCTGGCCGTGTGGTGGTGTAATGCCAACCCTGAAATTATAAATTGTGTTGTATCATTTTAGTCATCTCCCCCATAAAAACAAAAGTTGAAAAGAAAATCCTACTAAAATTGTGATAATTCACTTGTTTTAATCTTTTTGGGGTTATATAATGTTATATACTATAGATGGTGGTTCCACCAATAGTGATGTATTTCGTTGAATTGCTAAAAAAAAAATGTTAACCCCTCTCTGAATGAACTGGCGGCGCATTAATCCTGCATTAGGATTATTCAACCGCAACGTTGATTGCTCTTTCCACAGGAAAGCTGCAGAGAAAGATCTGCACACCCTTGTTTTCCTGCAGGGTATGCCGGTAGCGATGCCAGTAACGCCGGCGCCTTGTTCTTGCTGGCACCCACACGCAGCAGCAGAGTGATGCACCTCGGTATAATGTCCTTTTGGTAAAAATAGAGGGGCCGGGAGCTGGTATACCATCTATCATCATTTACCTGTTAAAGGGGTAAACAAACCCCTCTATTAACCAACCAACAAATGGGAAAAGGACATCTATGATGTGCAAAACTGCTGCATCTTTGGCATTTTTTGGGGGGCCTGGAGAGCCCATTGGAATCACCAGAAGCGGAGGCCGCGAGGCCTGGTTCTTTGCCAAGTTTCTGAACATTTCCTCTGGCTGCAGCGATCTTCAGGGGGGTCGCGCCATCCAAGTTCTGCTTCTCCTGCCAAATCGGCTTAAAATCCGATCCCAAAATCTGAATCAAGTGCTGTAAAGGGCTGTCGCACCGTCCTTACGAGCCTTTGCTTCGAGCAGTAGTCTTAGAATCCTTGGGGGGATGCAATCTGCAGAACCCCTGGAGGCAAAGTTGGTCATGAATTCATGACTCTCAGCAAGCCAAACATGAAAACCCCCAAAACTGTCTGCATGAAATGTATAGAAATTATTCATGAATTGACCCTCTGGTTATGACTAACAGTTCGCCATGGTATAGATGGCCCATAGAAATAGATGGTTTACCTATGGTTTACCTATTAAAAATGGTGGATCTTTCCATGGCAAACTGTTAATTTATGTGCCCTGCAGGTTAGACCCATCTGGTGATCAACCTCAGCTCCCAGATCAGTGGGCTTCTGTTGGGATCCCAACATTTTCTGCGGAAAACCATGGGATAAAACACCAAGGTACCCCTGGGAGTCTGCTAAAATCATGACAATTCCCATGACGGATCCATGGTGCTGATATATATGCTAACATAAATGGGGTATATTGATGGGATCCATGTTACCATATATATATATAGCATATATGGATCCTATGGGATTGGACAGGAGAACCACAGTCAAAACATCAGAAAGCCACATTCAAATCATTCTCCAAGGGGATTGGTTTTCATGGTTTTCATCGACTTGGGCGACTTCGCTGAGTGTCTCATGGTGATTCCTCTCTGCCGCTTTGAAAACGGGCGTTTCGCCCCAGCAATTGCTGGGGTCCTGGCAGCGCCCGGGATGACCCGATCTACATTTAGATTCAACGAGACGACGATGATCATGAACGAAAACTGAAGAAATAGATGGAAATAGCAATGTCTCATGATCAATTTCGAATAATCACACACATTTTCCGGCCAGAATCATTCTGATTCGAAGATCCCCATGGCAAGGCCTTCCCCCAATCGTGTTTCACCGGCCTTCTCCACATCGTTTTCAAGGAGGAACTCCACGATCTCCTGGCTGTTTGAGGTTTTGGGATACATTGGGAAAAAAAATTGGGTATGCCCCTATATTAATTTCACATGGTAATGGAACATCCAAACTTTTCATGGATAATCATCTCTAAATAGGTGATTCCCCATGTAAAGTGGATGGTGTAAAATGACCCCCACAGGGTTGGATACTGGGATTGTTTTTTTTTGTGAGGTTTACCACATGAATTCTAACTCCCGTGATCATTCTCCCCCATGGCAAAATCCTCCTGCAGGAAGTGAAAAGTGCCGTTTTTTTTGGGGCGCACCGGCTGTTGACAGAACCCTGCAAAACAAAAGTCTTCCAAAACACCAACGTGACCAGAAATGGAGCATATAAACAATCCCCAAAATTCAATGGGAATTCCAGGATCCTAAAATGGGGGTACTGTACCATATGTTTGGCCATATTTTGGGGATATATCCCCGTATACAAAGGCCTGAAAAATAGGCCTTACATATGGATACATATGGTAGGAACCGATTGGTAGGTACCTCCAATCAATCGGTTCCTGAAATTTCCATTGAAAAATGGAAAGTATCCACATCTACCACCATTGAATGTCCCGGGATGTTTAAACTCTGATGTTAAATTTTGGGCCAACTTAACCCCAAAATATTCTCGTCATCTCACCCGGTTCGTTCCAAGTATGGTTTCAAAAACACTAGGTATATTTGAAATAACCCAAAAATATATATATATATATTTAGAGGGAAAAAACTAGGTAGCACTATTCTGGTAGGATGTTGCTAACTTCCATCTTTTTCAGGGTTTACCCTATGGCTTACTATTAACTCCAACTATATAGTCACGGGCGGGTAATAAGCAGATTTCCTCCCCTGCCGGCAGACAAGCAGATTGCTCAACTGCCTCACTCGCCGGTAATCTATCTGCTTATTACCCCTAAAAATGTGTAAAATGAAAATCTGCTTATTACTGTTGTCCCCAGACACTGGGTCGGTATAGTTTATCATAGCGATGGTCTCCTCTGATCATCCTGCCTTTTCCTTTGAAAACCTCTTGTTTTCGTGTGTTTTCTTCTGTTTTCTTTTCTTACCCTATTAGTACAAGTGTGTTTTCTGTAACAGGTGTTTCACATTTCCACCCAGGTATGGACCAAAAGCTAGCAGTGTCAACCTTTCCAACGCATGAGTTGCACCAAAATATTATGGTTTTTAATTGTGGGTGGAAAGCAATGAAAAACAAACACAAAGGAAATAGCTAAAATCAGGTTTTCTTAGATTATATCATTTTTCCTTTGGTATCCTTTGATTCCCTTTGATTTCCTTTGGTTTCCTTCGGTTTCCTTTGGTTTGGGACTAGGTGGATTCTATGGTTTCCTTTGGTTTCCTTCGGTTTCCTTTGGTTTGATTTGTTTTCCTTTGGTTTCCAAGAGAGAAACAAAGGAAAAGAAAATCCAAGGAAAAAACAAACCAATCAAGGACACTCTAAGGAGGCTGAAAACCGATAGAATGCATCAATCATGCCTGTTACTAAGGAGGCTGCTAGAGCTAGAGTTTAGTTGTTTTCCGTCAGTGACCGAACTTCTGATTCTGTATACGCGTACAAACCTACAGCAATAAACCAAAATGCAATTTCCCCGACACGAGCAAATTGATCAGGTGCCCCGTATACAATGAAAATGAGTTGCTTCTTACAGTCTGAGTGGACCTACTCCATTCAGTGTACAATATGTTTCTGGTGGGTATCATGTAAAGGGGCCTAGAAATTTGCCAGCCCAGAGTAAAGAAACAATGTGTGGCTCTTGGTCTTGCAGCGACCCTTTCTTGTGGCTCTTGGTTTTCAGGTGACCCTTTCTTGTTGCAATTATTCCTCAAAGCTTCTTTACAATTCAACGCTTTTGACATTGTCTTGGACTCCTAGAAACGGCAGCCCTTCTATACTGTGCTGTGACGATTGATTGAGACTGCTTAAACAAATTATTCTGGTATATTCTAGTCTGATTCAGTTTCTGCCCGGCAATTTCTTGAATTTGGTGCCCTAGGAAGTCCCAATTTTCAAGCAACTGTAATAAGCAGATTTCCACATCTGCTTACTACAGTCAGGGTAGTTTAAGGCGTAGTGCAGATCAACCAACTATAATAATGCATGCTTTCAAGCAAATGTAGGTGTCCTCGGGCTGGTTTTTTTGTGTTTTTTTCCGGCAATTTCTCTCGGAATGCCGTTTAAACATACATTTGGGGCTTGATTTTGGGCCCGTCCTTTTGTCACAACCCTTTCTCATTCCAAAACTCCCTTAAGACTGCTTTACAAACGAACGCTTTTGACACTGCCTTGGACTCCTAGAAACGGCAGCCCTTCCGCTGTTAAACACATTATTCTAGTCTGCTTCAGTTTCTAGGCTGTGGCCCGGCTATTTCTTGAATTTGTTGCCCCAGGAAGTCCCAACTTTCAAGCAGCTGTAATAAGCAGATTTCCAAATCTGCTTTCTACAGTCAGCGTAGTTTAAGGTGTAGTGGAGATCAACTATAATGCATGCTTTCATGCATTTGTAGGTTCCTGGGACTGGTGTTTTGTGTTTTTTCCGGCAATTTCTTTCAGAATGCCTTTCAAACATACATTTGCGGCTTGATTTTGGGTCCGTGCTTTTGTCGCAACCCTTTCTTGTTCCAACACTCCCTTGAGACTGCTTTACAAATGAACGCTTTTGACACTGCCTTGGACTCCTAGAAACGGCAGCCCTTCTATACTGTGCTGTGACGATTGATGAGGACTGATTAAACACACCATTCTATTATAGTCTAATTCAGTTTCTAGGCTGTGGCCCGGCTATTTCTTGAATTTGTTGCCCCACCAAACGAAGTCCCAATTTTCAAGCGGCTGTAAGAAGCGGATCTCCAAATCTGCTTACTACAGCCAAGGTGTAGTGGAGATCAACTATAGTGCATGCTTTCAGGCATGTGTAGGTTACCTCGGGCTGGTTTTTTTGTGTTTTTTTCCGGCAATTTCTCTCGGAATGCCGTTTAAACATACATTTGGGGCTTGATTTTGGGCCCGTCCTTCTGTCACCCGTCCTTCTGTCACAACCCTTTCTCATTCCAAAACTCCCTTAAGACTGCTTTACAAACGAACGCTTTTGACACTGCCTTGGGCTCCTAGAAACGGCAGCCCTTCTATACTGTGCTGTGATTGATTGAGACTGTTTAAACAAATTATTCTGGTATATTCTAGTCTGATTCAATTTCTGGGCTGTGGCCCGGCTATTTTGAGTTTGTTGCCCAAAGAAGTCTCAACTTTCAAGCAGCTGCAATAAGCAGATTTCCAAATCTGCTTATTACAGTTTGTGCAGCAGAGAACAATGCTTGCTTTCAGGCATTTGTAGGTTCCTCGGGCTGGTGTTTTGTGATTTTCTAGCAATTTCTCTCAGAATGCCTTTCAAAAATAAATGTGCGATTTGGGGCTTGATTTTGGGCCTGTGCTTTTGTCGCAGTCCTTTCTTATGGAGGGCTATTGATTTTAGGTTTCTTTTGAGCAGGTTCAGGTATTTTCTTTGGATTCTTGAATTTCTTCTGCTCCTGCTTCTCTGCTTTTCTACTTCTCTGCTTTTCTGCGTGTTTGCTCTTTTGTTCTCTGCTTGTATGCTTTTCCTGCTTTTCCGCTATTTTGTTTTTTTCCTGCTTTTCTGCTTCTCTGCTTTTCTTGCTTCTCTCTGTTCTGCTTCCCTGTTTTTTTCCTTTTTCTTCCTGCTTCGCTGCTTTTCTACTTCTCTGCCTTTCTATTTCTACTTGTCTTTTTCTGCAGTCATGCATTTTCATGATATTTCTCAAGGACAAAAATACGCACACCATTCCCATATTTCGTGTTACCTTTAGTCGAATTTGAATTGTGCAAGCAGCTGCAATAAGCAGATTCCCGATTTCACCAATTCCCACATAATGGGAATCTGCTTATTACAGGTCTGATTTAAGGGTACCCCATTCTAGCAGATCCTTATTTGAGCGTTTTTGAGGGTTTTGGGGGTGTGATAAGCAGATGAAAATCTGCTTATAACCTGTCCGCGACTATAAGGACCTAAATGGATTTTATAAAACTACAGTTAGTATGTTCGAATGGTACCACCTGCATGAAATTGTAGTATGTTATAGTTTTATGAAAACCAACTTTAAAGTCTGGTAGGTGGTTTCAAACAGCTATTCAATCATACACCACCTAGTATTTTAGTGATGTTTGAAACAACCTGCTATAAGAATTTAAGATCAATCACCACAATTACAAATCATAGTATGTTTAAAAAATGACAAAATCTCAATAGCTAGATTTTCTATACCATTCTAAACCACTATAGTATGTTTCAATGGTATGTTTGAAACCACTTCTATACCAGCTATTCCAAATGGTAAACCCCTGGCACGGCCATGCCAGAAATCGCCTGGTGACCATGCTGTGCCGCCAGCATCAAAGGCGTTTCCCCCTGGTTGTTGGACAAGTTCATGTCCTGTGGCACGTTTACCAGAGGATAACCCACTAAAATCTGTTTTTCTGTTGGAGACGTCCTCCACATGGCAAAAATCAACCCAGCGGCTCTTACGATTTTTCACCAAGCGACAGCATCTGCGTAGCAAAGCAGCTGCATCATTTCCATATGGCCTGACTTTGGGGGGTTCCATAGTCATGGGGATACCCAATAGCTGGATTTTTTTTCCAATTGCTGGGATCCAATTATTGTGGTATCCAATAGGGATCCCCATCTTAAAAATGGTAACTAGGGGTAGCCCGAAAAATTGGGAAACCCCCTAATTTTGTAAGTCCATGGTGAGCACGCCATCAGAATCTCACATCCCAAAAAACAATATGTGCCCTCACCTTCTCCCCATGTGTGCGCGTGGTTCTTTCCCTTTAAAACCATTCAAGTGCCTTCCATTTGTTCCCCACTTTCACCCCAAATTTCTCAGTAATCATCTAACTTCCATCTTTTCCCCATCTAAATCCCCCATATCCCCCAAAGACACTCCACGGTCGTCAGCTCATGCTGCACCTCGTCGACAGGCTTTCAAGGCAGCCGTCTCCCCCGCGCGGTCCATGGAGTTAGGCTCCTTGCGAAGCTCGCGGTGGGTTTGTTGGGATGATTCTTGGGTGCCCCTCTGGTAGTTTAACATACTATATTACAGAGGGGTATCAATACTACTATCATCAATATATAATTAATACTAAATATCTGTAATATCAACTATCATCATGAATATCAATATCATACTATCATCATGAATATCAATATCTATATGAAAAATGGCTATTCATTACAGATATTGATATTCATGATGATAGTTGATGATAGTTGATGATAGTTAATAATAACTGGTTGTATAGCTCAATGGATTGGTTTAAGGGAAAATCTTGACCGGAAACCATAGATTATAGATGTTCCCACTAAATATGGGGTTTTCGGGAAATGTTTCCCTTAAACCAATCCATTGAATGGTTGAATGTTGACACATGCATACATATAGTTCATATGTGATTGAATATTGAATGATGATTCTTGCGTGATACCCCCTAATTTAATGTAGATGGGTCTTGATGTACTGATTAGGATGGTTGAATCTTGACATATGGATACAATCAAATCACCATTTATAATGGTTACATCACCATTTTCCTATGGTTTTCCTAATGTTTGAATGATGATTCTTGGGTGACATTTTTCTTGGTATCACTGGATGGGAAAAATCCGCAGGAACCCATCGTTGCCAGTTGCCAATCTTGGTGCACCGTAACCCGGGCCTGGGGCAACATGAGACAAGCTTCCGCCTCGCAGAAAGTGGTCCGGAGACAAAGGAATTTGGACTCGGTGTGAAAATCAGATGCTGTGAGTGAATGAATATACATATATATATATATTATGTATGTGTGTGTGTGTATGTGTATGTGTGTATGTGTGTATGTGTGTGTATGTGTGTATGTGTATGTGTGTGTATGTGTGTGTGTATGTGTGTATGTGTGTATGTGTGTGTATGTATGTGTATGTATGTGTATGTATGTGTATGTATGTGTATGTGTGTGTATGTGTCTGTATGTCTGTATGTCTGTATGTCTGTATGTCTGTATGTCTGTATGTCTGTATGTCTGTATGTCTGTATGTCTGTATGTCTGTATGTCTGTATGTCTGTATGTATGTCTGTATGTCTGTATGTCTGTCTGTCTGTCTGTCTGTCTGTATGTATGTATGTATGTATGGGTCATTTTTAACCTCAACCTATTTTGAATATATGGGAATATATATATATATGAACCATTTTGGACCTCAACCTATCTAACTAGGAGGTGAATGGAGGCGACTAGGAAAGTAGCGGTGGCAAAGTACTGTACTCCAATCACTTCGTGAACAAAAAAAAGTGCCCTACTGCATGTCTGTGGATTTCCTGGATATTTTGGAGAGAGTTCAAGAAACTGGGAATTGCCACAGGAGGCATGCTCACGTCCAGGACGTATCCAAACTCTGAGTAAGGCCAACTCATCCGCAACTTGAAAGTGAGAGAGATAGGTGTTGTTCTGGACATGGAAGAGCCAGCCACCATTTTATAATAATGATATGCTATCCCAAAAAAAAAGTCGCAGAAACATTGATCGACTTTTTTTTGCTCAGTCAGCTGGGTACGAGGCTTCATTTCATGCTATTCTGGTTGGTGGTTGAGCCTACCCCTCTGAAAAATATGAGTTCGTCAGATTGGATCATCATCCCCAATCTGGCTGGGGGAAATAAAATTCATGTTCCAAACCACCAAGCAATATTTAAATTAGTGAAGCCCAAAAATGTTTGACTTACAACTTACAACAGTAAGCACAGGGTTTTGGGGGTTACCGGATTGTTAAACATCAATTTGAATATCTTGAAACACACCACATCGGCACGTAGCCAACTTACTAACTCCGCTAGCCCAACATTCTTAGCGCACCCTGAAAATATGGCCCTGTAAATGGTGGTTTTCAGATGGAAAGTATTAGAACATGGGGGGGTTACCCTCTGGTAATTCAACATAGCTATTGAAAATGCTCATTTAGTTTGTGGATTTACCCACTCAAAATGGTGATGTTCAACAGCAAACTGTTAGTTTACCAGAGGGTAAGTGGGGATATGATCCTGGTGGCAATGGTTTTCAGCACCTGCTGGATCTTTCCCGCTTCGGCCATTTGTCGCAGCGCAGCCCCGTGGGAGTCCACCTGTCACATCTCGTGCAGATCACCGGGTCGAAGATCATGTATCTGATAGAATCTATCCATGGTTTTAATGATCATGGTATTATGATCATATTATCATATTATTATCTATTATGAGTTCGGGATATGTTGGGATTATGTTGGGATTCTGAAATTCCCAACATTTTTTGGGAAGTCATAAAAAGATGTTCCAAACTTCCAGTCACCACCAGTGATAGAATCGATCAACCCATGAAACCGAAACCCTCCAGTATTCCCCGAAGTCAACAGCTGTGGCGCACGTAATCCATGATGTGCAGCTCAATCTCCCGGGGCTTTCCCAGGTCCTTAGGCTCTGCAGCTCAGGAGATTTACGCTGGTTCAAAAAAGGCCCAAATGGAAATGAGACCCGAGTCATGTGTAGAGATGTACCTATGTACTTTCTACATATTATATAAATACATTAATTAATCAATTAATTAATTAATGGGTTTATTAATCAATTAATGAATTAAATAATATATATATATATGTGTGCGTGTACATCTATATACGTACATAGAGATATACAAGATAACATGTCAAAGATGATGTACGAAATTATATGAATCATATTTAATCATTAACATTCATTAACTATTATAAAAGTAGTCGTAGTCTTCCAACCTCCTACGAGTACCCACAGTTCCCTGTTTTGGGACATGGAGATTTGGGATGGCCCTGGGCCCTGCCATGGCCACGACTTAATTTGTTTAGCACCCCAGATTTTTTTTTAAAAAAAAAGGATCGAAAAGCTTGAAATTGACCACTATCTTCCACTGATTATGCTAGTTTAACCATCATTAACCACTAATTAATAAATATAAATATATGTTATGTTATCTTCCGAGGATTTCTTCATCTTCGCCGTATCCAAGGCTCGGCCCAAGAGGCATGCAGCGGCAGCGCCTCGTTGGACAAGAAGAGCTTCTGCCGTAGGTTGGGAATTCCCATCCTGGCGGAATTTTCGGAAAATCCATGGGAAATCCATGGAAAATCTGGAAATCCATGGGAAAATCCATGGGAAATATCTGGAAATCGATGAGATAAGTAGATGGGATTTTTTTGTGGAAATTTATAGCCATATTTAGGGGAAATACAGTTGAAATAGGTATTGAAATAGTTGAACACTTGCCGATCTACTACTATACTGATCTTGAAGTTCCCACTTCCAAGGTCGGTTGCCGCAAGATTTATTGAGTGGGAGGAGAGAAAAAAACACAAGCGACTATCACTGAGGACAACACTTCAACCATCCCAGAGCCGTGACCTAACTCCATCCAGTCGATCCTTGATCTCACCTCTTCTTTCACAATCTCCACGAAACCTGCTGGGCCAACTGCTGGGGTCACGGCTTCTTGGCGGCTTCCCTGAAAAGTGTATCGATGTGCCATCAGATATGCTCACAATGTCCGAATAATATCAAAGAAACTCGTCCCCAAAGTTCGAACGGTTTCCCTATCTGAAAAGCGCCCATAAACTGTTGTCTGGAAACACTGCTGTTGGTGCATGACAACTGCCTCCAACAAAATATTCCCCCTTATCAGACTCTATCTCTTGTTGTCTCCTCTTCAATCAAGGATACCTTCAAAGACACTTGACGTGGTAAATCCCAAAACGGCAAGCTCCAAACTACCAAAAATAAATAAAAAATAAAAACATGATCTCCATCTACCTATCTACCTATCTACCTACCTACCTATCTACATCTATCTACATCTATCTACATCTATCTACCTACCTATCTACCTACCTACCTATCCCCCAACCAACCTCCAACCACCCCAACATCTTTTCCAGGCCACTTCGATCGTCCTTGGTCCTCAAGAGATCCGGGTCCAAGGTCAGCAGCGTCCGCGGCCCGTCGCCGCAGGGTCTCTGCAGGTGGACCATCCGCAGCTCCGCGCTGCGCGCGCTGAGCGCGCTGCGCAGAGCGCCCCTCCGCGGCTTGGGCTCCGTCTTCCGCGGCATCAACGAGGCGACGCGGCGAAGCTGGGGAGCTGGGAAGCTGCGGAGGTGATCTGGGCTGGGATGGGGTACCCTCTGGTTATGACTAACATAGCGAACTGGAAAATCACCATGTTTAATGGGAAAACTCACTATTCATGGCCATTTTCAATAGCTATGTTAGTTTACTAAAGGGTAAGTTGGGGAAGTTCCTGAAGATTTGAGTTTCTGAAAAACCCTCTGGTAATGACATTCACAGTTTGCGACATAGAAAATGGCCATAGAAATAGTGGATTTACCCATTGAAAATGGTGATTGTCCATAGCTATGTAAAAGTTTACCAGGCCGGGTAGTTTCTTCGTGGGGTCTGAAGGCCAATGGGTTTTGGCACCTGGCCAATGGCCATGATGGCGCGATGGCTGTCGTTGAACCTGACCCGTACCAATGGATGAGATCGCAGCTTCTATAGGCTCTCACTGGGATCATGTTTGTCAAGGTCTTAGAACTTCTGTGAACTTCTGCTACCTTTATCTCTTGAGCCGTCTGAGAGAGAGAGAGAGAGAGATCAATCATGCAAAAGTCAATTTCCGCTTGCATGTCATGCTGCCAGGCATCAGACGCGTTAGCAAAAGGTTGAGTTTGGCTAAAATGAGTTGGCTTCAATTCAGTGATTCACTGAGTGAGTACATCCCAAGTAAGTCGCCCGTTTCTTATTCAATTTCAACATTCCAAGTGCCACGTCCCACGTGCTCTCCACAGGTTACAATGCCCAAGAGTCAGGTAGACAAAGACATAGGTGTGGCTGTTTTCCTGAACGCATCCGTGGTTGCCAGAGACCCCTGCTGACACGGCAACCCTTCCAGGTCGATGTCAACTTGGCTGCAGGGTCAACTAGGGAGATTACTGGGAGATTCAGATGCTGCTTGAAAACATCACTGGCTGTCACTTCTATGGTCTTAGAGTCGTAGCATAAATTTTAAGATCAACAGAAATCAATCCCCACTTATGCTTCTTGAACTGCTTCCGACTCTCTGAAATTAGCACCCAGAGCTGCGCAGCATGGGCATATTCAATTTCATCCAATTTCTGATTGTAGGTCAAAAATATCCATAATATCACATCCCCATTCATATCCGGTGTTCAATCCCAATGGTTTAATCACACGATTTATCCAACTAACATCAATCCAATCCCTATCTTTCAATGGTTAAATCCCAACAAAAAGCCCATTTAAATCATCAAGTCCAATCCCTATCCATAGTTAAATCCCATTAAACCCCATGAAATCCCATGAAATCCCCTAGAGACTTGCCATATCCCAGCGGCCACCCTCAGCTGCTTGGAGCGATGCGGATCGTTCTCCAAAAAGCTGAGCCCCGCGGGCACCGGCCAGCGCCTCTCCTGGCGCGGCAGCCGCATCGCCTTGCGGTGAGGCTAGGCCATCGAGATTAGGGATTTGATAAACTACCCGGCCTGGTAAACGTTTACATAGCAATGGAAAGATCCACCATTTTTCATGGGAAAATCCACTATTTCTATGGCCATTTTCCATTGCTATGTTAGTTCACCAGTGGGTATAAATGATGGTTTTCTATAGTTTATCTATGGTTTTTTTCTGATTTATCTATGGGATATTTTTATGTGTTTTTTTACGATGAAACCCATGATGAAAACCATAAATCAACCATAAACTATAGAAAATCAGTTTAAAAAAAAAACTATAGTAACTATAGTAAAAAGAACCATGAAGATCCATGAAGATCCATGAAGAATGTGATAGAATGTGTCTTTTTTCCACCATGCAACCATTCAACCCCCCAGAAAACATGGTGTTTCTTCTCCCATGTTCCGCAGCATGGGTGGGCACCTGGCCATCGGCGGCCACCTGCACGCACAGCGGCTCGAAGATGATGGGCGTGTACGGCATCTTGGAGCCTTCGGGCCTCGATGTCCCCAGATATGGCCTATGAAGACATGGGGGAAAATGATGAGCAACCACTGGAGGATGGTGATTTATCATGATTTATCCCAGTGGTGTAGCAAACAAATGATGATAAATCTGGATTTATCATGATTTATGTAACCCGTACTGGATTTATCATGATTTATCTGTGAGTGTAGCAAATCCCAGTTTTAAGGGGTGAAACGTGATGAAACAAAGAGTGAATATCAAACAATGTAATGCGATAATGGAAACAACCAAGTTTGGCCTGCACTGGCCCCAACAAGTATGGCCGGCATCTGTGGATGCAAACTGCTGAGTTTAAAAGACATGACTCCATCTGCTCTGCCAAAAGAGCGTAACGTCTCAACTGGGCCCCAGGATCAACAAGCACCACCTCCAAAGTAAGAAGTAGGAAAAAACATCTAACAGATCCCTTCAAAAATCCACCAAGTGGGGAAAATTATCTACAAATCCATTTAAAATCATATAAAATCATCTACCAATCCATATAAAATCCATATAAAATCCATCTTCAGTGAAAGATTGTTACCTCAGATCCTCCTGATTCGCCGGGCGCCCCATCTCCCCATCTCCCCATCTCGGCTCGCCCACACTCCGCCCATCTCTTCGAGCGCCTCACCTCAAATGTTATGGAGAAATTGTGAGAAAGTTGCTTCACAGAATCGAAACTCATATATGATACACTATATATATATACATAGATATATAGATAGTACATATATATATATATACATATATATGTGTGTCTTATAAGTTATGTGTATATGTATATGTGTGTGTGTGGTTGTTTATTTATTATTTACTAATTGCTTATTTATGACATAATATGTTGGTTCAGTTCATTTGCAGGGTAAACTTCCGATGGTTGCTTGCATTCCCACTTTTTACCGAACCCAAAAAGACAAAAGGAGGAGGACTATAGGATTGGAACTGTCTAAATACCAACTCCTATACGTACCCTCTGGTAAACGTTTACATAACTATGGAAAATCACCATGTTTAATGGGAAAATCCACGAACTTTCTATGGCCATGGCTTCTATGTCGCAAACTGTGAATGTCATTACCAGAGGGTAGTTCTCCAGTCCTCCAGGTTCACATTTCAGGCATAAATTCTTGGCTCATAATGTTCATCTGTTCATTCGATTGCTGTCAGATAGACTCATTATGGCTCCATACAAGGTACTTTGACCGATTTTCCCACCAAATACTCACCTTCATTGTGCCAAAACCACCCATGCTAACCAGTATAATATCAAATAATATCTAAATAACCTAAGAATGACTGGTTGGTGGTATACCTACCCCTCTGAAAAATATTAGTCAGCTGGGGTTATTATTCCCAACATATGGAAAGTCATAAAATTCATGTTCCAAACCACCAACCAGATGAACAGTCCTAGTAAAAATCTCAAAGTACCACCCTCTCAACATCTCTTAGCCCCGTGAAATTCCCGGAAATTCTGGGACTTTCCCCGTCGGAGAAACGCAATGCCGCGCGCCGCAGCACCCGCTGGCGCAGGTCCTCGCTCACGCGCTGCGAGTCGTAGATCCACCACTGGCGATGAAAGCGATGAAAACAGCATCCGTTGATCAGAAAATGTCCGTTGATGATCTATGTATCAATTTATTAGTAGTTATAGTTATATCTATATGCATCCATTGATTTAGCATCTATTTATCTATATATCTATGTCTATAATCAATCTGTGTGATACATAAGCTGTATTTCTACCTCAGCCTGTATATCTATTTGAACCATGAGTTTTGCATCTTTGGAGATCTCAAAAAGACGGCCCGTACCTCATCGTGCTCCAGCTGGCCGCCCACTAAGCCCCAGGTCTGCGGGTTCTTAGCAGGGCGTCTACCGTGAAGGTGGGAGAACGGAAATTCCACCAAAAAAAGGCCCAAAATATCTGAAAATCTGGAAAACATCTGGAAAACTTGCTGGCTTTGAAGTGAAAATCTGGAAATCATCTGGAAAAGTTGCTGACTTTGAAGGGTATATAATGATATGATATGATATGATATGATATGATATGATATGATATGATATGATATATATATATATAATGTGGGCACAACCTGATTTACAGTATCACATGGTGACGAGTTGCTGGTGAATTTGCACCGGAGATGGTGTGTTTCTCAAAATTTCCGAGCATCTGAGAGGTGCTTGGCGCGGTACTGCAGCAACACCTTGAAGCCGATTCACCAGGGGTCAGCGGGGGGCCAAATTGGTTCTAAGATCCTTGAGGCATCTTGAGGCATCTTGAGGCTTTGATGCTGGATTTGTGCTTATCAAGTCATGTTCACATCCGATGCGGCTGACACCTCAGAACATGTGAAACAAAAAACATTGAAAAAAACAGTTCGCAGAAAATGCCAGACCTTATCCTCTGGTAAACTAACATAGCTATTGAAAATCACCGTCTTTAATAGGTAAATCAACGAACTAAATGGGCCATTTTCATTGGGGAAACCCTCAAAAAATGCCCAACCTCCATCCCAGGCCCCAGTTCCAACCCACCAAAAAACCACCTGTCCCCGTCGGCCTCAAAGTCCTCACCATCCGTGGGCCGCAGCAGCAATACGAAGGCACCCGGCCGCATTGTGGGCTGGTCGCTGGTGGAAATGTTGGCTTTGTGTGGTCATCATTTCAATGACAAGTCTATTTGGCGTGGCCAAAACTATTACTTTTGAAGCTGAAAAGATGTTTTGAGCTGTGGCAAAAGCCAAGTTGTGATTTTCGTTGCTGGTGGCGTGTCGCCAGTCCGACTGGTGCGTGGCTAGCGATCCTGTTGTTTTGAGATATGCAGCTGCATGCCGAGCTCCAAATGGATGATGCTGAAGGTAAGTGAAGGAAAGGTGATAGGTACACGGTATACATGATGATACTGATGGAGGTACTGATGAATCCTCTTGTGCTGATAATCATAGATAACAATAGGCATTGGCGTTGATGATGATGATGATGATGATGATGATCCAATAACAATCATCAACCCCCTGGGAAGAAAACAGTTCAACACTTGCCTCACCAGCCTGGACGCTGTGGTCATGATGACCTGCCACTGGGGTGAAAGATCACCAGCGCGGCAGGAGACAGATAGATGAGACAGGCAACGGAAGGATCTTCACTCGGCTTCCATCAAGGGATGGCAGGGAAGCAGTGTCCAGTAGCATGAGCCAAATGAAGCGGGCATGCGGATGTCTATGATTCAATGATACACCAAATATATCCACTTTTCCCTCCTTTCTGCCCCCTAAAGTTTCATGCTTGTGATTGTGCTTCTCGAAGCCAGGTCAAGAACTCAAATAGGTCCACTTGGCCTCCTCGTCAGCCACATGGCAAGCCACACAAGCTGCCCGAAGCGCATGTTGAGTGTGGTGGTTGTGCTGGTGTCAAAAGCTGGGGGCGCTCACTCTTACGCCTAAATACTCCCTGACTGAGAGTACTACTCTAGAAAAACAACTCATGGAAGTTTCATGAAGTTTCTTTCCATGGTTCACTGGATTGGTTTAAGGGAAAATTTACAGGAAACCCACGGGTTTTTACCATCAAATATAGGGCTTTCCTGTAAATTTTCCCACCATCCAATTCTATGAATGGTTCAACTGAGAGAAGCCACGTTCTTTGTGACTCTTCCGTGTCTGTCGACCTGCGTATGGATTGCCATTGCAATTGTAGCTGGAAGGGCCAAGGTGCTGAGCAGCAGAATCAGCACGGCAAATTGCAAAGAATGATAGGGGAGAATGGATATAAAATGCATGAATGTATATAAACGTACTGCCACTGTCAGTGTGTTTCGCCAAAAAGAAAAAAAAACTACTGCAGGACTCATAATCATCTCTCTTGAATTCCTGATGCATTGTATTGAACTTATTAAACTTGCAGTGGCCAAAAAAAAACTCCTCTCACATTCTTGCTTCTCATGACATTTGATGCACTGGTTCTGCAACGTGGCTTCCTCACCATCTCCCGTCAGCTTGGCGCAAATTTCATCAGGTTCTGGCATGTTCTGGCCGCATGCTGGTCGTTCGGGACGCGCCAAACACCTCTCCCAATTCGGGAGCCACGGGTCGCTTCACCGCTTCCCTCGCTGCGCATCTCGAGACCGAATTCACGCACGCCGTGACCGGGCAGCCGTCTGACTGGAACGCTAACGTCAGCACCCAACAGCAACAAAAAACACGCCAGTTATGGCCAGTTATGGCCAGTTCAAGTTGAAAATCATGAAATCCCAAGGTGAAATTGGGTGTCCATGACAGGATGTTCTATGATGTTCATGCTGCATCCACCTGCAGTACGGATGGCACATGATGGCACAATAGCAGGGCCTCGCCCTGGCGGCCCTGGCGTGCGCGGCGTGCTTCCGACGTCTCCGACGTGCTACAGCTTCTGTGCTTCAGCACCAGGCGGAATGCCGGAGGCAAGTCACAACTCAGAGCTTCATACAGCGCACCATGGCACCATGATCTGGCGGATTAGAACTGGCCAGTTGATTCAAACCTTCAGTGATACAAGTGCTTCGGAAATTCCAGCCCTACTAGGTATGACGACTTCCCAGCACCTTTATATTATAGATATATATATATATATACTGCATGTATATATATATATATATAAGTAAAAGAAATCCTACCAGGATGGATCTTCGAATCGAAGGAACTCAAGTAACACATGGGACAGGGCCATTGCAGAATACGGCGGTTTTGACTTTATGACTTTACCACAGGTGTAGTATGTTTTTTTTTCTCATCATGGCTGCATGAAACTCATCAAGCTCATCCAATCTTGCGATTCACTTTTCGCTTCCTGTACATCGCCACAAAGAGAACGGACAGCTCGGAGAGGAGGGGAACTGCTTCCAACTGAGGTTTCTCAGGTCCCGGGACGGAATGTGACTGGAAACCATGGTGGATGTCGGGAAACTCATGGAATTTCCACACTGGGACCATGGTTCCATGGTGTTTATTACAAGGATGGGATTATACGGATGAATGTTGGCAAAACAATAATAAACCATCCATAGTTTGATGGTTTATACATGTTTATACCACCCATCTATGGTGATTTATGGTGATTTATGGTGATTTATAGGTGATTTATAGGTGATTTATAGG